>VZRX01017795.1:34409-108824 GCA_013398075.1 Notiomystis cincta | reverse complement strand
GGAGTCCTGCTGGAGGTGTGGGCAGCAAAGCTGGGATGGGGTTTCCATGGAATGGGGAGGTGATAGGAGGAACAGGTGGAATGGGGACCACCAAGGGAGTGTTTGGTCCCCAAGATGGGAACAAAATCCCTGCCAGCAGCACAAGTTGAGGGCTGCAGGCACAGCTCTCCCTCTGCCATCCACCTTTCATTGTTCTGTTTACCTTCCTGGCTCTCCAGTGGCCCTGGGCCACACTTGGGCTGTCACACAGCTCCTTGAGAGGCTTTCCAGGAAAAATGGGTAGCACCACTTACACTGGAGTTAAACCAGGGATCACTTGAGAGATTTAGGGATTGATGGTTTCAATGTCCAGGAGCTTGGCTCAATCCCAGGGCCCTTAAACCTGCCACCTTCGTGTGTGGGATCAGTGCTGGGGAGAGGGTCAGGCTGACTGGAGTCATGTGTGGGGTCAAGCAGGTGTTGGTCAGACACAGGATCAGGTTTTCTGTGTGGTTTTGGGCTGAGGAGGCTTATCTTGCTTTGGTTCAGTCTACATTGAAATGTCAAGCCACTGCTCATAGCATTAAGCATTGCTGGAGCTTTCTGGAGCCATTCCTCTTTCTCATCCCTTCTTGTTTGCTGGGGTTGGATCAGAAGGAGCCTTTTGCTGTCAGCTTTGAACACCTCTTACCTGTTCCCATCTTAGCAAGTGCTGGGCACAGAGGAATAGTGAGGAGGGGGCAATCTGGAGCAGATTTTTCTCCTGAAAATGCAAGGCTGTTCATGATGTTACAGTTTACTCCTCAGCTTAGATTTGTGTACAAGGAGCTGGCATTTTCTGCAGTCACACAAACAGCAGTGTTTTAAATATCTGGGCTGTTTTGGTTCCATTTGCTGTAAAAACCATGCTGAGATTGTTAGTGATGAGATAATACCCAGTGCTGCTGGCAGGCTGTCTCTGAACAGTGTGCAAAGCAGGCTCTGACACACATGAAGCAGCAATCTGTGTGCTCCTGAGAAAAAGAGCTTTATCCTGTGCTGCACTTGGAATGGGGCAGTTTGGTTATTGACCTCAGCCAGCTCTCATTTACATCTGTCAAAGACATGGGCTGTGCTTGGCCCTGCCTGAGTGTTTCTAGGATTCTTTGTGTTTCCAAGTATCTGAAAGGAGAAAACCAACAAAATACTCTGGTTTTGGGGTGTAATGACCATCTCTGAAATTCACCAAGGTTCCTTCCTCTCTGTGTGTAGCTTTATGCAACTGGGCTGATGTTTATGGGGTTTGGTTTGGGTTTGGTTTTTTTTTTCCCCTCGATTTTCTCTCTAATCTGCTGCTGTGGCCCCAGTTAAAGCTGTATTAGAGTAGCTCAGCTGAGACATGACCCTGGATGACAAATCCCCACATAATGCAAACAAAGAACATCGAGGCCACGTTCAATGCTTTCTGCATGGCACTGGGCCAAATACTCTCGTAGAGAAAAACATTTTAAGTCTTCCTTTTAAGCTGGGCTCAAACCCGAAGTACTCTGTCAGCAATAACACTGCAGCTGAACACAGACTCTGATTTTAATTACAAAATAAGCACCACAGCAGCTTTTGGGGGGAGGCTGTGAGGTTTTTGCTGGGAAAATTGCACTCATTGTGGGTCATGTGGCTTTCCCCACCCAGCCTCTGTTTTGGAAGGAGGTTAAGCCTCCTCTGCAGGAGGAATGTGTTTCCAGAGCTGTCTTCAGGCATGGTTTGATCTCCAGCTTGGCAGGAGTAGAAAGGGGGAGAAATCAAACCAAACCCAGTAATTCAGCCTAATTGGATGAGCTGGCAACCAGGCAGGCACAGGGCAGGCAGCAGCTCCAGGAAAAGTGGGAAAAGCAACAGGTTGTTCCTCATCCAGATGTTTGGCAACTGGACAGGATGATCCCACGGGAAAGGAGTGGAAATTGGGTCATTACCCCTCAGCTGCTGCTGGGAATTCAACTGCTGAGGTGTTTAACTGGTCCAGGTGGGTGGGGGAAGAAGGGGTGGTGATGGCAGTGGGGTTGGTGAAGGGGTGGGGAAGGAAAGGGTTAAGGAACAACAATCTGATTGCACTGCTGGGCAGCCCTGGAGTTCAAAGCTGTGCTGGTCCTTTTGTTGCTGAGCCAGCAAGACCTGCAGGGTTTTAGAGGCAAGACAGGCAGCATTTAGGGAACAGATGATTTCCTGCTTTGCTGGCAGCCTTTAAGGTCATGGAAGGATGTGTAAGGAAAGGGGAATTGGGGCAAAAATATAGAAAAAGGAGGAAAGAGGTGATAAAATCCTTTTTGAGATGGTTTTAGGGTCATAGTTCCTAGCATTGATACAGACTTCCATCAAAAGCAGTAAAACTGCCCACTCCTTGGCTTGTTTTGAAAATTGTTTCATATTTGTCACAGAACTAGCAATTGTAAGGATAAAATGATGGATATCCACATATGTTTAGGCAACCCCTGTATTCCAAGGCATTCATTTAGTTCTGTGGAGCAATAGAAGTGCTGGTGAGACCACTCTCGTGGCTCTGCTGAGCACTTGCTGCTCCAACAGCATTTTTCCACCCTGTCCACAAAAAACCAAGCAGAGCAGCACTGAAAAAATGAGCTTTGTGTGTGTATCTCAGAGGTGGGATGTCAGATCTTGGCAGAGAAATATTTCAATTTCAAGCTTGAGAGAACTGAAAAGTAATAGTTTTTCTTTTTGAAAAACCACTGTTTTGCATCTCCTGGGAACAAAAGGAGGGAAAGGAATGAAAGGCCTGGGGGTGGGTGTTGCAAGTGGGGTTAATTGTGCCTTCCATCAAGCTGCAGCACAGGCAGATATCGTTAGGGGGAGATGACAGTTTCCTTTGTCTGAAACATGGACTTCTCACTGCCAGGCGAGACACCGAATGTGCTTTTCCTTGGAAAATGGATCTGTGTACCCAGGAAAGACAGCTGCAGAGCATACCAGCATCTGCTGGTTCTGAGGAGTTCAAAAAATGCCTTTTGCCTGCTGAGACTGAGAATTCAGGAAGCTGGGCTGAGCACCACTGTTGTGTTTTTACCAAGCCCTTTAAATCCCTGGCTTTGCCAAATAATAGCAGCAGGTGCAGGATGAAGATTGGGGAACTTGTGCCTGTGGATGTGAAGCTTTTGCTTCCTCCCTCCCTCAGCAACCATCCCTGCTCTGAGTTCCTGCCTCACAAACTGGGTGTTGCCACCAAGCAGCATTTGGAGCTGACTTGTTCTTTTTTTATTCTTCTTATTCTCAGGTGTTTTAAGGAACTGGAATCATGACGGACTCCAAATACTTCACGACCAATAAAAAAGGTTGGTGTTGAGCTGGTGCAGTGGATTGGAGGTGGTGGGTGGCTATTTTTACACAGTTTTTTTAACTGCATGCAGGAGAACTTGTGCTTTTCTGGTAGCTCTGTCCCTGTTTCTCTTCTTAATCATCCAGGGAGAAACTTCCAAAGTAGGTCACATGGTGACAAAAGACAAAACTGGGGTATTATATGGCTTTATGATGCACAAAATGTCCCAAATTGCTGCTTTTTCAATGATCAGAAAGCAAAACATTGGGATTTGAGTGCAGATCTGGTCAGAGACAAAGTTTTGGGTATGGGCTAACAAGTTCCAGACTAAGGATGGTTGTTAAGGTGAGCACCACAGGACTAAGTTGATGTGAGGAATTTAATATTTTAGATATATACATAAAGCAAAAAAATGGGTTTTCCTGCTGCCATTTTCTCCAGAGCTGCAGGTGCTCTGACTTTCCTGTGCCTTTATTGCAGGTGTGGTGGTCACCTCCCCTCAGGACAAACTGCTGCCCTTAAAAATGGGAAGCCTGGGAAGGATCTTTGGGATTATTTTAGGAGTTCAGCTGTTTCAGAGCAGGGCTTGTTCTGCTGAGACTGTCCCAGGCAGATTTTCTAACCTTTTCTTGAACAAAACACTGTTGCTGAGAGCAATTTAAACCTGATCATTCTCCAGCAGATGTGGAAAATGGTTTGCATTAACCTCTCCTTTGCAAAATGGCTGAGTGCTCCCTCTGAATGCTTGCTAGTGAAAAAACCCACACTGTTGATCTATTCACGTGTCATTAAGCTTCCCAGTGAGCTCACAAATGAACCTAATGCACTTGACTCTTTCTGAGGAGCAGCTCTGGAAGTTCAGAGCTGAAGGCAGGTTTTTGTGGGCTGGCTGCAGGCAGCCAGTCTGGGCTGGGTGAGAGCTGGAGCTGGCTCAGCTCTGCTCCAGGGCCTGAGCTCTGGGTGAGTAATGCCAGGCTCTTCCTCAGGCAGGAGGGATGACGAGTGGTCTCTGCACTGCAGCAGCTTCTCCTCTCTTTTGGAGTCCCTGGCAGTGTCTCTGTGTCAGATTTTCATTAGTGCTGCTACTCTGAGCAAGTGTAGGAATTGAAAGTTGGTGCTGGAATTTTGTCAGGGGTATTTTGATGTTTGTAATGCGTGCTCAGGCTGTGGCTCCCAGTGGGAATGCTGCTGGCTGTCCTTCCTGAGGCAAGTTGTCTGTCTGCTGGGAGCATTATCCTTCTCATACCACTGGCTCTGTCTGGAACAGGCCTCATAAACAGCCTTTTGCACACATTGCTTTATTTTATGAACTTGCTTTGCCTCTTTGGTGACCCAGCCTGAACTGGCTTTCTACCCAGTAGTATCTGGCAGAATTAATGCTGTGGAAAAGGCTGCTTTGGGAACCTTGGAATCCAGGCAAGCTGTGTTACACAGCTTTTGTTAGTGGTAGCTCTGTCTTTTTAGCTTTTTTCCTCTGGACTAAACAAATGCTGTCCTGTTTCAGGGACCACAGCATTTGGGCTCCACTCCAGCTTTCTCAGGAAGCAGGCAACGATGAGCAAAACTTAAAAAGTCTGGGCAGAATTCCTAGCTTAGTTTGTTTCTTGCAGGCACGAATCTGGCATCTCCAAGTATCTTTTCATCCTGGTTATGTAATGGTTGCCTCAGAGAAACAGATGCTCCAGGGATGTGATTTGGTGTCCTGGAAGTGGGAGAGCTGCCACATGCAGCCTGCTTCTTGTTCATGGCATTTCCCTCTGCAAGGTGTAGTCATATCAGTCCCCTGGGTGTTGCAGCTTTGCTTCTCAGTGAACTACATTCTCCATGAGGTCCAAAAGCTTCCAAGTGCTGCTGAGCCACTTTGATGGGAATAACAGGCCAAGAAAGCAAAAACTCACTCTTGAATTATTCCTAAAACAAGATCCTTTTCCTCTCCTGAGAGGCTCAATCTGGCTTTTTTTTGTTTTCTGCCAGGAGAGATTTTTGAACTGAAGGCTGAACTCAACAATGAAAAGAAAGAGAAGAGGAAAGAAGCTGTAAAGAAGGTTATTGCAGCCATGACCGTGGGGAAGGATGTCAGGTAAAAGCAGCTTGCACCTGTGGCAGCTCAGGTTGTCCTGGGACTCAGGTGTAGTGTCACATGTCCATGGAGCAGCTCTGAGTTTGGCACTTTGGTGAGGATGGCTGTGTCCTTGCCTGTGCTGTGCCTGAGTTCTCAAGTTCCTTCTTGTGACTGAAAGCAAGACAAACTGCTGTCTTCACTGTGGGTTTAGCTCAAGAGCCCTTTTTAATTAAACAGATCCAGAATTCAGACACTTTAGGTGATGTTTTCTTGTGGCTTTTAGTGTCACAAAGGTAATTCCAAGTTTTTCTTTGCCTTATCTGGCATAAATTTAAGCTACAGTTTAAAATGGATGATTTTTAAATTGAACCTGCATCTTACTGCAGCTAAAGGACACTGGAATTTACTGTCCCCTAATTTTCTGAGACAAGCAGAAAAACCTGTTTGAGTGAATGCTTTCTCCCCTCCAGCTTCTCCTGTTCCTGGAGCCTGGCAGAGTCAGTAATTCTGGATTCATGGCAGCGTGGTCTGTTGCCACAGAAATCAATATAAAGTTGCAAATTTAGCATCGTGACTTCATCACAGAATGAAGGAACATATAAACTGGAAGGGAAAAAACTCCTAATCTTTTTGCCAGCATCATTTACCTTTCACCTTTAGATCCCCCCAGCAAACCTGGGAGCTGCAGAATCTTTGTGTAACTTCCTGTGTTATTCTGCAGTGCTGTTCACAGATGGCTGCTTGACATTTGAGTGAAACCCAGCTTGTCAGTGTTTAAGCTTCTAATCACTCTGCACTTTGCTAGTCTGAAATTTGGCAGGTTCTTCAGAAATGTCCTGCATGACCAAAACATTTTAAAGCAACTTCTTTTCTCTTGTGGGTTCATTTCCAGGCCTGGTATGGTAGAGTTTTCTTGTTTGATGAACTCCCTGGTTAAAACACATTTAGGAAATCACATTAGTTTTCACCTCTTCTTATGTTAAAGCCATAGAAGAGATGAAATGATTATTATAAAAGCCATTGCAAACTGCTTTGAAAGGGAAGGTGACCTTTCATTAAACAACAGGGTGCTTGAAGTGCAACTCCAGCTTTTCTGGCTTCCTTGATATTGTTTCTATCCCCTCTGCATGCCATGCAACCTCACTTTTTTATCTCGTGGGTGGGAGTGTGTGTCTGCTGGAGGGCAGGAGGGATCTGCAGAGGGATCTGGACAGGCTGAGGCCAGTGGTGTGAGGCTCAGTGATGTGAGGTCCTGCACTCGGGTCACAACAACCCATGGAGCACTCCAGCCTTGGGGAAGAGCAGCTGGAAGGCTGGAAAAGGGCCTGGCTGTTGGTCAGCTGTGGCTGAACGTGAGCTGGTGTGTGCCCAGGTGGCCAAGAGAGCCAAGGGCACCTGGCCTGTACCAGGAATAGAGTGGGCAGCAGGAGCAGGGCAGGGACCATCCCTCTGTGCTGGGCACTGGTGAGGCCACACCTCAAATCCTGGGGTCAATTTGGGGCTCATATCTAGGAATGGGGGCCTGGAGCAAGTCCAGAGAAGGGAATGGGCTGGAGCACAGGTCTGGTGAGGAGCAGCTGAGGGAGCTGGGAGGGCTTAGCCTGGAAAAAGGAGGCCTGGGGAGACCTTGTCACTCTCTAAACCCCCTGATGGATGAGTGTAGATGGGAGTGTTTCTCTTCTCCCAGGTAACAAGTTACAAGATGAGAGGAAATAACCTCAGGTTGTGCCAGGGAGGCTCAGATGGGATTGTAGNGCCTGGGGAGACCTTGTCACTCTCTAAACCCCCTGATGGATGAGTGTAGATGGGAGTGTTTCTCTTCTCCCAGGTAACAAGTTACAAGATGAGAGGAAATAACCTCAGGTTGTGCCAGGGAGGCTCAGATGGGAGTGTAGCACGCTGGCCAGGGCAGTGGTGGAGTCACCATCCCTGGAAGAGTTTTAGGTGGTGTGTAGATGTGGCACTTGGGGACAGGATTGTGGCAGTGCTGGGGGAACTGCTGGTCTTTCCTAACCTGAACAACTCTCTGATTCTGTCCTTGCTTATCCTTGTGTATCCAGCTCTCTGTTCCCTGATGTTGTCAACTGCATGCAGACTGACAACCTGGAGCTGAAGAAGCTGGTCTACCTGTACCTGATGAACTATGCCAAAAGCCAGCCAGACATGGCCATCATGGCTGTCAACAGCTTTGTGAAGGTAACCTGCTCCCCTGGCACATCAGAAAAGGCTCCAGCACATCTCTTTGTCCATCAGCCTTTGGGAGCTTTATCTCTGCTTTTGGGCAGGGCTCATAGAGGAGAATGCTGAGTCCAGTAGGTCTGGGTCCTTTCCCTCAGTTGTTCCTTCTGGCTGTTGCAAATGAGGTGAATTAAACACCCCTGTAAGTGGCTGTGGGAGAGCTTGCTCCAGGGAAAGCTGCTTCTATTGTTTTACCAACTTCTTGTATTGGAAAACAGATTTTATCTGTTTCATCCTCCAGCCTTTGTAGTATCTGAGACGTGGATATCAAACTTCCTGTTTGAATGTTTCAGCTGTGCTCTGTGTGGAAAACCTTTATCTCTGGTGAAACTGAGAGACAGTTCACTGCAAAAACAACAACCTGATCACTGTGTTGCCTTTAGTTCTGTTGTCAAATTGCCTCTTCTTATCTAGAAAATGTTGTTTCAGTCCTGTGTTGTGCAAGATAAAACCCAGTGCTCAGAAAAAGTTTGAGACTCCTTTTAGAGTGTTGTAACATCTGAGACATTGGGGAATGGGATTGACTTTCAAGTTTCTGTTGTGGCTCTTGAGGCAGAAAGAGGTGGGAAGACTTTAGGTTAGAGCAGGTCTGCTCTTCTGGCCAGAGGAGATGTCCCTTCTTCCTCTCTGGAAAAGATACTGCCCGTCTGTAAAATGCAATTGTGTTAGAATGGACTAACAAAATTATATTTTCCATCTCATGCACTGCAGGGAAAAGTCTGGTGTCCCTTTTTGCAAGTGGAGAGGCAGCTGTTAGTGAAGAGCAAGTGTCAGCACTGGTCTGTACTAACTCAGCACTTCACACAGTTCCCAGTTCAGGGTGTGCACTGGTAGGACATGTCACTTCTCTTGGAGGCTTCAAAAGTAGTTTTTCAGCTGCAGGAAATTTTAGCAGTGCAAGGTAAATGCTTTTGTAGGTCATTCTGTAGCCATCCCTTTCCAGGCTGATTTTGGAGGAGCTCAGAGATGCAGATGGATTGGAGGTATGGAAAATTATGTAGGCTTGGAGTAGGAAATGTTGTGTTCCTGTCTGCCTTTTCTTTCTCCTCTACAGAAAAGCACCTCTAGAATAGCCTTTGCTTAGTGTTTCATATATTGTAACTTCAGGGATGTTGGTGTTGGGCCTTTAAGAAATAGGCCTTGATGAGTGTTGCATTGTGTTTAATTATTGATTTTTCCCATTTTATTTCTTGCTCCTTTAAACCAGCAAGGCTGGAAATCAGTGAGTTACTTTGTCTGTGATTTTGGGTGCTGGAGAAAAACTTAGCTGGATGATGCTGGAAGCAGCTTTGCCCTAGAGAATGAAGGGACACCCAGCTGACAATTTTCCAAGATGGAAACATCTTGAGAGGGTGTAAAATGTTTCTGTGAAGCAGCAAGGGCCTGATCTGAAATAATGACCTGACTCTCAGCACGCGCTCCGAGCGATGCTTGTCAAGCCGCAGCAGCCTGGCTGTGGCTGCAGGGGCGGTGTCTGGCGGCCCAGCCGTGTCGCTGTTCCCCGCAGGACTGCGAGGACCCCAACCCGCTGATCCGGGCGCTGGCCGTGCGCACCATGGGCTGCATCCGCGTGGACAAGATCACCGAGTACCTGTGCGAGCCCCTGCGCAAGTGCCTCAAGGACGAGGACCCCTACGTGAGGAAAACCGCGGCCGTCTGCGTGGCCAAGCTGCACGACATCAATGCCCAGATGGTGGAGGACCAAGGGTTCCTGGATTCCCTGCGTGACCTGATCGCAGACTCCAATCCCATGGTAATGTCTTCCCGACACGTTGTTGTTTGGTGATCAGAAATGTAAAAGGTTTTCCGCTCCACCTGCTGTGCTGGGATGACTTTGTTGGTCGGAGAGCGCTTGTTGCCTCAGAAAACAGGAAATAGCCTTCTGTTGTTTGATCTGTTTGGGCTTTTGTCTGTCTTGAATGCTGCACAAGTGTAACTTCCTGGCCAGGTGAGGCAGAGGAGCAAGAAGCTCTTGTAGCTCCCTTAATGACAGCTTGTAGCTCTTGCTTTTCTGCAGGCTTTGGCATTTCTTGGAATAAGACTTTGGATGAATTCATTTGCTAATGCAGATAAATCCACTGGCTTGTAACGAGTGGAGAAAAATCAATGCTAATGTTTTTAATAAAGTTAAATGAGTCGTCAGAGCAGAGATGGAGATCACAACCAAGACTTTCACAGGAGTAAATTACCTACTAAATCAGCATTTAATTATGCTTGATGAAGGGTCCACTTCCAAGCCAGGTGTCTCCTGCTATTATTTTGTGACTAAAAGGTGGTGGCCAAGGAATTGAAGTGCCCCACTGCATCAATCCTTTCATTCAATACTGTTTCCTGCTGGAATCCAGGGAGCATACCAATGTCATCCTGACCCTTAGCAGGGAAGAAAAACTCTGAGTTAAACTGAGCTGCAAAAGTTAAGGATGTGACTGCTACTTTTTTAGCTCTTTTAGAGGTTGGACTCTGGTTAAAGACACAATCTCACATTATTAGGGCAGGTTGAACAGCTTTTTCTATGGTGCATGAGTCAAACCACAGAATTTCTGTCCTGCTGTAGTCTTTGAGCACCAAGTGTAGGTGATGAGGTGCCATCCCCTTTAGCAGGAGAGTGAAGGCTGCTGATTGCTCTTTGTAAGACTTTCTAGAGACAGTAAAACTCGAGGTGCCTGTCACAGGCAGCAGTCTGAGTGCTGGTGTCTCTGAGGAGATACAGACACCTCCTTTCTCTGATATCCAGCTCTTTTACAAGTTGTTCTTTTTATCTGCCTCCCTGATTTTTTTTTTTCTTATGCCAGGCTTCTGTGTGAATATTGATGACTACTTGAAGATGCTTTCCTTGTCTAGGCAACTCTGAGGCCTATAGAGAAGCACCTGCTGTTCCAGTTCAATGTGGAGGGTGTGCCTTGCAGCCTCTGAAGAGACTTGCTTGGGCTTCCTTAGTTCCACTTCAGTGCTGGTGTTCAGCAGCTCCCAGGCAGGGACAGAAGCTCCTCTTCTCCCAGCTTTGGTTGCAGCTCTAGTTTTGTTCTGATTATGGGTGTGAGTTGAAGAGCTCTGGCTGAAAAGGTGTGGCACTTCAGGAGAAATAACAAGGTTCTGCTTGCCTTTTGTGCTTGTTGGTCTCTGTGGAGCTCAGTGGTTTGGTAAATGAACCACTGGCTGATGGGAGAGCACAGATATGTATTTTAAAAGTGCATTAATTTAATATTGACTTAAATGAATGGAGAGGAGAGGAGAGGAGAAATACCAAAGGGCAGTGTGTGCTCCATTTGCTAAATAAACCTCCAAAAGTAGCACAGGGCTTCCTAATAAAACATCAGGAAAACTAATGAGCTCCTTGGTGGTAATGAGGGTGGGCTGGGACAGCTCTCCTGAAGCTGTGCAGGGTCACAGTACCTGCCTCACGTTCTACTCACCTGCTCTTTCCAAAACTGAGGATTCAAAGCAGGAAAATGCAATTTGGAGGAATGGTGGGGATGAAGGAGAGGCCTGGGGTGTTTCAGATCTGCAGGCTTTGAGAGGATTCTGTAGCTGGTGTTCTGTAGATTGTTTTCCCAGGTTTTACTGTACATGGGGCACTATATTTTGCTTTCTGAAGGTGCATGGGGGAGAGATTTATCAAAGGCTTGAGGCTCTTAGAGCTGCTGATTTAATACAATATTTAATCTGGTTTCAATTTTAGTAGAAAAAGGCATTCCTTTCAGTTAAGTTGATCCTCTTTGAAATTCGTGCCTTTGTGGCACCATCATTCCCTCAAAAGTACAGGAATTATCCACCCCCAATTAAAGTTCATCTTCCTGGGCAAACCATTCACCTCATTGCTGCTTTCTCCATGTGAAACTCCAGTGGGGGTCCTGATGACCTTGAATTGTGTTTGCCAGATATTTGTGTGCACATTGATATTTATTAAGATATTTTCCCTTGGAATGCAGTCCTGCCTGGAAGGTCTTTCCAAGTAAAATGTGTGTATCAGTATTGGCTATCAAAAGAAAGATTGCTGGAAGGAATGGTACAGATGGATCTATTCTGATGGCCTGTTCCTCTGGAAATGGTACATCTCAATCATTGAAACCTGTTAGCCAAGCTCATTCATATTTATATTATAAATGTTTCTCTTCTTTTGATGGCTTGTGGAAATGGGCAACATTAGATACTTAATGAAGCAGAATTTTTTAGATGGGAAATCCACACTTGTTCTCTCTTCTGAGAAATGAGGATTTTGAGCAGGAGCTAAAAAAGGCTGCAGCTGAAAAATAGTCTTCAAGAAGGGTTTTATTATGGCTTTGTAATTGGTTGCCTCTAGCATATGAGCAAGCTCTAAGCATTTTAACTGGGTGCTTGGTAGAAGAACATCTCCATCTGTGGCTCACTAATTGCCTCATAATTGTGCAGAGATCAGGGTGCATATTTCTCTGGGCTCAGATCACCTTCATCATAAGGATGTCTGACTAAGTTGGAGGTGACCTTGTCAGAAACATTTTGGGTTTGTTCTCTTTCTTTTCCTATGTTTTTGGACTAATGCCATTATTCTGGGTTAATAAACCAGCAGCCTTTGGGGATGTTCAGGGCATGGAAGTCCTGTTGAGGTTCTTTACCCCTTCATCTGGTATTTTTGTTGTCAGGATGTGGCCTTAGTTCACATAAAGTGATCTTTTGTTCAGGTGCATTTCCTGGGTGAATTAATTCAAACTTCTACTTGCAGGTGGATTGATGTGGCTGTATCTGGTGAGGTACCAGGTGGGCTGGTGGCTGCTCACATGACAACAGAGTTATCTGAGATGTCCTGTGCAGGCAATGGGCCAAATCCCCCTACATGGGCATGGTTCAGTTTCACTGCAGAAGTTTGATTGTGAAGGAGTCTTTAATCTCATTTTACAGATGGGTCTAAAGTGCCTGTGGCTGCCCTTTGTCAGTTGGGATCCTGCTGAAGAAGATCCTTCCATAGAGGGAGCTCTCATTTCTTCCCAGGGCTGTCTTAGGGCAAATCCTGCTTTTTTTCACCCTGGATTGCTGCACATGAAGCTCAGCAGAAGCAGGGCTGGAGCAAAATAAAGCTGAGCCCTGGCTGCCTTGGGCTGCTGCTCTTGCTCAGTCCTCAGCACCTCTCCTGCTGCTGCCCTGGATATAATGCAACCCAGAAGCCTGTCCTCCCATAATCCTCATGTTCTAACAAAAATATGACTCCAAGATGAGATTTTTGTGTGTTCCAGGTTACTGCAGGATGCTGTTCACACCCAGCAGTAGGTAAGAGTGAAGGGAGAGAGGTTGGAGTGTTTCACACCTGCTGCTGGCCAGAGGTTCTTTAAAGTCATGGACAAACCTTTTTTTTGTATTATTTCTTTTTCCTGGTGCTGTCTTGTTCTGGCCTTTGTGAATCACATCCAGTGCCTGCTCCTCCTTGGAGCATTGAAGTGCTGAGCCCAGGAGAAGGAGAGCAGACCACGAGGTGGCAGCAGCTGAAAGCAGAACGAAAGCTGACTATCTTTAGCCACTTTATTTTGTAACTACTTCCCTCCTGGTTTTTATCCCTGAGCTTGGTTTTCTTCAGGAATGTAAATATTAGCAGAAAAACATGAGAGGAAATCCATCTTAAGCCTTACTGGTCTTTTAATATTTGAATGGAACAACCTTTCTCTCCAAATATTTTCAATCCTTGACCTTCTAAGGTAACTTTTAACCCATGGAATAGATTCCTTGCCAATCTATCTGTTATCCACGTGGCTTAAGTTAACTGATGTCACCTTCTCCCTGTTGTTTTCTGGGTTCTGTTCAGTTTATAATTCCTTCCTGTAGCATTTCTTCTTCCTCATGCTGGATCCAAGGTTTTTCAGATGTGGCTGTTCTGCTCCTGTGTTTTTGTGGGCTGTACAGACTTACTGTGCTGTGTTTTACACCATCTACATCACAATTTATTGGGAGAAACACTGTTGTGACTCAGCACAGAGTAACCTGAGATCACAGAACTGATTAGTAAGTGCACCAAGTGTGTGGAGTATAATTAAACTCTCTTGTACCTGGGAGTTTTTTTGCCTCCAGCATTAACCACACCAAAAAGGGAATCTGAGATCTGACAACTGGAGGTGGTGAGGTCCACCTTGATCCAATCTGAATTCCCTCCAGCAGTATTGAGTTTCCACAGCTCACAGATGAGACTAAAAACCTGTAGACTGAAATCACAGTGTTCTCCTGTCTCTCCTGCTGTGCCTGCAAGGGGAGTAGGTTCCTTCTCTGCCAGAACTTGTGTGTATGAACTTCCTGAGTGACCCTATGAAGGAAGACAATTTTCCTTCTATTTTTCCTGCTAGCTGGCAAGCAGAATGTCTCTGAGCTGATGTCCTGAGGAATGAGCCTGTTTAGAAACAGAAGGAGCTTTCACCTCCTGGGCCTGTCCTCTGCAGGAATTTTATCCCTCTCTGTGTAATAAGAAGCTGAGAAAAGAACCCCTTGCTGAGGAGCTGGTGATCCCCTGAGTCCCAAAAGGACTTTGTGGGAGGCAGTGAGGGCTGTGGGAATTGTCTTATACAGCAGGGAGTGGAGCACCACCTTCTCCCTGGCCACAGCAGATCACTTGTTCCTCATGGGGACTCTCCCAGCCCTGTGTTTTCCCTCTGCAGCTGGTGTTTTTTTCTGGTGGGAGGAGTGAGCTGTCACTGCTGGATGAATTCATGATTCCTGCTCATGAAGGTTGTAAGGACTTGAAAATTCACATCCCAGTATGGAGCTGAATATTGCTGGGAGCTGTGGGCTCTGCAGCATCTCATCAGCCTGGGGCTGCTCCAGGAGACCATTTCAAAAAATACCCCTCTTCTTTTCAAGCCAAATATTGCAGATGCAGACTGGGTCTTGAAATCCTCCAACCATGTCTGAATTGGTCCTGTGTGTGGTTTGGGGTTTTTTAATAATGTTTGTGCTGCAAGTGGAGATAATATTTCCTTCTGGGAGACACTTGATGGCATTTGTGGGCGGAATTTCTTTTACCCAGTGATGGATGTGTTGCAGGGAATGAGAACGTTGCTTGGGGCTGTTGGAGACTGGTGGTGTCACTTTGGAGCTCTCTAATGGATGCTGCTGCTGTTTACATGAGGAAGAAGAGCAACACTTTTGGTAAACTTTGCAGCCAAAAGCAGCAACAAGCTGGAAAAGAGATAGGGAGAAGTTATGGAGGAGCCTGTCTAAACAGTGGCTGTGTTCATGTGTGGTGGGATGTTTGAGAGAGGAAATGTGGGAGATTGCCAGGCAGAAACCAGCTGTGTGTGTTGCAGCAGGCAGCAGCAAAGACTTAAAGCAGGGAAAAAGGGAGAGCTGCCACTTGTGATTGATGGAACAGCTTCTGGTTTCCCACCCTGACCCCCCATTTTTAGCTGGTGGAACCAGGTTTGGCTTTGGAATGAGATCCTGCAGTGACTCCTGCAGAGGAATCTCACTTTCTGAGCAGTTATTTTCTACAGGTTGTCATGCTAAAGAGGTCTGGGGGAATTTCAAGCATGCATGTGGGACTTGGGTTTTTGGTTGGTTGGGTTTGGTGTGAAGGATACAGATCTTGAGCATCTTCCCTCAAATCTGTGCTTTTTCCCTGTGGTTTCAGTACTGAGCAATGAGTTTGATAATTTGTGAATTTGCTTGGCTCCAGAGTTTGTCTTCCCAGACCCCTCATTTATAAAGCTTAATTGACAAATTCATCCATCAGAGACTTGTCTCCTTCCAATTACAGCCACCAGTATGAGCCTCATTTCCAAAGCAATAGTCTTGATGAACAGATCATTCCAGGATCTCTAACATCAATCAGTGTGCTGGGAATTTTGTTGACATGTGTCTACATGTTTTTTTTCCATTGGAACAGACACTTCTAGCTATTGACAAGCACCATTTGTCAGATAATGCCGTGGTTGTGATGTTTTGTAACTCTGTACCCTCCTTTTTAGGGCTCTGTAAGGAGTTTGGTGCTTAGCTGGTGCTTTTTGCTCAGCTCAGAGGCAGCCCATTTGCCACTGAATGGAGCCAACGAGAACCTCTGCAAGGAAAAGAGCAAAAAATAAAGCAAAACCTTCCTGATGTGTGTGTGATAGGTGCCTGATCCAGACTGGGATCAGACTGCAGGGATTTCTGGAAGGAGAATAGGAAGTTGCAGCCTCTCTGTGTCTCCCTGTGGAGTTTAATTTCCTGCACTGAGGGCTCAGCTGTGCTGAGGAGAAGCCCCTTGTGATGGAGCCATCCCTAGCAGCTTCTTGCCCACCTACCACAAGGCTTTCAACAGCTGGGGGAAGCATGTTTTCCTGCCTTACAGCTCACACATCCTGATTTTTTGCAAGGATATGAGAGCAGGAGTGATGTTCCAGTCTGCCACAAAGTGCCATTTTTCTGCAGGGAAGTGCAAAACCCAGTTAGGGCAAGCACACTGTGGGAAGTATAACACTTAACTTCCCTTCCATTGCCACCTCCATAAAAACTCAGCCCACTTGCAAAAAAAGCAAGCCAGGAGGTCTTCCCCACCCAGGCAGTTTTTGGGATGTGCTCAGGAGCTGGGAATGTGTGAGTCTCCCAGAGCTTTAATTTCTGTCTATACATAAAAACAAGCACTGACAGTGTGAGAGGCTCATACAGGCTCTCTGTCTTGCATGGTTGAGCCATTTTATGGAATCACTGAATCACAGAAGGCTTTGGCTTGGAAGGGACCTTAAAGCTCAATTTGTTCCATCCCCTGCCATGGTCAGGGACACCTTCCACTATCCCAGGTTGCTCCAAGCCCCATTCAGCACTTCCAGGGATGGGGCAGCCACAGCTTCTCTGGGCAACCTGAGCTAGGGCCTCACCACCCTCACACGGAAGAACTTCTTCCATAAAGTAAGAAATTTTAATTGTTCCTGAGCTGTTCATGGGGAAGCAAAGTAAGAAGGGCTTGGAGATAAAAGAGGTGAACAGGAGCAGGGTGATGTTCTCTGGAGAGGACCTGTTAAGGACCTTCTGGGCACACAGTGTGCTCATAGAAATGCATGGCCCTGGGAAGGACCCATCCATGGCTGCCCTGACTATCCCAGGCCCTGGGAAACACCCATCCAAGGATGCTCTTGAGTATCCCAGGCCCCAGGGAGCACCCATCCAAGGATGCTCTGAGTATCCCAGGCCCTGGGAAACACCCATCCAAGGATGCTCTGAGTATCCCAGGCCCTGGGAAACACCCATCCAAGGATGCTCTGAGTATCCCAGACCCTGGGAAACACCCATCCAAGGATGCTCTGAGTATCCCAGACCCTGGGAAACACCCATCCAAGGATGCTCTGAGTATCCCAGGCCCCAGGGAGCACCCATCCATGGCTGCCCTGAGTATCCCATCTAGGAGCCTGTGCTTAATGACACGGATATACCATGCAAGCCCAGAGTGCTCTTTGAAATGTCAGCACCTCTCCATTCTCAGAAGCTCCTTGTGGAGCCTGGTTCCCTTGAGGGCTGGAGCCTCTGGCTGTGCAGGGAGCACTGCCTTCCCTCAGCATCTTCTCCGAGCCCCTTCATTTTTCCTCCTTTTCTTCGTTTTCGCTTCACTTTACCGGCATGGCGAGCCAGAGGTTCCTGTTTTAAGCAGCAGAACATTGTATTTCATTAACTCCATTACACACTTGGTTTAATTTCCAATTAGCCTGGGATGCTAGGGAAATAATCTGATTGCTTGGACTGGTTGGCGTTCTGGATGTGCCGAGCTTCCCTCCTGTCCCCCCAGCCCCTGCAAAGCTTTTCCGTGTGGGCTGCCAGGCAGACACGCAGGTTTTCACCCACCCCCTTCCCTCCCTGCTGCTGGGTTTTATTCCATTTGCTCTGAGCTAAAGGTTTGAGCTGCCAGAAGGAATCACTTGGAAATCACAGTGCTCCTACCTCTGCAGCTTTCTGCGAGGTCGGATCTGGTCTCTCTGGCTGCAGAGGGAGTTTGTCTGGAGGTGGATTTAAAACTGTTGGGCTCTTGTTAAAGCTGTGATGTAGCTCTGAAGTGAAGAGGTTTGGGCTTGTTTTTTGTTGTTTGGGTGTTTTTTAATAAGAGCCTAGGAGATTTTAGTTATCCTCATCCCTGGCTTTTCCAGGAGCCTAAATTTATTGGGAAATTCCAGCCAAAAACAGGTTTATTGTCATTCGGCTCATCTGTGCTCCAAAGGGATGTTGCTGTGGCTGCATTTGAATAATGTCATCATGTACCCAGGGTGAACTGATTTACATCAGCAAGCCAGGGACCTGTTATTATTATTAATTATTATTAATTCTTCAATCTGCTCTGCATTTTTCCTTTCCGGGGGTTTTTTAGGCAGATCCTCATTTGGTAGCTCGCAGCTTAAAGTTGGTATTCCTAATTGTGAGTCAAATGAGGCATTTTGCAATGGAGTTAACTTGTAATCCTAAGATTTAAAAGCTTTTCCTGTTCATTAGTTGTTTGTGCTCACTTGTCTGTGGCTACTGGGTTGACTTCAGTTTTTTCATTATTTTTGAGAACTCAAGACTATACCAGCTGTTTGTTTTAGGTACTTTTAGTCTGCCTCTTCCAGTCTGTGGGGTAAATGGTACAACTTCTGGATGGTTTCTCATCAAAATAAACTTGGTGCACATTTTGAAAAGCAGAGAATACTTTGTTTGCTGAACAAACTTAGGGTTTTTTAATCAGGGTGGGAAACTTGTCCAGTTCTTTGGTCCTATACCATTTGTAAAGCTTTAACTTACTTTTATATGTCCCCCAGCAATTCCATCATCTTTTCTTTTAAAGAGAAAATAATTTCTTGTAATTTACCACTTTGTTCTTGCTGTTTAATGTAGTTGGACTTCATGATGTTGCTGTGTTGAGGAAGAAGCCAAGCTGAAGACTTTAGGTTCACCTTTGATGTTTCAGATTTTTTTTTTTTTTTTGGCCAAAAACCATCTTTCCAAATATTTCCAGTGCCACTTCCATGAGTGCCAAAGCACACACTGGATTAACAGGTGATGTAATACCAGAGTTGGTGTTGAATGGTTCTTCACGGACTTCTTTCCATACCTGAGTGATAACTCTTAGTGGGGAATGCTTCAGTCTTTGCCCTGAGCTCTCACTCGGTGGGAGCTGTTGGCAGAGCAGGAGTTGTGCTGGAATTGTGCAGTGCTGGCTCGTGCTGCTCCATGTTCCTGTTGCTGAGGCAGTGGCAGTGCCAGGGAAGAGGTGAGCGTGTGTGCTCCAAGCAGTGTTGGTGTTGGACTGCTTCCTGAGAGCTGTTTGTGTTTCAGCTGTGCTGTGGCTGTGTGAAAAGCCTTGAAGTTGCTGATTGTTTTTGTTGGCATTCCACAGCACCATAACACATCAATATGTTCAGTGCAGATCGCCAGCAAGTCCTTTTCTTAATAAATACTGCTTAAAGTTTGAATATATTCCCCAGCCTTTGCCTTATCCCTTTTTGTTTCATTTATCTCCTTGTCACTGAGCTGACAGCAGCACCGTGGTGCTGAGGTGGGAGGTGAAGACCAGCTTGAATTGTGGACTGGAGGTTGTAGATCCCAGCTTCTCTGGCAGGACTGAGCTGCCTCCAGATATTTCACAACCCCTCCCAGTCCATTTTCCAACACTCAAGGAGACCACAGCCCGTGTTCCTAAGTCCATCCTGCCTTCTGCCACTTCCTCATGGATGTTTTTAATGGAATTATGAGTGGATTGCCATGTGGTGTCCCATCCTCAGCTTTGAACTGGACACTTGCATTTTTGCTGGTACTTTAACAGACCCAAAAGATCCTGAGAGTAAATCCTCATTCACAGTTTGGTCTCAGGGTTGGAGCTGCATGGGAACAGCATTTCTGTGCATCCCTTGTCCATGGCAAACACAGGGATAGATTCCATGGACCCTGCAAGGAAGGAAACATAACCACAGCTGCTTTGGCCTGTACTTGCCCCAGGGTTTAGGATATCCTGGAGGTGTCCACAAACATCTAAATGTGGCACCTGGGGACATGGTTTACTGGTGGCCTTGGCAGTACTGGGTTAATGGTTGGACTCAATGATTTTGGAGTTCTTCTCCAGTCTCAGTGCTATTCTGTAATTCTCTTTGAGTTACTAATTTATCAATTACTGCAACAAAAGTAGTGCCTGGCAGTGGGAGTGCATTTGCCAGAGCTCCTCAGTACAACTGACAGGTCCCTTTCTCTGATGCTTTGGCCCTGTAAATTTTTTTATTAATTCAAATTTTTTTCCCAACATAGTTTCATTTTCTAAGTGGTTTTTCATAAGGATTTTGAACTTTTCAGTTGCTTTTGTAATTTGTCCTCACTTGTAAACTTGCAAAATACAATGATATTAAAAGTCTTTTATTTTATTTTTATGCTGTGTCACATTAACCATTCAGGAATTAGGCAAATTAAATAATGAGGAGAATAAGCAGCCTATCTTAGTAAGTTCCTCATTAAAACAGTACAAGACAGCAGCACTGATTGCTAATGATTTTGGTGACAGAAGGCTCCTTCAACTAATGAAATTCATAAAATCTTGGATCAAAATCCTATCTCTGACCTCTAGGTGTGAAATGCAAAACAATCAACATTACTGTGCCTGTGCAATGACTTTGGAATATATTGGTTTAATGACAAGCAGGGATAGGAACAAGGCAGAGAAAGTTCTGGTCGTGCTGTTCTTGTTTTCATTGTACTGCATCAAAAGCATCTTTAGTCATCCAGACAATCAGATGATTTTAGATAAGATGTTTCTTTGCCTTAATTTCAGAGAAAATAGTACTATAAATCTTAAATTGAGCAGGTATTTACTGGGAGCTGGGCTGGACATGATGTACATTGTAAAATAACCTGAAAATGCTTTTTCATGGGAGATTTTAGATTCATGTGTCAAACTCAGCTGAAATCCCTTTTCCTCTTAGTTAAACAAATAAGACTTTAGCCTCATCTGCAGATTTTCCATTTTGTCTCTATATTCTGCAACTCTTCTATTTTAAAAAAAATCTTCCATGGAGTCTGTTGGAATAACTGTTGAATTTGAGTATGGAACTAAGAATTAGGAATCTGTGCTGCACTCCCACTTCTTGTTTGTGTCAAGCTGGACCCTGGACCTCCTCTCTGTGCTTCCTTTCATCTGTGCCTGGAAAAGAGAAGACCTTATATAGTCCCTAATGAAGCAAGAATATTTTCAGGGATGAGTTGTGCTGGAGTGCTTGCCTTAACCATGGTTCCATAAAGCAAAAGGATGTTCTGGAGACTGTTTGAAATTGAAATATGGGTTATTAAAAATGCAGCAGGAGTTGCCCATTTTAGGGAAATAGTTTGTTTGCTCTCAAACTGTGTGACCTGCCAGTGCTGCTGCAGGGCTGGAGGCTGCCAGGCACCTGCCAGCTGAGTTCTGGATCACTGTTAAGCCACATGCCACGGGGAAGTTGGGCAAGAGGCACACATTCCTGAATAAATAGGGCAACTGGAGGTTTGGGGACCTTGAGTGTAAAGCTGAGCATCCCCTGGAGCTGGGGGAGGATCTGGAGCCTGCAGGAAGGCAGGGTGGTGTTGTTCCCTCTGGATGCCCAGCTCCTTCTGCACTCTTGTGATGTCCTGGGCCCCCGTTCCTCCCAGTGGAGGTTGGTTGTGAGGTTGCAGCATCCCAGCAGGCTGAGATAAGTGATGTGGCAGCTGACAGATGCCCAGTTTGCTCCCCGTGGGTGCCCAGCCCTGGGTCCATCCCTGCTGACAGGAAACTCTCCCGTCTCCCCCCGCAGGTGGTCGCGAACGCCGTGGCCGCCCTGTCGGAGATCAGTGAGTCCCACCCCAACAGCAACCTGCTGGATCTGAACCCTCAGAACATCAACAAGCTGCTGACAGCTCTAAATGAGTGCACTGAGTGGGGGCAGATCTTCATCCTGGACTGCCTGTCCAACTACAACCCCAAGGATGACCGGGAAGCTCAGAGGTGAGGTGGCTTTTTGGTGGCACTCGGGGGCTGCTGGGGGTGTTACAGCTCTGAAAGGGCAGCACAAATAAGGATTGATAAACTAGATTTAAAAGCAAAGCTACTTTTGGTAGTTTGGGCTGATGCTGGAATTCTGCCCCTTCCATCTGCAGACCATTTTATCTTTATCTTCTTTTTACTGTTTTTTTTTTTTCTATATAAAAGGCTGGTTCTTGTGGGAATTGGCTCTGCTAAGAAGGGATCAGCCCAAGACCAAACCTGTTAACAGTGGAAACACTGTTTAGAGGATTTTGTGGTTTAAAGCAGAACTTTCATATCTGGTTTTGCTGCTTTGAGGGGCAAGAAGCCTTTATAGGTTTGTGAGTTTCTAAAGTACTGTAAGTCTGAGACTGGAATATTTTCCAACTGAAAACTAGTCTGTGCTATGATAGAAGTGAAAATAGAGGTAAAAAATTATTTTTCTTATTGCTCCAAATTCACCTTTGTGCTTTTACATTTAACTGAAATGACTAAACCTAAATAGACTTTAGGGTTTGGGTAGTGGGCTGTTACTTTGTGCACTTCAAGTCTCTTCCTCATCTGTCTCCAAAATCACAAAAAGCCAGATTGTGTTCCCAAGAAAACAAAGATTCAGCCAGAAAAGTAACTTGGAACAGGGGGACTCTGAGATGATGTGTTTAATGTAGCTGATGTGGGGATGGAGAGGGAGGAAGGGCCACAAGCCCACACACAAAATCCTGGGCAGGCCATTTGGAATTTGATGGGTTTCTTCACTGACTCTTTTTAAGGCACAAAATGCACTGTTTCTAAGAAGCCTGCCAGTAGTCTTGCTGGGTTTTTTTTCCCTCTTGTGCTCTGTTTCTGTGCCAGAAACAGCTCTTAATGAGTGCTAGAAACCTGCAGAGATCTCCAGGGTGTGAGGCTGGGGTTATCTCTGCTCTGTCTGGGGCACCACTGGTCTGAACAACTGTGAACATGTCCCAGTTCCTCAGCTGCAGTTCCTCTGAAAAGTGGTTTATCCATTTGCATGGGCAGGAGCTCCTTTTGCTCCTTTGTGTGGAGTTTATCTCCTGCAGTCTTATTTCAGACAGCACTGGGAAAGGACACCCTCCTTTCCAGCAAGGCTGGTGTCACTCCCCTGTGCATGGGGAAACTGAGGCACAGAGAGAGGAAGCAGCTTGGACACACCTTGGGCAGAGGCAGCTGGAGGTGCACCCAGCTCTGACTTGGACTCCTCTGCTCCTCACTGAGCTGTGCTGCTTCCCTTCCAGCATGGCTGAAAGCAAATCTTGCAGGGAAAGAAACTTCAGGAGGCACAGATGGGAATAAGATTGTTCTGGGTTAGCAATGTGCAGGAGGGAGTGGGAAGAAACTTGAAAGATGCTGTAAGAAAGACCGTATGAACCCAAAGTTCCTTGCTTTTTGGGATGGACTGGTTAGGATGCTGTTTGATTACAGGATCCACTATGGCAGGTGGTGAAGCTGAGTTTGGGGAGGATATTTAGGTCACTCTTTCCTTGTGTATTCAGAGAAACAGAAATCTTTTTTTGTAGATGCAAATGGTTGAAATGACAGCAACCCCTCAAGCAAGCCAGGAGCGTGTATCACCTCTGAATGGTTATATGGAGGCTAAAGTGTTTTTCCACTTTTTGTTAAAGTTATGTTTGTAAGTGACAGACGAGATCACACAAATAGAGAATACCACCAGGAAGAAGCAGGAAGTGTGGAATTGTTCCTGAGCTGTGGCAGGAGAGAAACTTGAAGGTGTGAGAGAAGTCCCCGTTCGCGTCCTGCTGTGTTCAGGAAAACAGGACTTTGCCCGTTCATTGTGAACTAAACCAAATCCAAGTAGTGTCTGAGAAGCTGTTTTCAGCCATGTGCAGTCTCCTAAATTTAGATTTGAAATATTTGATGTCCATTTGAACCCTTTCTTGTGCCTCTGTCCCCAGCATCTGTGAGCGGGTGACGCCCCGGCTGTCTCACGCCAACTCAGCAGTGGTGCTGTCAGCAGTGAAGGTCCTGATGAAGTTCCTGGAGCTCCTTCCCAAGGACTCTGACTATTACAACATGCTGCTGAAGAAACTTGCCCCTCCTCTGGTGACCCTGCTGTCTGGAGAGCCTGAAGTTCAGTATGTTGCCCTGAGGAACATCAACTTGATTGTGCAGAAGAGGTAAAGACTCGAGGGCATTACTCCAGTGCTGTCAAAGGCCATCTGGTTATCTCAGATCTCCAGATATTGCCACATGCACAGAAATTCCTTTAATCCAGCCTCAGATCCCTTGAGAGACAGATTAAACAGTCTCATGACTCTGGTAGCCTGAATTGATTCCCTTTACAGCATATTTGTGATACCAGTTTCACGCAGTATTTCTTTACCTGCCTCTCTTCACTGTCTTTTTATGAGTATTCAGAATTGGCCTCTATAAATCAAAATGGCAAACAGGAGCAGTTCACAGTGACCTGCAGGATCTCACTGTGCCTGTGTTACTCTGTTCAGCACAGAACCACCAGGCTGGTGACATCCTGGTGTACAGTTGGAGTTTTTCCCACCAGTTTGCTCCCACATTCATGCTTTATTGCTGCTGATCCTTGCTGGAAAGGTGAGATAGCTTGGATAGCACTTTGTGATTATATTCAGGGCAGAGTTACTGCGCACTGGCATCTTGCAAGTGAAAGTGGAAATGAATTTATAGGTTTTGCATTGAGATAAGAATGTTATTCTTTCACTGAAAATGTTGTTGTTCATTGCCTATTGTGATTGGTTCAGCAGTTCAAATTGAGGAAACAGAGATGTGACCATAGAAAGACTTGAATTATGCATTTCAGTATCTCAACAATCTTTTTATCCAGACTTCTTTCTCCAAATTGGTGTTTGCATGTCCTAGGCATAAAATCAGAGTCAAAGAATGGTTTGGGTTGAAAGGAACCTTAAAGATCATCCAGTTCCAACCTTTTCTATGGGTTTTACCTTCCAGGTTACTCAGAGCCCTGTCCAGCCTGATCTTGAACACTTCCAGGGATGGGGAGTCCATAACCTCCCTGGTCAGCCAGGGCAAAATGACATCCTTCTGTTTCTCAGTGAATGTTTGGGTAGATTTCCAAAGAAAAGATGCCTTTTGTTACAGTAGAGTTTGGGGTTTTTACCACTCCTGAGTGACACATTGTGTTCCCTGCAGGCCTGAAATCCTGAAGCAGGAGATCAAAGTGTTCTTTGTGAAGTACAACGACCCCATCTATGTCAAACTGGAGAAGCTGGACATCATGATCCGCCTGGCCTCCCAAGCAAACATTGCCCAGGTCAGCTGAGACACTTCTGCTGTGCTCTGGCAGGGGAAATCCCTCTGCTGGGCCTTGTGTGAGGGTGTTTGTAGCTACTCCTGGAGTTATCCTGGCTTTAAGGCATCTCTGTGCCTGGTAGAGTGCTCTGTGCAGTTCTTTAGTGGCAGGTGTTGGAGTTTCCCCCATAGTTTCACTGTTAATAGCATGGCATGGCTTGCATCGTGCCCGTTAGGTGGATCTTGTTTGACAGATGATAATTCCAGGAGGAGAACTCATGGCTCCTGTCAGATGAGTCACTGCCAGTGCTGAGGTTGGAATGAGAGGCTTGTTTCAAGTGAGAGGGGTGTGCCTGTAAGGGAAGCATTCAGAAAGGCCAAACATTATTGAAGTGTGAATTTCAAGTTAGTAAAATTGTTGAAACGCTTGCACAGGCACTCTTTGGAGCTAAAAAAAAATCTTGCTTTTGCTTCACTTGCTTCCAGAGTGGAAATAGCACAAAGCTGAACTGAATTGAGATTTGCTTTGCAGTGTGGATTCTTCTTGTGTTTGATGTTGGTTTAATGCAGATCCCTTCCTTGGAGGAGGTGTTCTCAAGTGCATCCCTGGCCATGAGGCCTAACACTAATGCAGAATGATTAATGCCTCTGGTTAGTGCTATTATTGTCCTATCCTAATTGTCACAGAGCCATTTCATTTAATGTGACATTTTGAAGCAGCTCCTTCAGCTCTCTCCTGATGTTTTTTGGAGCTGAGCAAGGTAATTCATGCCCTTTTTGTGCCAGGGGCATGGAAAATATTTTTAAAAATCAGTTTCTATGAGAACATACTCAGAATTTTCTCTTTACTCTTGGTAAGCCCCACACCAATTTGAATTTATAATGTTCCAATAATATGGGCTGTTTGCATGAAAGGCAGTGGTGTCTGGAGGGCAGCCTGAGATGTGCGGGCTAATGAATGAATCCCTCCTGCTTCTGAGGAGGCATTCATAAAACAACACAAGCTTGAGCAGGAATGTATCCTGGAATGAGGCCTGAGAGCAGCTTCCACCCACATCCTCCTGTGCTGCTTGTGGAGGTTCTCCATCCCTGTGCCCATTCTGGACCAGGACACCAGGGTGGTTCCAGGCCAGGCCTTGGGCAGTGTTTGGGGAGCATCAGCTGCTACAGGCGGCTGCTCCAAGTGCTGCACAATGTAGATCATCCGAGGGAATAATAAAACTTCAAAACACAGATGTCCTGTCTCCTCCTTGCAGATTTATCTGTCTGCAGTCTGGCCCTTCATGGC
The DNA here is from genome assembly GCA_013398075.1 of Notiomystis cincta. Taxonomy (NCBI): domain Eukaryota; kingdom Metazoa; phylum Chordata; class Aves; order Passeriformes; family Notiomystidae; genus Notiomystis; species Notiomystis cincta. The sequence goes on along the minus strand of VZRX01017795.1, from coordinate 82,786 downwards.
CTCTTTATCTTGTCATTCTTCTGAGCAATTTGCTTGGATGAGAGATTTTTCAAAGAGCTGTCTGGCTTTGTGCTGCTCCCCTCTCCCTCCCCGTCTATTTGTGACATCACGGTTAAATCCCTGATGTCATGTTTGGCATGAGAAACTGAAATAAATTGAGCTTTTGAGGGAATATAAATTACATATGGTCTTTTCTTGAAATAATCTTTTTGTAAGCTAAGTGATTTAAGACAAAGCTTTTTAGTTAAAGGTCTGTAAGATCCCAGCAGGTCCTGAGTTTAGCCCTTCATCGGTTTCCATTAGCAAAAACACTGAGACAGAATAATAAATCTTAGTTTTATGAGGGGAAGTATCTTCATGCTGTTATTAATCCCTGTATAGATGTTCCAGAGTGTCCTCAGATCTCCTCTGCATCCTCTATTTGGATTCACCAGGGATCCAAAGGTTCATCTCAGCACAGAAAAGATCACAAATGGTTGTTGCCGAGAGCTTTCCATGCAGCAAATATATTTTCAGTGTAGGAAGGAATAGAAACCTTTAAGTTTGGCTGATTTTTCCCCAGCTCTTGTTCAGGGGGATTGAAAATAATCAAGACCAAGCCACCTTTTGACTTTGTCCAGCCTACACCAAGTGTAACCCACTCCAGTTTGGATCACACACAAAGTGTAACCAAACCAGTGGGTTTCAGAGGGCGAGGCTGATGGCAGAGTCTGGCTGGATGTGTGTGGTAGCTGTGACAGAACATCCTGCTGGTCTTCTGTGTCCAAGCAGCATCACCTGTGAGGGTGGGCTGTTCTCTGGGTGTCCCCAGGGCTGTCATTGGTGTGGTGTCCCCACAGGTCCTGGCAGAGCTCAAGGAATACGCCACCGAGGTGGACGTCGACTTCGTGCGCAAGGCCGTGCGAGCCATCGGCCGCTGTGCCATCAAGGTGGAGGCAAGTATCTGATCCTGGAGGCCCTCTGGGATTCTCTGTCTTCAGGAGCAGTGGTGGGCTTGACCACTGCATTTCCATGCTGCTGGAACTTCAGTGTTGGCTGTCGAGTGGCCTGGATACATCCCAGCTGTGGGCAGAGCACTCTGAACAGGGCGTGAGCTGCGAGGACATCACAGGAGGGTGGGATGCTCCTCTCATCGTGCAGGCAGAGCAAAGCAGATAATTCATCCTTGGTGGAATATTTTACTGCTCTGGAACAATGACCACTTATCCCTTCAACTCCTTTAATAGCTGTGGCCTGACCTTTTGAAGGGGGAAGAAGAAGAGGTTGCACAGAGACACACAGTATTATGAAGCATTTTGTGTCATCCCTTCCCTCCATTTCAGCAGAACAGAACACACAGGCAGAGAATTGCAGAGATTTGGGGCACTCAAATGCAATTTATACAAACAGAGTGACTCTACTTACGTAAATCCATATAACTTGTGGCTTCATTTGGAGTGTGCTCTCTTTTGCCTCAATGCTTATGCAAACAAGTTCCCAGGAACCTCTGCAGTTATCCAAAACAAGTCTGAAATGTCCTCTGCCAGTTGAACATCCACCTAAGTGCTCATAATAGAATATTGGTTTTTTAGTGATGTCTCTGTTAATTTCCCCGTAAGTGAATCCGAAACGCCTGTCAGGAGCTCAGAAATCCTGTGAAGAGAGGGAAGATTTATGCTGTGGTGTTGGTACTTTTCAGTAAACTGATGACTGAGTGCAAAATGTCACGTAAAGTGCTCTAATTTCAGCTGAGCTCATTTAGCTTTTGCTCAAGTGTGTTCCCATGAGCATTGCCTGACAGCAGATTTAAATAATAACCTAATCATGCCTGCCTTAGTGTGGTGTCACTGCACAGGATTCTCTTGTTTCAGCTAAACTACTGCAAGCTTGTGCACAGAGGACACCAACTTCTGTCCTCTGGAGAGAATCAGCTGCCCTTTTGCGCAGCTCTCTCTTCCTTCCTTCAGCTCTCAAAGGTTTGTTGCTGCCAGGGGCTTCCTTTGAAGCATCTGGCCCCATGGAGCAGGGGCTGCTGCTTGTATTTCATGTCTGCAGTTCAAAATACCAGAGCACTCCTTCCATGCTGCATCCAGGCAGGAGCCTGTCTGGATGGAGCCACAGCAGTGACAGTAGAAAACCCCCCTGTGCATGGAAAAGGGCTGCAGAGAAGTTTAAAGGAGCTGGTGACAGCTCTTTTTGTAGCAGTGCTCTGCTAGGGGGGGGTGGGAATTTGTTTTAGTTCTCAGCAGGGATTTTCTCACTAGGATTTGGCCATGTGTCTGTCCTAGTTCCACACAGAGGGTGAAGTATTTCTGCAGCATCAAGGTGTTTTTAGAAGTTTTTACCCTTTCCCATCCTCACCCCCACATTTTTCCCCATACCTGATACCACAACAGTCATATTTGATAAGCAAAGGATTAATAGTAATTCCCCAGTGACCCTCTAATTGTAACCTTTTAACCTTGATTTTTAGCACTGCTCCATTGAAGATGCTGCTGCTAAGGGTGAGGTCTGTTTCCTGCTCTGACAAAAAACACATTTACAGAGGGCAGATACAGAACAACTCATTAGAGTGCCCTCACCCCTAGGTTAATCCCTGTCCCCAGTGCCTCTGTGTTTACTAGAGGCTGTTTACACTGCGAGTTATGACTAATGGAAGAGCATCCTCAGAGCCATCAATGTCCCAAGGCTCAGAAATCTGCTTTTTGACACAGGACACAGCCAGTGGGAGCTGTTGATGAATGAGGGTTCCCAGAGCACCTCAGCTCTGCCTTCAGGGATCCTACTTTTTGTCTAATGGCCACTCCTAGGAGAGCGAGACAGAAATAAACTTGTCTGCTGGGAGCTGCACCACAGAGAAAATGTGGTGTTACCTTTGCTCATGGTGCTGGTTTGGGATATGGAACCAACACCCACATTGAGTAGCAAGATTTTACCCAGGCTTGAGTAGTCACATTTTTATGGGGGATGTCAGAGCATCATCATTTTGCATGGGTGGGGCTGGGTTATTGATAGCTGGGCTCTGAGTTAGCTTGGGTTTATCTGCAGCAAACTCTGGTGTAGCTACACTTGTCTGCCTTGTGAATTGGTTTGTTGCAGGGACAGCATCACAAGAAACCATCATGCCATGCTTTGATTGTCAGGAAAACAAGCACCTCTCCTGTGGGAAAAGGAAATGAAGTGGATGCATAAGGATAGGGATTCCTCTGGAGCAAAGGAGAAGCAGAAGGAGCCATCTTACAGGGCTATTTATCTTGTTTCCAGGAGACTCTGCCAGCAGCCTGGTTCTTAGAAATCGTTGAGGCTTATGGCTGAGTGTGATATGTGCTACTTCAGTAATCTTGTGGGCTTTCATTTGGTTTCTGCAGAAAAACAAAGCAATTTTGACTTTGGTTAGTTGTCCTTCCTTACTCCAGCTTGAAAGCTGTTCGAGTTGGGGCACTCTTTCATCAGTTTGCAGAGCTCTGCTGTCCCCAGGGATGTCCACCTTCAAAAAGCAATGTGTTTACAAGGGGTGGGATGAGCTGAGATCTGTTTTGTTAGAGGGACTGCTCATCTAGGCATGTGCCCACCACTGCTCCCTTTCCAAGGGACTCTTTGTATGAAAATCATTGCTGTGTATTTCAGAGTGGATGTTGTGCTTTTCCTGGAAAAAATCATGCTTCAAAGTGTCTAAAGAAAAGAAAACTAAACCCTTAATTTGCTTTTGGTTGAATTGTGCAGCTCTTAAAGCTCTCCCAAGTTGCAGGCTCTGACAGCAGTGCCTGGTGCTGTAGGTTCTCTAGAGTGGGATAGGTTTACCCCCATCAGGTCACTTGTTAAAATATCAGATTAAAGTTCTTGAGGTGAGGAGGTGAAATTTCAAGCTCTGAAGCATCTCTCTTGCAATGGCTTTGAGCAGGGCTCCCACTGTGAGCACAGCCAAAGTGTGTGGAGCCAGCTCCATGGTCAGTCCCCATGAAGTCTTTCAGGTCACAGCCTCAAATCCCTTCAGGATCAGAGCAGGACATGCTCAGGTTGCCATTCACTGCCCCTGTAGTGGCACAGTACCCATAAAGCTGTGCTAGGGAGGGAGAGGTATCATAAAACAATATTATACCAATCACACACTTTTATGTGATGCCTCTCTTCACTCTGACACCAACTGGAATTTTTTGCTGTTTGATGTGAATTTCAGGGGAGAGTCTTATGACTTACTGCCAGTTTGCAGAGACAGAGCAAGTGCTTGACTGTGGTGTCTCCTCCCTTGGCTGATCCTCATGTCAGCCTGTTTGTGCTTACAGGCCCTGTGTAAGATACCCACGAGGGCAGGAAATTGCCAGAAGGTTTTTGTGTCTGACCCAAATTCTTGAGGTTTGTCCTTGAGATTTTTGCCCATTCTCAAAGAACCGATTCCTGTGACTAAAATGCCATTTGCCTCCTCCTCCTCCTGCCTAGCCTTTAAGTGCTCTGTAAGTCGAGGGGGCTGTTAGCTCACTGGAATTGAAAAATCCACCTACATGGCTGTTGTTTGTGCCCTACAGTGTTTGTCTCCAGCCCGAATCCTTTATGAGTGTTCCGAAGGCGACTGCCTCGGCAGTGTCAGGAGCAGCCTGCTTCTCACATTAATCACCAGCTGTGTAATGAGGCTTCATGTGTGCTCTGCTAATAACCAAATCACTGCCCTTATTTGAGACACTCTGGTGCTGGAGTTGGTGGCTCCTGTGATGTCCTGCCTCACCATGCTGCTTGGGAATAAACCTCCCTGAATTATCTGCCTCTAACTCCACTCCTGGTTCCTGGAGCATGACAGTGTCCAGTCCTTGTTATCTTGCAGTGCCTGTGAATTGTGAACTAATTAATGTGAAAGCTGCATTAGGAGCAGCTGAATTTCTATTCTTAGCTGTACATTCACATCTCGTTAGTGACCTCACCCCAAAAATACTGAACCTGTTGCTGCTGGGAGCTGCTTTTTGCTGCTGATTTTGACAATACTCTTTTCTCCTGCTTTGCTAGAAACCTTCCCTGTCAGAACTTTCCCAGCTCTGCTTGCCTGGCATAGGAAGCCCCAGAGAGCTCATTCAGTAGTCTGTGTCAGCCCCAGGGTGATACAATAGCAGTGTAGGAGATGTTCTTAAGGTCTCTCATGTGGTGACCCAACTATCTATGGGCTCTTACTTTCTACAGGATCTGGACCCAGCTGATGTCCTCACTGTTACAAACAACCTCTTGTTGACCTGTAGTTCATTTCTGGACAGAGTTGGTAGCTCTTGTCCTCTCATTTTCCCCCTGTGGGCCTTTTCTCACACACATACCTTGTTCCTCAGCGAGTGCTGTGGGAGCAGGAGTGTTTCTCCAGCTTTTTAAATTGTGTTTTCCTGCTCTCTCTAGCAATCTGCAGAGCGCTGTGTGAGCACACTGCTGGACCTCATCCAGACCAAGGTGAACTACGTGGTGCAGGAGGCCATCGTCGTCATCAAGGACATCTTCCGCAAGTACCCCAACAAGTACGTGGGAGAGTTGTCTGGAAGCACTTGTCTGGCATCATCAGAATAGAGCAGAACTCAGCTTACCAGGGCTCTGAAGCAAAGGTGGAAGCAGTGATCCCACTCTTGGTTTGGTAGGATTCAGGTGTTGGCTCTAGATGAGGTGTCAGCCTGGCTCGTTACGAGTTTGAATGGAAAGGTTTTCCTTCCCCACCATTCCATATTGAAGCCTGGATGAAAAGCCAGTAAAGCTCTTGCAGAGGATGCCAGAAGGAAAATTTGGCTGAGTTTATAGCATCAGGCTGTTCTGGGTTTGCTAATCTCCCCTAGAAATCTGTAAAGTGTGGAAGTCTCCTCGTACAAGGCTGTGAAAGTTCATGGCTCCCACAGTCTGAGATCCAGTTGGATTGTGCTGAACAAAACACTGCAGGCTTTTCCCACTGGGTGTTCCCTCTGGCTTGGGCAGAGCTCAGCTTCTCTTGTGCTGCTTCTGCAATAAGGTTTTGTCTCCTCGGCCACAGTGGGTTTCAGCAGAGACTTCATGATCACCTAAAAAATAATATGGGATATCTGCAGGCCTCCCTGGCAGTTTCTGCTGTCAGTCTCAGGAATTTCCTGCTTGTGACAGGGATACCCACACATGGGAATAGGGGAGGCTAAATTAGTGTGGGTATTGTCTGGTTTACAGTAAAGCCTTGTGGGGAGTGGAACACCCAGTTTAGAGTTACCAGGCTGAAGACTCCAGCGAGGCTGCAGGATCTGATTCACACTCACAGTTTGAGCTCTTGGATCAAATGTTCCCATTAGCAAACAGAAAGGGGGGCAGCTTTATCTTGAACTCCACATCTGGGTGGTCTTGCTGATGGATTAAACTGCAAAGACCCTGTGAGATCTCAGTGCTCAGCTTTGGGGGGAAACAAAAAGCCTGGGAATGTCTTCTGTAGTTGAATGAAAATGCTGCTCGTTGTGTAGAAATACAAGATGTGACTTCAGTGCAGGATTCTCTGCAGAATGATGTGGGCAGAAATGGAGTAAAACAAGTCCAGTTCACCCCAGTAACCCACCTGCACTCTGACAAACCAGGTATGAAAGCATCATTGCCACTCTGTGTGAGAACCTGGATTCCCTGGATGAGCCAGATGCCAGAGCTGCCATGATCTGGATAGTGGGCGAATATGCTGAAAGAATTGACAATGCAGATGAGCTGCTGGAGAGTTTCCTGGAGGGTTTCCATGATGAAAGCACTCAGGTAAAGTTGCCATGTGCATCTCACCTGTAGTGTTTCATGCAGAGTGTTTATGGGATGGACAGAAAATGTTATTGCAGTGGTCAGACAGTACCTGCCAATAAAAGCTTCAATATTTGGCTAAAATAAAACTCTTGGGAATCTGCAGTTTTGCTTTGTTGTCCCTGTCTCCAAAAATTCCCTTCTTGGAAGTCTAAGACAGAACTGGAGGGGGTTCCAGATGTTGCATATTTGAGGGAATGGCTGTACTGGGACCAGAACTTAGCTGGTGATGGGGTGCATCACAGAATGACCCAAACCTCAGTGTGCTGCTCAGGGACTTGTCTGTGAAAGTGTTTTGCAACAGGCAAGAGTCTGAGTCTCATTGTTATACTGAGTTTCACTGGCAAAGAACAGTGTGATTCTGTGAGGAAACTCAAGTCTTATGCTTTATGTCAGTAAGGGATGTGGAGACTTGTGAGATGTTGGTGAATGGATGAATTTTGAATCTCTGCTGTGCCACTCACTCTTAGGTGCAGCTCACCCTCCTGACTGCCATAGTGAAGCTGTTCCTGAAGAAGCCTTCTGAGACACAGGAGCTGGTCCAGCAGGTCCTCAGCCTGGCCACACAGGTAAGCCAAGGTATCCAGTGGCCCAGGGCCCTGCAGACACTGTGCTGGCCTACTGTGAGATGTCTCCCATCCCTCAGGCCAGTCAGCTTTGCAGTAGATCCAAAGGGTGCACCCTTCTCTCCCAGAGAGATTCTATTTAAAAGCTGCTCTGTGCCTGTTACCATCTGGAATCTGCTTTCTCCTTCTTAGTTCTTGCTTTGTCTGAATTCCTTCCCCATTTCTCACGAAATGGAGAGTCAGGGACAGCACAGAACTATCAAGAAACCAAAATTCTCTCTCCTTGAAGGTGGCTTGCAGTTAAACATCTGGAGCTGTAACAGGGGGAAAGAGCCTGGCAAAGACTTTGTTCTGTGAACAGCAACACTAAAGTAGTGCTATGAAAAAGAAATAACTGAAGTTTGGGGTTTTTCCTTTGTGCTTGGATGCTGTCAACCAATGTGGCAGCTTTGCTGGCGGCTGTGGCAGAGGGTTAAGATCATAGATTCATTATGCATGAGGTGCTGAGTTATGAGCTCAGATCACTGCAGGCAAGGCTGGGTTTGAGCTGGCAAGACACAACTGCTGTAGTTCTAGAGGACAGAAGTGGAGATGTCCTGGTGACAGGGGTGGGTAAATCTCAACTGTTCTTCCTGTACTCCTTGGCTGCAATGATTGGGGTAAAGTGCCCAAAAAGAGCAGCTCCTCTCCAGACCTGCTGTGTCAGGTTATAAAAATAGTCTGCCAGCTGAATGGGCTGTGATTGTTTCTGAGCAGAAAACCTGGAGTCAATCATCAGCTGGCCTTTTTGATCCTCTTTACTGCAAGAAATCACAGCTGTACACCTACTGCACTTAAACCTTTTATTCCTTCCTTTGGGAAGTTGCATTGGTCAGCAGCAACAAGCCCATGACCTGCTTTTCTTGCTTCAAAACCTGCTATTAGGCAGGATCTGAGCTGCTCTTCAGAGAGGAGTGGGCCAAGGGCATGCTGTATCATTTGTCTGAGCCAACAGAAGAAAGGTACTAAGTGCTAAAACCCACTGTGCTGAGTCACAAAACATTTAATGGCACCCTTGGAATATAACAGGCGTCTGGGGTTTTTTTTCTCTGTTTGTCACAAATGTTGATTCAGTCTGGCTTTTTGTATTTTATATGAATAATAAGTCAATGTAGGACAACTGGCTGTAAAACACTGAAAAACCTTATGCTTCAAGGTCTGATTTCTAGGTAAGGATGGTGTTTTTCACTTGAGTGGGAGAGTAATTACACGTGTGTTTCATTCCCCAGCTTAGGTATTGTTGCACTTGGAGTGTCTCAGGGTTTGTCTGCACAGCAGACTGCAGGTGTGACTGTAGCAGGAGCCAGCTTCATCCAGCCAACGCTGGTAAAAATAGCAGTGGAGCAGCTGGGGCTGGAAGGAACACAGGAATTGAGGTCTCAGACCTCTGCATCCCCACTGCTGTCGTGGGGCAGTCATGGGTGGGGAGCTGAGCTAGCCAGGCTTCATTGATAGTACTCCACAAGTGAGCATGCAGAGGACTGGGAGAGAAACTGAGAAAGATTTGAGCCTCTTGTTTCAGTAGGTTTAAGTTTCCAGTGTGGTTTTTTGGCTGTGGGAAGAAGCAGTCAGCCTTGAATCTGTAGGTGCAAGTAGAAGAATGTGGCCTTTTATGTGTGCCCTTGCAGAAACCCTGCCTGATCCTGAGTGCAGAGTCTGGGAGGGGTTGTTAAGGGTGTAAAGAGTCCACAATTCTACCATCAAACAAAACCAGAGACAATGTGTGAGACAACAGAGAGATTTATTTAGGTCCTTATGAGCAAAATGAGCTCAGCTCAGTCTCATTCCAAGAAGAGGTTTGAGAATGTCTTGAGGCAGATGGCAGATGTGGGTTCTAACAGGGCAGCAGCAGCAATGACAGCACAGAAGAGAAAAAGAAATGCCAAGAGGAAGGCTGGTGAGGTGTACAGAATTTTGCTGGAATTTTATCAGGCAAAGAAAAAAACCAACTCAGGAACGTTTATCCTGTTATTCTGCTGATGTGAGAATTAAAAATCCGAGCTCTTGTTTCCATGAACAGCTCACTACAACATAAAACCACAGCACCTCCCTCTCCCTAGAACATTATCAGCAAACCATCCCCTCTCACTTTGCTGCTCTGGGCAGAGCTGCTCATAGAGGAGAGAAATAATTAGCACTTCATGCAGAGGCAAAAGTATCCGCAGTAAAACAAGGGTATTATTGACAGCTGGAGAGCTGATGAAGTATCCTGAGTGTGTGTCATTAGCATCTCTCCATACTTCATTAGATAACTAAAAGGCAGGGTAAATAAGATCTCTTTTGCTATAAAGAATATGGCTTGTTAAGATGTGGCTCTGCAGCATCTCTTTGTCCAGCAGTGCCCCTGGGTAAGTCGTCTATTTCCAGGAATCTCCGATCATTATGCAGTATTGTGTGTCTGCTCTTAGCACGTAACAGTCATTGCCATTCGTGTTCTTTTCTCCTGGATTTCTCCTAACACTTTAGTGGCAGGAAAATTTGGAAAGCAGTTGATAGTTCTGTGGTTTGGGGCAGTTGTAAATCCTGGGCTTTTTGCTCCCTGGCCAGCTGAGCAGGAATTCAGGTGTTAACACTTTTGGTTCTCATTTTTAATTTTGAGATGTCCATATCAACAGCAGTTTGTAACATCATTTTGAAATGGATGGCTGTGGCTGCTGGCTGGTTGGGGTTTTTTAATCCAGCAGAATCACTGCTGGAAGAATAAAGTGATTACAGGCATTAGTTCACTTCAGACCTGTGAGTGATGCATTGCTTTGTCTCAGGATTCTGACAACCCAGACCTGCGGGATCGTGGCTACATCTACTGGCGCCTTCTTTCCACGGACCCAGTGACTGCCAAGGAAGTGGTGCTCTCAGAAAAGCCCCTGATTTCTGAGGAGACTGATCTGATTGAGCCAACCCTGCTGGATGAGCTCATCTGCCACATTGGGTCTCTGGCTTCCGTGTACCACAAACCACCCAACGCTTTTGTGGAGGGGAGCCACGGCATCCACCGCAAGCACCTGCCAATCCACCATGGGAGGTGAGCTCAGGCAGCCCCGGGGATCATGGGCAGGGGTGGCTGTTTCTTTCTAGCAGACAGGCCAAAAGATGCCAAGATGGTTTAGAACACCCTAGAGGGATTTCATTGATAGTTTGCAGGTCGTTCAAGGGGCATTTTCATGCAGAATGTAATCCTGGGTATTGAGTTTCTGAGTTCCTGGGTCAGAAGACACAGGAAGTGTCAAAGTTCCTGTGTGAGGAGAAGCTGGGATGTTTTTTGAGAAGACATTGGTTGTAAGTGCTCTTGACATGAATTTGAGAAGAAAAGCAGAAGCTTTGGATGACTGGTGCAGGAAGGACTAGAGTGAGAACAGGCATCTTTCAGAAGATGATTTTGTAGGAGCTTTGCTTCAGCAACAGTGCAGCTTTATGAGCCTGTCTCCTGGAATACAGTATCAATTTCCTGGAACAGGCAAGTACAGGGATCCTTCAGTGCTGGAAAATGAAATGGAGAAGGATTGGTGAAACTCCCTTTCTCACTTGGTGCCTGTAAAGCAAGGGAAGTGCAAAAACCATCTAAGCCCCATCACTGTTAGGGCTCAAAAGGAAGGGGGTAGACTGACATGATCTGCCTGACCTTTGGGAGGTGTGGGAAATGCTTTGGCTCATTGCCTGGTGCTTTAATGCCTCCCTGGGATCACAGTTCTGGCAGCAGCTTAGTTCTGCAAGAGCAGGCAGTGCCTTGGTCCCAGCTGGGGCCATGTTGCTGTTGGGTCTGTTCCCATGGTCCCTCATTCAGGTGAATGTTTGCCCTGATGGTATTAATTACAAAAATGAGTGTATTTTGCAGCAAGAGGCAGAGTAGCCAGGCTTACGTCTTAATAATATTCCCAAAGTGACATTTGGAGTGCTATTTTTTGCTGTCGCACTGATAAATCTGTGTGCGATGCTGCTTCTTTTCTATTTTCTGACACCACTTCTCTGCTATTCTTAGCAACTAAAGCTATTTCTGTGGTGGCTGGCTTTGGGAAGCTGAGTTGTTTTCTCCCTGCCTATGAAATCAAGTCTGGCTGCACTGACCCAGAATCAGCAAGCACAAATCTACCAGTTGGACAGGAAAAGCAGTGGCCACTCTCCTACCTCTCCTAATCAAAGATTTGTCTTAAAATGAGCTGGGGTAGCTTTGGGTTTTGGTGTTATCAGCCTTCCTGTACACAGTTGTTCCAGGTCACTACAGAAAATAGCATTTTAGGGGGTTTAGCTCAGAGAATTCAGCTTTTTGAAGTAGCAGTTTATTATCATCTTGCATGTAGTGTTGCATGACTCTCATTGCTCATGCTCATTCTGCTGGTACTAAGTATTTTCTGACTTTGGCAGAACCATTGCTTCAAAAAACCCAAAAAACAACACTCCAGGCCCCAGTCAGCAGTGGCAAGCTGGGGAAAGGTCTGAGGGGTGTTCAGCAGAGTGTGCTGCAGATTGATTATAACAAGTGGTAAATGAAAAAAACAAGTGGGATTAATTTAATGGCACACCAGGCTTGTCTAATGGAGGCTCACCTGAAGTGGCCCAAATTTTGGGGTTTTCTGCATCAGTTTAAGGCAAGTTAAGGGTGTCCAGTGAAAGATATGTCCAAACATTGAGGTGAGGTGATGTTCTGTACAACTCCTGCACTCCAGTCACCATTCTGGTGGCTGACCCATGTAGTGGAGACTGGTGGCACTACGAGATGGGAATGGGGAGATATCCACAGTGAATGTGGCTTAAGAGGGTCAAGACAACATTACCCTGACTGGTGCTTCCCTGGGCACAAACCTGAGAGGAGTTCTGGTTGGCAGAACACACTGCATGGCATTTTGATTCATTTCTTTTTCATTCAAAGCACTGTAGGACAGGTTTCTTGTGGCTCTCAGCTGATGGGAAGACCCATTGAACAGCTCACAGATGGTGAAATGTTCCTGCCTCTTCAGTGAGCCCAAGTGTCACAGAGCTGCAGATGTATCCCCAGGGTGGGGGAGAAATCTGATTTCTTGGCAGTGTTTCCTCATGTGGTGGCTCCCACCACCCCTGCTCAGCCATAATTCAGCTGGGAAATTTGGGAAGTTGTTAACAAGGCTTCTGGGAGAAGCAAGTCTGGTTAGACTTGGACAGGAGACTCTATTTCCCTATATCACAGGTGGCTACAGGAAATTTTTGATTCTGGTTCAGGCTGAACTCATAGGGTCAAATCTCCAATTCCCATGCCCAAACTCAAGACTGTAAGGGGGAAAGCTTATATTGAGTCTTTTTGCCCTTTTCAACCCACATATTCTTAATTACTTTCTTTCCTTCCACTTGTTTATAGGAATCTCTTTAAAGACACCCATTCTCCACAAACAGAAGCCTTGGGGTTTTGCTTTTTTAAAACAAACCGACTTAGCTTTGTTCCTTTCCCGATTTCTTGTTGGGCTTTGGGGCAGCAGCAGTTACACAAGACACAGAGGGATTTCTGTGTCTCCATCAGGAGAAGGATGAGTAAGTGTTGAAGGGGTGGAGTGTTAGAGGGATTATATCCTGGGAAGGAACCAAGTGGTTTTGTGCTGTTCCTGCCCGTTCCCAGGCTGGGGGTGGCAGTGGATCACAGTCACCACCTCTCCTCAGGAATGCTTCAGTTCAGCACACTCAGCACTCTCCCTGCTGAAGGCAGCTAATATTAGTGCAGTTGGGGCTCTAAAGCTTTTAATGCAAAGAAGCTTTCAACCCTTCCTGCTGCTGCCTGGTAACTAATTCATTCTGCACTCCTTATGCTCCATCTCTCCCTCCTGGCACTGGAATTGGGAGCAGCTTATACTCTGTCGCTGAATCTTTCCCCTCAATAGCTGAATAAGGATAAGAGAATTTTGGCTGCTCAGAATCAGGATCTGCAGTGCTTGCAGAACAGCCCCAGTGTTAAACACCTTGTCAGGACACTAATTCCCACAGCAATTGTGTGCAGTTACCTGCTGGCTGCAGTAACACGAGCTAGAAATCGTTTTATCAGTTACTGCTGGACACAGGATATAAAATGGCTTTTAATTGTCTAAAATATGAACACCTCTGGATTTAAAGAATAAATACATTGTGGGGAGTTCTTCAGGAGCTACAGTTATTTTTTTTTACCCTCTCCTTGTTAGCAAATTCAGTGACAAGTGAATATAAAAGATATAAAAGGTAGCCAGACTGCATATGATGATAAATTTTGGAAGCTGTATAATGAGTGTTTCTAGACTAGTAATTAGCATGCCTGCTAACTCAGAGGAAAGGAAATTATTGGTAGAAAGGAGGAATCAATTTTAGATTGAGTTTTTCAATTAGAAAAGACTGATGGACCTTATTGCTGGTCAGGAGAAAGTGATTAATCTAGATCTGAGGGAAGTGGTAGAGTTTGCATTGGTTAAAGTAAGGGCTCAAAGGTTTTACCAGTGTTAGATCTCTGAAAAAATCTGGATTTCATGCCATTGTCAAGCCCAGTGGGCTGAAAACCATCTCTATAAGTTTATTCTCAGGTAGGAAATGCTTACTCTCAGTTCTGTAGCCGACGTGGTACCCACAGCTCTCTGTTTTGGAGGGGGTCTCTGATTCTCAGGGTGAGTAGGATTCACCCCTTGGAAGATTTCCTGTGCTGGGCACCATGTACAGTGCAAGGAAAATAAATCCTTGTGCTCAGAGTGCTGAAGAGCCACGTGCCATAACCCTGCCTGGTGCAGGACAGTGGCCACAGCAGCTGCTGGGATCCCCTTTTGCCTGGCTGCTGCTGAGCCACCTCTTGCTGTGTTTCCCCATGCTGGGAATCTGGAGCTGCAGACCCAAAGTGACTGATATTTGTCTTTTCTGCTTCTTGTCCTCCCCTCACAGCACTGATGCTGGTGACAGCCCCGTGGGCACCACGACCACCACAAACCTGGAGCAGCCACAGGTCATCCCAGCCCAGGGGGACCTCCTGGGGGACCTCCTCAACTTGGACCTGGGGCCCCCTGTGAATGTGCCCCAAGTGCCCTTCATGCAGATGGGTGCTGTGGACCTCCTGGGAGGAGGGCTGGACAGCTTGGTAAGCAGCACATCCTCTTTAGCTGATGGGAGGTAATTGGAGCTGTGCTTATCTCTGCAAAACCTTGATCATTTGTGCTTTTAATGCTCAGTGAGCTGAGCCCTGAAACTCCAGGAGGATTTAAGCAGAGTTTTTGTACCAACTTTCAGCAGGCTTTTCCTGCTCTTCAGTGAATGTTGCTGCATGCTGTAGAATCCCCATGGTCAGTGGATATATTTGTTCTGTGCTTTTTCTGTCTGTAAAAGAAAACCAAAAAGTTGCTTTAAGCATGTAAAAGTGTTTCACTGCTTTCTATTTGAATCAGGCTCCCTTTCAAGGAGGCATTTATTCCACCCAATTCCCAGCCCTCCTGAATTTCAGTGCTAAAGCTCTCAGGCTGTTACCTTGTGTCTTTCCTTTTGTGTATTCTCCAGAGCATGTCATGGTTTAATATCAGTGACATTTTAATTACAGGGAGGTCAAGAGGGAGCTCTCTGTGCATCCTCCCTGTGCCAGAGCTGCTCACAAGGCACCTGCCCTGGCACTAACAGGGTCAGGCTCCACTGGGAGCAGTCACACCTCCCTTCTGCTCTGGGCAGTGAGCTGGCCATGAGCTGCAGTGAGAAAATCACTTAGCAAGGAGCCAGCAGCAGGGGAGAGGTCAGTGCTGTGGTTTTTAGGCTGGTGGCAGCCAGGCAGTGAGGAGTGGTGAGTGTAAGGATCAGCCTGGAAGCTGTTCCCAAGGCAGGGAGCACAGCACACACATCTCCAGCTCCCTGCTGGCTTCCCCACAAGGAGAAGAAGCACTCCTAGATGAATTGGCATCATGTAAATCAAGCAAGGTTGCCCCAGGGGACTCAGTGAGGTGTTATTCAGACCTACAGAGGATTTGTCTTGCTTGAGGTTTGGCTTGTGGTGAGTTGGGCTGGGTTCTCTCTGCCTGGTTTAGGTGCACTTTCAGTTCTGAGTCAAGCTCTGAATAAGAGGTAGGAGGCAAATTCAGCAAATCCTTATCTGTCAAATAGATATTTTTTCAAGCTGCCATAAACTTACTAAAGCAAATGTTAAACACATTTCCAGCTCCAGTGCTTCATGGGCTAATGAGCTAGAAACAATCTAACTCCTAATGGCACTGGCACTCCCAGAGGTCAGAGGTGCTGTAGGCTCTGCACTCTCTAACCAGCAGCTTGTTTGGGTAGCAGGGACACTGCTCTTACTGGGGATTAGCAAAATGGTCAAGCTGGACTTGCTGGGAGAGCAGGCAGTGAGCCCAGAGCAGGGACTAGTCTTTCCCTGCACTGCAAGTCGTGCCTCTAAAAACCTGGGGCTGGGAATTGTGTTAGGGCACAATTCCTGCTGCAGAAGGTGGTGCTGCCTGTGGTGCCAGAGGATGGTTTGCACTTAAATCCCTCTCTGCTGCCTTCCAGGCCTCTCACAGTAACCCTTTGTTTCTCATTAGTGTCACACAAATAAATGGACACAGTAGAGCTAAAACTTGGTTTGGGGAGAAGAGCTGTCTCATAGCTGGCATTAATGGGCTTAATTTAGTGACCTGCTCTGACAGTGGAGCTGTTAGTTGAAATGGTACCAGGCTTTTACTTAATATTTTTCTCATGCCTTAAGTACATCCATGGGGTTGATCTGACAGAATGATCCTGTCTGGATGGGGAGTAGCTGTGCCTGGGGCTGCATGGCCAGCACTCCCTCAGCTGAGTAGATGGGGAAGCACTAAAAAATATCTGAATCCTGGTGTGGTTTTTGAAGGTGGATGCTATTGGAGTGCTGTTGCATCAAATGCATCAAAGCTCCAGCTTTTGCTTCCCTAGGTCAGTCTCTTTTCTCAGGTAATACATGACAGGATAAGAGAGAATGGCCTCTACTTGTGCCAGGGGAGGTTTAAATTGAATATTAGGAAATCTCTCTTCACCAAAAGGGTTTTCAAGTACTGGAATGGGCTGTCCAGGGCAGTGGTGGGGTCACTTAGGGGCATGGCTTAGTGGCTGTGCAGTGCTGGTAATGGTGTGGAGGTCTTTTTCAACCCCAATGAGTCTAGAATAATAAGCTTAATTAGTGAGTGAATGTGATCTGTGTGTTCTTTGTTACTGTGGGCATGTTTTAACAAGTCTCAAGCTGGGTTAACCCTAACCTGGTATTACCCAAATTGCTGGGAAGTGTCCTGGGCTGCAGGGCTTGCCAAGAGGATTGGCATTTGGATCTCAGGCTAATGTTAAACCACATTTGTGCCATGCCAAAATCAATCTTAGACTGCAGATCCCACAGGCCTGATTTCTGTGTGTGAGGAGGAGGTCAGACACATCCCAGTGTGCCCCTTGAGGAAGGGCTGAGCTCTTCACCCTTCACCAGGGATCAAAAACACCTGGGGCCAGCAATGCCTGAATTGTTCTGCTTTGAAATTTCCCTTTCTGTTGCTCCTCAAGGTTTTTGTAATGCATTTCTTCCCCTGCTTTGCTGGGCAGACTGGGGCTGCACTCTCTGTGACGGTGACATTGCCTCGGTCCTGTGAGTGCCTCAAAGGCAGCTGGAGGTCTGCAAGAGGCTGCTGGCAGCATCTCAGCCACTTTGTCACACCCACTCAGTGTCATCTGTTGATCCCCCTCTTCTACCCCCTTCTCTTTAGAGGGGGTGTCTCATCAGAGGGATGTTCTTGCAGTGAAAGTCCCAGTGGGACTAACCCAGAAGGACCAACTTCCATTAACTTCCATGGAAAATGTCATTCTGCATTTCCATTTCTTAAACTGAGCTTTTCTTTTTCTTCCATGCATTTAAACAGAGGCTGAATAGTGTAAAACTGCACAAACACCAAATTAATATTGTTCATTTGAATTGTCCTCAGCATTGCCAGATATTTATGCCCATGACCAGTGAGACTCCAGCTGCTTGAGAGGTTAATTTCTTTAGTGAGTAAATCTTATTTTATCTCCATAGTGAGTTGTGTAATTAATGTAACATGCATGCACAGATGCTGAGCATGTGTTAACAATTAAAAAGAGGAGAAAAAGGACCTTTGGTAGAAGAGCATTGCTTATAAACAGAGCAGACTTGCTCTAGGACTTCTGGAGAGCTGTTTTCTAGGAAACAGGTTGTGCCCCTGTTTCCCACCTTGGGCAGATCTTGTTCTTCTCTGCTCAGTTTTCTTTTTCTATGAAATGGTGACTAAGCCCACTTTACAAAACTATTTGGGATCTTCAGCTCCACGGTGTAAAGTAGCCACAGCAGTCACTAATGGGGCAGAAACAAAACTTCTGGGACAGCAGATTGTTGCATGCAGAGCTGTGCATCCTGAGAGCTGGAGTTCAATGCTTTTTCCCCTCAAGTGACTGAATTTCATGCAGGTTACAGTCACTCTCCCAGCTCCTGTGCAATGGTGCAGTGCTTTGCAGGATGCCTGTCTGTGCTGACATGACGTTTTTGCCTTTAAACCTTTTTGTCTGTTCAGTTGTTCTGCAAATCCATGGAGCAGGAGAGCTCTGTGGGCAGACTGTGCTTCCTGGGAGCCCCTGCACTGAATGGGAGCAGGGCACTGTGGCCAGGAGCCAGGAAGACTGGCTTGCAACCTGGGGGCAGAGCATTAAATCTGCAGGAATGGACAGGCTTGGATTGTCTGTTATGTAAGGATTTTATTTAATACTCTAGCCACTCATCTACAAGAATATTATTGATTCGAGACTGGCAGCTGGTCAGGTTGATTTATGTCCTAAACTGAAAAGCTGTTTGATAAACACTGGATATCCACAGTGTTCTGTAGTACCTGGACTGATTTGGGCTGTTCAGGTGAGGCTGTGCCCCTCTATGTAATCAGATTTAGGGAGTCTGACCCCCAGACCCCAAGGGTCTGTTCCACACGATTCAGGGCTGTGTCCCACCTCTGCAGTGGGATGGAGGATGGGAGCTGAGTACCAGCTCACCCTGAGCTCCCAGCACCACAGGCTTGGCAGCCTGGCAGTAAACCCCAGTTCCAGCAGTGTGAAGTGCCTGCCTCACCCAAAGGGCTGTGAGCAGGGGCTGCTGGTGGCACTCCTTCCCTGTCTGACTGCTTTCAAGTGGAGAACTCAAAGCCTGGCCTCAATGGACAACAACCTGGAGAGTGCTGGAGTTGATGAGGGACTCAGCAATGTTTTATAAAAAAGCCCCAAAGTGACCTCCAGTCTGCCCTGGGTGCCACATTCTTCTCTTGGCTCTGCAAGTGATTTGCTGTGTATAATTTTAGGAAAGTTTCATTTACCTTTTTCTGGAACTACAGTGTGAAGGGTGTCTGTGCCAGGCCAGCCCCAACATCCATTTATGCAGTGGATGTGATGCTTTCCCAGGAGTGCTCCTTTGACAAGGAGCTGAGTGACTCCTTTCATCTGGGCTGTTGAGGTTTGATGAGCTACAAAGGAATCTGTTAAGATTTCTGCCAAAGGACACATATCCATTGCTGGGGCAGGGCTGGTGTGAAAAAGGAGCTATTTTGGTGGGTCACTCATTCATATCTGATTCAAAGCTGTTGTAGCAGTCATAGGTCTGCTACAGCTTTGTGAGCTGCTTTTTTTTTTTTTACACTTTGGAGAATGAAAGCAGTTAGAGATCAGTTTTGCTTGCTGATGGAAATCACCCAGCAGGGCAAATCATTGGCAGCAAATGCAGTGAAACTGGTGACTGTGGTATTGGCAGTGTGACCTGTCCTCCAGCAGCTTTGACACAGCTGTCCCTGGTTTGGAGAGCAGCCCTTCTGCTCTGCAAGCCTGGTTTGGTGTGCAAACAGGCACAAAATAGGCAGCAAACACTAAAATGCCTGTGTGAGCTACAGTGGTGTCTGCAGTGAGATCCCTGCAGCCCTGTCCATGGTCTGTCCTGCAGCTCAGGGCTCTCCAACAGGATTAGGCTGCATCAAGGGGCTGCCAGCAGCCCTGCTCTCAGCTTCTCACCCCATTCCTTGTGTTCTTGCTGCTGTGGTACTGAGAGCAGGCAGCACCTTGAGCTGTGCTGCTTGACTCCTGATTTGTGGGGTGAGGGAGCGAGGAGGCAGCAATTGTCCCCTGTTAACCCAGGAATTGTGGTCCACAAAATGCACAGGTGCCCTGGAAGCCCTGATTACGCTGTGGACACCAGGCAAGGCAGTTGCTGAGCAGTGGTTCTTGTTCTGTCCCTGGCTCCACCCTCCCTGTTATTTTTTGGTGCTCCAAAAGCCTCACGTCATTTTGCAGAAGTGATTGTAGCCCCTCAGGATCACATGAACACTTCAGCAGAGTCACTTCATTACAAGCTGCTGTTAAGATGCAAATAAACCCTCCTAATGCAGTAACTCCAGCACTGCTACACTTCATAAGTCAGCATAACTGCTTCCACAGGGCTGGAATTGCAGGGCAGAGGCTCTCCAACTGCAGAGCAGCTGCAGCGCCGTCCAAGCCAACTTGTGCAGAGTTAAGGTGCTGCTGCAGTTTGGGAAGAGGTGCTGGCACTGGTTTTATTTATACAGAGTTGAGCCCAACCTCTTCTTTAAACCCTGAGGCTGCTTGGGTGCTGTTATGGCAGGGTAGGTTTGGAGGGAATAAAGAGAATTTGAAGAACTTTTATACCTTTGGGGGCCGAGACTCCCTGTTCATCCTCTGCTCATCTCCTGAAGTTGGCAGCTCTTCTTCTTGGGCAGAGGCTTTGTGCTCTTGAGCAAGAGGCAAAGCTGTCAATTTTGGGATCAGGGGTTTGCAGTGCCACAAATTCCCTTGGACCATCAGGAGCCAGCCCTTGTCCACCCCACCTTCACAGCGAGCATTTCAGCCTGAGTGAGGCTGAGTGCTCTGTCAATCTGATCCTCTCTTCTGTGGGGGCTGTTCCTGAGTCTCCTGTAAGGCAGATCCAGGTTGTCCCTCTGGCAGGAGTGTCTGTCTGCCCATGAGACAAATGGAAATGGTTAACCAGAGCTGCTAGTCCTGGGGAATTGCTTCAGCAGCACTTCATGCCTGACTAATATCTGTTTCTTTCCTTCTGCACTCTGCCTGTCACTCCAGATGGGAGAGGACACGCCGTGGGTAATTGGTTCCTGTTCCCTCTGTCTTCCTCCTTCTCTCTTACTCACACACATCACTGTTACCATCTCTTCCATCATTCTGAGTTTGGAATAAAGTTATGATTTGGGCATCTCACAGGAGGAGGAACAGACCTGGAGTTCCTGAATGGAAGAAGTGTCAGTGCCATGGGAGGGTGACAGGCGAGAAAAACAGAAAAAGAGACTTTGTGCTGCTGCAATGGGAAGTGCAGCCCAGATCTGATATGGAACTGATCAGTTCTTTATTAACTTCCCCCCCTTTACCTTCTGGTGCAGTAGAAATGCTGTCACTTCTCTCTCCACTCTGGGCAGAGCCAGCTCTGCCTGTAGGGACCTGGAGGAGCTGCAGCTCCTTGGCGCTGGCTCTGCGGCTCTGGAGCACATCTGCAGTGCTTGGGCCTGAACACAGGAGCCAGGAGAGGCTCAGGCTGTGCTCTGCAGAGCCCTCCAGCCACTAAAGAGGGGCTGCAGCAGCTCAGAGCTTCCTGGCACCAGAAGGAGATGTTGGGTCCAATCTGGAAACACGAGGGGGCTCGTGGTAAATTCTCTGAGCCAGTCAGGGCTTTTTATTCCTTCTCCTTGTGAGAGCTGGAGTCTTAACTAAAGCAATAAATCCACATTCTACTTTCTGCCCCAAGGTCTGACATTTAGGGAAAATGGAAGACTTGTGGATAGCTTGAGGAACCCCGATATGTCATTCCCTGTGCCTTGCAGCCAACATCAGTGTACGAGCTGCTTCGAGGTTGGGTTCCTACCCTGCAGCTCCTTCTGATGAGTGTAGTAGGAAATGGTAGAATAGTTAACATCTGGCTTGATTATGCAGAATTATTCAGTCATTTCCATAATACCCTTTGTAAAATGCTTGCTGTTTGATAAACCAGCCTTTCTCCTGCTGCAGACAACAGTACCAGAACTCCTCCATGCATACAATAATATCTGGAAATGAACTGGATGCTTTCTTTTCCCCTGGACTTCGCTGCCTGTCAATATAAAGCTTGAAGTTCATCTGCATGCAAGACTATGAATAAGGATGAGGTGTAATAGTTGCATTTATTACTCCTCAGTGAGCCAGTAACAAGATGTAAACGATCTGATATATTAATCTAAACCATGGCTTGGCTTAGAGAGCAGTCAATAGAACAAAACTCTGCTCTGTCAGGCTGTTTCTGTGGGGGAGACTTGACAGTGCAATAAGCCTTATTTTATAAGCTCAGTATTAATTGGATTTGCATCCTCTGGCTGGCTTCCTTTGGTCTCTGACTGATCCTTCTTTTGACTTTGGAGTCACTCACTTTTATGTGTTTTTTTTCTTAAGTAAGATAAGCAAAACTGGACAGCCAGAGCTTGGGTTGCTGTATGGAGAGGTGGCTGTTGAAAAAAATGAGGAATCTCCTCAGCTTCTACCATGACTTCAAGTAGGGATAAACTGAGTCCCACATAGGAAAAAGCTCTTAAGGCTTTTTAGCAAAAAGCAAAATGTGTGTGATTTGTTCTTCTCTAACAACTACTTTGGGTGGCTAATGTTGCATCAGGTGGCTCCTGTGAGGACATGGGGAAGGAGAGGTGCCAGGGGATAGAAGAGAGATCCAGGGAAGCACAGGGATTTGTCACATTTTACGGGTTTTATGGAGGCTAGTTATCATCTGGTAAGTCACTGTCTTACACCTTTGCTGCTCTTCTCAGGGCAATTTATCCTTTTTATCTGTACTCTGATGGAGAGAGCTATGAAGCTTTGTGGTATCTCTTGACCAGCATAAAACACATTTGCTGTGAGGTCTCAGGGAAGAGGCTGGAAGGGATCAGAGCAAAGTTAATTTCTAAGTTCTTTGTGCAGAGGGAAAAGGTCAGAGCCTTTTTGGCTCTGAGCAGAGGCACTCCTGGAAGCTTCTGCATTTGTTCAGTATTCTGACACACCAGCAATTATTTGAGCAACATATCTGGAGCCTTTGTTGACCCAGTTTGTCACATGGTTTTTTAAAAGCAAACTTAACTGTCCAAACCCTAATCAAATGGAAGAGCAAAAGCATCTACCAGGTGAGTTGGGATGTTCTGGTCTGCCAGTCCAGCCTTTTCCTGATGGGACTGGCTCCTGCCTCACTCCTGCACTTGCATCATCCTCTGTGCATGTTGTCAGGTCATGTTCCTTGTCTGAATGTGACCTCAAAAAAATGGGTGTTCTAGGAAAAAAAAAAAATACCCTGATCTTCAGAAGAAAAGCCTGGGACACAGATAAGCCTGGAGATGTCTCTGCAGTGAATAACCACTGCAGATCTGTGCTTGTTTCCTCTTGGCTATCAGTCATCAGTTAAGTGCATTTTAAATATTCACAGGAGTGATGTTGTAGCCAAGCCTTGGAGCCTGCCCTGATCTCTGAATTCTCCTGAGCGTGTACAGTGATGTGGAGGTTTGAAAAATGGGTTTTGTCACTGGAAATGTGCTCTGGGTGCTTTGTAAAGGGAACTTGTGGGGGGAGAGCTTCTAGGTGGGCTGCAGAAGGGCCCCAGAGAGGGTTTAGTGTTTATGGAGGGCTGTTTCAGTTACTTCTGACTGGGGATGTGTAGCTTGGCAGAAATTGGTACTGAAAACAGCCTGGTGCACTGTGAGGTCTCTTTGCAGCTGGAGTGCCCATTAGATGATGAAGCTGTTTTTTCCCTGTCTGAGGGAGGGGAACATCTTCAAAGCCCCCCTCTCTGAGCTGTTGTAAGAGCCAGCACGGATCCCATTCTCTTCCTTCCTCGCTGCTGAAAGGAGCCGCGTGTCGGAGGAACACAGCCAAGATGCATTGTGTTTGCCCCTGGTTCCTAGCTGTTCCCTAGAAAACTAAAGCCTTCAGGAAATGAGCCTTCCTGTCAGTTTTATTTTTATGCCATTTCACAGTTACCCCACTGGGTTTTGTGGAGCTGCTTGGGGCCTGCTGGCAGCAGCAGGGCTGAGGGCAAAGCACCGGCCCGTGAAACGTGAGGAAGGGAGGTTTTGCTGCAGACGACTGGCACAAGAAGGGATGGATTTTTGTTCTTATTAACCTGCAAAGCACTCCTGTCCACAGCAGATGCTTGGGGTTCTCCAAGTAGCTGTGCTCACACAGCAGCAAGCAGCCCCTCTCTCTGTTCCCTGTGCTTTCCCAGCACTGCATTTCTGTCTGTCCTGTACGCGGGAGCTGAAATGATCTCGGTCTTCCTCTCCTCTCTCTCCTTCTCTCTTTCAGCTTGGCAGTGACCTTGGCGGGGGCATTGGAGGAAGCCCAGCAGTAAGTGCCATTCCATTTTTTTCCCCAGTTTCCAAAGCTGCTCAAAGCTCAGGGTTTTTACGTGTAACTTCACCCCTTACGTGCTGGAAGGTGCTTTTTAAAAATGGATAAATGCAGCTGGAACACACGGGTGCCCACCTGTGTTGATTTGAGTCCAGCTGCCACCTGGGCTTTCCTAAGAGCAGCCAGGGCCAGAGCTGGTCACTCTCTCTGCTTAGCTCTTCTTCCTCAGAGCTTTTAGTTGGAGCACCAGCATTAACCCTGGCAGTGCCTCATCCTTGTGCAACTGCTTTAGCAGCTGAAAGGCCAAGGATGCTTATCCCTACTCACAAAGCCTGGTCTGTAACCCTAACCCAGAGTGACCACAGACTTGCCTGAACTCAGTGCTTTCTCCCCCCAAACTCCACATAAGATTTTTGCCTGGACATCAGGGTAAGGTGCTCTGAGCTTTCCTACTACATGTGGTCAGTGCTGCCACCAGCCACCTCCTCTGTGCCTGTGCTGTGGGAGTGTCCTCGTGCCCACAGCTTTTGCCAGGACATGGGACAGTTTCAGCCTGCTTTCAGAGCACCCTTGGCTCCAAGCTCATAGCAGCTCCTTCCAGAAAAGCATGAAAAGGGAATGAATCATGGCTTGGAGGTACAGTGGGCAGGAGGGAGTGTGCTTCCGACCCACAGCCAGAAGTGGTGTCCCCTAGAAAGCTCCATTCCCTCTTCCCTGGACTCTGTATCCAGTAATTCAGAGAGGAAAGCATACTCCTTCCTGGAGGGGAGGGCTTTTCAGAGACCCTTCTTATGGCTGCAGTCATTCTCTCTGCTCCTTTCCCTGCAAATCTGGCATTCCTTTCTTCCTTCAGCATGAGGGCAGAGGAGAACTGGTGGCACACCTGTACACCCAGGCAGCCCACAGCAGGACACGGGAGAGGGTTCCCCATGGTGATCATACCTACAAAGTCAGGTCTCTGCCCTCCTGGGCCAGCAAAAACCCACCAGGCAGTTCTGTCCTGGTCACGCTGCCTGTTTCTGGGCTGCTGGCTGGGGAATTCTGTTCTCCAGCACAGCATTTATCCTGCTAGGAAGAGAATTTGGGAGTGTAACTAGAGTGTGACTGTCCCATCTGAAGCTGGGCACCTGAAGGTTAATATTCCAGCTTTGGTGTCCTCATTTAAGTCCTGGGAGGAAAGGATTGCCCTTCTTGCAGGAAGGTTGTCCTCTGGCAGACTCTGCTTCGTGTACTGAACCTTTTGGGCCCCAGTGCTGGGAATGCAGAGCTCTGGCTTTGGGTGGGAGTACCCAACACGGTCATGACTCCCTTGCTATCTCTGGATATGCAAAATCTTGCAGATTCCTGAAGGCTGACGTAGTTGGGGGAAGGTTTGAAGCATTTGCTCTTTTCCCTGGGTGTATGTAGGGTAGCTCCACAAAGCATATTGTCTTATGAGAAGGAGATATGGAGAAGAAAGATTCCTCTACAGTGGGAATAGATAACTGGAGCTGTAAAAATGATGTGGAAGCTTGGTTGAGGTGACAGCCGAGTGTAGGGATTAGCTGCCAAGAGCTTTGGAATTCAAATGCATAATTTAGCACTATTGATAAATCAGTGGGGAAGCTGCAAATGGCTTTAAAATATTTAGGATATTGCCCGAGTTCATGCTTTATTTAATGAGTAGTGATGTTAATAACACGTGATGTTAACGAGTGCCTGTTCTTTCTGACTCCTCCAGGTGGGACAGACCTTCATCCCCTCTGCTGTGCCAGCCACCTTTGCCCCTTCTCCCACCCCAGCAGTGGTCTGCAGTGGACTCAACGATCTCTTTGAGCTCTCATCCAGCATAGGGATGGCTCCTGGAGGATACGTGGCTCCCAAGTCTGTACGTAAGGAAAAGCAATCATCCCCAGTTCATCGCCTTCCCTTGGCCTACAAACCTGGCACTGCTCACTTGTCCCATTTATTGTGGGTTTCTGGTGCTAAAACTTCAGCTCAGTCCCATTAGGGGTGCCCTGGGCTTTTCCCAAGTAGAGTTAATTACATGTTGGAGACCACATTAGTTCTTAGTGGCATCTTAGCAGTTCCCTCATTTTACCTGGACAGGATTTCTCTAAAGAATGGCTTAGATAAGATCCCAGACTTTCAGTTGTGTCAGAGCAGCTTTCCTGCAGACCTGCTTCTGCTTCAGGAAACTGAGGGCAGGATCCAGTTTGCAACAACTTTCCTAGCAGATTTGTTTATTTGGAGGAATCCAACGTGACAGTTGAGATAAAGTCATGTGATTGGGATGATGGTGCCGCAGTGGAATGCAGAGAAATGTTCTGTCAGAGACAGACACCAAAGAGGCTTTGGCTGAAGCATGAAGTTGGGAGGGATCAGGAGACACAGAACATGGTTCTGGAAACTGGCTGTGGAGCAGCCACAGGGAGCTCGGGCTCCTGAAAGGGAATAAACAAAAACCAGCGCTCAAATAGTCCATGGATGGATAATCTTAAACCATTCTCTGAAATTGGGGACCTCAGGGTACTGCAGACCATACTCAAAGCTTTGGTCCTTGCAATTCTTGCACCATATATAAGGCCAAGTACAAAAACCCCACAGTAATTTTGAGCTAAGTACTGCCTCGCTTTGCACCACTCAGATCTGGGTCTGGGCTTTTCCCCTGGAGGTGATTTGGGAATCCAGAACCCAACAGATAATAGTATCAGCCCTGTGATTTTCTTTGGTTCAAACTTCAGTGTTGTCCTGCCTCTAATAGCCCAACCAGCCCTTGGAGAAGGCTGTCCAGCAGCAGACTGGGTGAGTCTCACATTTGTGTGATGGACACAAGCTGTCACTGCTCTTGTGCACACTGATGCTGTAGTAAATTTGATTTCTTCTTGTGAGTGCTGTGGACAAATATGGATTAGGAGCAGCAAGCTTATTCCTCAGTGGTGAGCTCCATCCTTTCAACACCCCATGTCCCATCTTCCCTGTAGTGTTTCTTTAGCCTTTGTGGGCTTAATGTGCCAGTGTAGGTGGATTTCTGAGCTCAGGATTTCTGTTTATTGGAAAACTCTGCTTGTTTGTTATCTTCAGGCCAGGCTGCTCACAGTGAATGACATCTCTTGTGTTCAAGGTTTGGCTGCCTGCAGTGAAGGCTAAAGGATTGGAGATCTCAGGCACATTCAGCCACAGGCAGGGACACATCTACATGGAGATGAACTTTACCAATAAGGCTTTGCAGCACATGACTGACTTTGCCATTCAGTTCAATAAGAACAGGTAAGAAATTAATAGCAATGCACTGTGTTCAACAGGTTGTGTGCTCCTGGAAAGCAAGTTGTGCCTACACTGCCAAATTTGGGGAGAGCTTGTGCTAAGATGTATAATGCAGTCATGGAAGTAGCTTGGATGATACAGCCTGACCTCTCCATCCCACCAAAATTCTGTGAAAGGGCTGAAAACACAGACTGATAAATCTGAGAGGAAACAGGCAGCAGACAGTGCCATCCTTTTCCCAGCTCTGTAACAGCATCTGCCCCATTTAACCTCTGTGGAGTTTTTCAGCAGCCTCATGAGTTGTTAGGCAGATTGGTGTGTTTATAGCCAGTAAGTGCCCTGGGGAAAACAAGCACAGACAGACAGGATCTGAGCTGCACAGGTATCAACCTGTGATGCTTCTGCCTCCTGACTTAATTGCTGTGCTGCCCCTTGGACTGTCTGGAAGGCCAGGACTCCTTAATAAAGCTGCTTGTCACTGGAGGAGCTGCAAGCTGGGAGCCTGTGGCACATGTTCTCCCTCTAACAGGCAGCAGAAGGATTCTGTCAGAAGCAGCAGCCACTTGGAAGTTTAGAGCATTCAGATTGTTCCTGGAAACCCATCTCAGCCAAAGGACACAACAGGGCAGCACAGCCAGGGTGTCTTCCCACAAATACCCTTTCCAGAGAGCTCATCCTGTGGTTTGCTGTGTGTTATCTTCAGCAAGGACCAGGCTACTTCTTATCAAGACTGCAAAGAGTATCTTGTGACTGACATGTTCTCTGTATTCCTTAATATCACTTCACTGGAAAAGGGTTCTCCAACTGAAGATCCACTGAAACCATCTCTTTAATCTCCCTGTTAGCCTTGCAAATTCAGGATTTCTTGGGACGAATAAGATTTACTTAGAAAAGTCATTATGCTAAGTAAGTTCTTAGTAAATGTTCTCCCTGGGCTGCCATATTTTCTGGAGAGTTTTTCTAGGCTGCTAAATGCAAATGTTTCGTGCAAATTGGCCTGGAAAAAAAGGCATTTTGTTTGTGATTTTTTTCTCCATATATCCAGCTACATTTTAGCCACACCTACATGGTACTTTGAGGATGTAAAAAAATTCAAATATTTTACAGTAAACCAGCAGTTTCTCCTCTTGCAGCACAAGCTTTGTGTACAACCTACTACTATTTACTCTTTTACAAACACTGTTGTCCTGTCAATGCTTTCCACTGTGGCTGGTGCATTAGAAAGAGCTGCACAGGGCTGCTTTTTAAGTGTAAATATTAAGGTTTGTGATTGGGAAGTTTCTATTGCTTTTCCCTCCTTTCCTCCTGCTGCTGCTAATCACATTCACTGCAGTCTTGGGATAAAGCATTAAAAAAAAATGAAAGAAAGCTAAAGCTCTGGTGTGCTGTAATATCACAGCCCCTTAGTAACAAACTGCAAGTTTGGTTTCCCTCTGAGTCCTAGGGAAAACACGAGGGTTTGTGTCCTCCAAGGTGAAACAGCTGCAGAAGGCAAATCTTGTGGCTCAGTCCTTGCTAGGACTATTCCTATTTCAGTTCCCTAGAGCTGAAAACTAAGGAGAACCAGGAATGGGGCATTTATTGGTTTCTGAAAGAGTGACAAACCTGATAAATGTGGCTGACTGTGCAGAGACAGCATCAGGCTTTGAGTGAAGAAAATAAAAATGCACACCTATCCATCTTGCAAATGCTCTGAGACCTCTGAGCTGATGTGAATTCTGCTAAAGAGAAGTGCATTTATGGGTGGACACCAAAACATCTGGGCTTCCATCTGCTTTTGGAAAGCAGCTGGTCCATGGCACAGGAGGGCAGTGTTAAATGGGAGCTGCTTTCCCTCTTCTCCACACTGAGCCTGTGGAATTAAATGTTCCTTGGACTGCACAGGCAAGTGAACATTGCTGGGACACATCCCCAGTGAAGGAGCCTCCAACCAGGCAGCTGAGCCAGGTGCTGTCACTCAGGACCAGGCAGCTGGATGTGTTGATTCATTTGTTCTGCAGTGCTGTTCCAAGCCACATGTTCCTCCTTGGCTGCCTGTTTGTTCTGTGCTGGCTCCAGGTCCCTCTGCCACAGCTCCCAGGGATGCAGCAGCCATGCAGTGTGTGATGCACCCTGCCTGCAGTGCTCTGGGGCTCAGGAGCAGAGAAACAACACCTGGCCCTGAGTCCAGCTCATTCCTTGCTGGGCAGGCTGATGCTCAGCACACAGACCAGTGCCCTGTGTGGAATGGGAGAGTTCCAGGAGCTGGTCCCTGGGGCAGGATGGTGGGTTTGTCAGCAAGATCACTCTGAGTGAGTTTCCCATGCCTTGTCCTACCTTGTCTGCTCATTTAACTGTGTTCCCTCCCTGGAGTAGCAGCAGGGGCAGCTCAGGAGTAGTGGGAAGATGAGCCAGGTTCTGCTTGACAAAAGGAACGTTCTATTTTGGACATATTTTGGACAATGCAGGGCTGCTCTCATCACCTCTCTTTTTCTCTTGCCCAGCTTTGGGGTCATCCCAAGCACCCCCCTGGCCATTCACACACCTCTGATGCCAAACCAAAGTATTGATGTCTCCCTGCCCCTCAACACTCTGGGACCAGTCATGAAAATGGAGCCTCTGAACAACCTCCAGGTAAGGATTGTCTCATTCTGGGCAGGGGGGAGCTCAGCAGGTGCTCTGCCCAGTTTGTTTGGCCCAACACAATGTGGTGAGATTCCAATCACAAAATACCATGTGTAAACAGACCTCATGGATTTGGGCTTCGAGTCTGGCCAAAACTTTGTTCCCTTGCTTTTCCCAGCTTCTCCCAGAAAACCTGAAACAGAAACTTCTTGAATTTTGTGAGTTTTCAAACACCTCAAACCAGCTGCTTGCATCTGTGTAGATTAAGGATTTGTTCCAGTAACCCTCTTCTGTAAACTGGACATGAGGTTTGGCTGGGCTTAAGAACTGGAGCAGGTCTGAACACAGACAGTGCCTGTGGTGGAGCAGGCAGAAAGAGCTGTCAGTAAGAATTGAGGCAATTAAAGGAATTGCAGGGAAGATGGCAACTGCTGAGTGATTAATATTTCTCTAGTGCTCTTAAATTCCAGGGTGCTTCACAAAGGCACATCCCTACCCCAGATAGCTTAATCCAAGGCAAACTGTGTGTTCCAGGAAAGGCAGAGGAGAAATGACGTGAGCAGCTAATGTTTCATTAATGAGGGTGTTGGTGCATGGCAGGGACAGCACTCCCTGGAGGAGCCTCTTTATCAGATTGGCCTGTCAATCTGATAAAGACAGGACACATCCAGGGAGATGTGCCCCTCTGCTTTGGACCAGAGACTGTTTCCAGTGGTCTGGAAGTCATCAGGCAGACAATTCTCCCTGGAAGGAGGCTCTTCCCCACTGCTGCCATGTGCAGCCACTCTGTGGAGTAGAGATCAGCAGCTCCTGCCTCTGCTGTGGGTCCTCCAGGATGATTTTCCCAGTATCCCAAAATGCAGTTAACTTGCACTGCAGCTGTCTCTCTCACCTCAGGTCTCCAGGAGGTGGAACTGGGTTGAGTTCCTGCAGTGTAGCAGCCCATGGAGGGGAATATTTTGAAGCAGCTCATTCTCTTTTTAGTTTCAGAGAATGCAATGGAAGTTACTATTTATTCTGCCTGTGAAACTGTTTTTTCCCCTTCTTTTGACTTCCATTCTGGGGCTTATGACTTATTGATGAGTCTTTGGGCAAACAGCTTGAAATAGCTTCTCTGGCACTCAAAGGAGCAGTCCCACACTCGGGCTCCGAGCGCAGTCATGCGATGGGGGAGCAGCACAGACAGTGAATGAATTCCATGGCCTGTCTTCCCCACTTGGCCCTTCCAGCCTCTGGAGGAGCTGGAGTCCCTCTGCAGCCAGGTCATGAAGGTGAGGTTGCATTTGGGTCAGCTGTGGTAAAATCTGCCTCCTGCTCTGAAGGGCAAGTGGGAGTCCCCAGGAGGTGACAGTCCCAGTCAGCCTCCACTGCACTGGGGACTCTCAACAAGGCACTCTCAAGTCACTGCTTCCTTTGATCAGGAGGGAAGTGAAGTATTTGGGTTATTAAATCTCTAAAGGGCTTGGAACACAATTTGTTTCTTGTAGCATCTTCTGCTAGAACAAAGCTAAGAGAAAACATGTGAGGAAACCTCCAGCTATCTCCTATTGAGACAGTGGAGCATTCATTAGTGCCAGACTCAGTTGTTAATTTGCTAATGCTCTCATTGCCATAGAAGTTGGCTGCCCTTTTACAATTGGGGAAGCTGCCATATGGAGTAATAGTATATTTCTCTGCAAAGAGTTGAATCACAATAGCAGATGCCAAGTTAAAAAGAGCACTCCCCTTACTTTTTTGACAGCAGTGGGCTTGATGGAGATCTATCAGTGCCCTGACAGCCAAGGCTCTGGTTTTGTTTTGTGGGTTCATGTGAAAAGGATTTGTCTTGAAACATTCAGAAATCGCTTTGGTGACCTACTTAGGGAACAATTTATAGCATAATATAGGAGTAGAGAATACAAATGTTCCTGTGTTCATTGAAGAACCAAAACACTCATCAGGTTGAATTTACTTAATGTGGTTTTTTCCTCAGCTAAGGAACATTGAAGCAGATGCAGGGCTGGTTTGAACCTGAGGACTTTATGTTCATCTCCTGTTCTGGTGGGAGTTTTTTGTTTTTAGTAACAAGAAAAATAAGTCCTGAAGTAACCAAACTGATAGCTTTCAACTTTTTGTCATGTTAATTAGACACTTCAAAGACTAGTTGTACGTTCCTTAGGCAGCTATTTCAGAAGTAATGAATTCATGTCTTGTTCAGGTTATTTTTATTACCATTTCTAATCTTTCACCCAATACAGCTCATTTAATCTTGACATTTGTAATCATGGAGAGGAACTAAAATATTTGACAAGGTAACAAAAAAGACGTCTTTGCAAGAAGATGAGGAAGACTGAAGTGTTTTCAGAGGCTTACTTAGGTAAAATATAGCTGAAGAGTCTTGTGTTTGCTGGCCACCTTGCATCTCGTGATGCTGAATACCAGGCTTCTCCCTTGCATCCCACAGTACTCATGATCATTTGCTTGACTTGTTGACTCAGCTTTAACCCCCAGTCAAGCAGAGATTTATCCAGAGGGTAAAACTGGACTGGACACAGCACTGTAGGGCTGAACAAACCCCCAGTCCCTGCTCTCTGGTTCATCTTTTTCACTCCTGTCAGATTAAAAAGCTGCCTTTGGAGTGGGCCTGCTGCTGAAGAAAATCTGACTGAGTTATTTGTGTGCTTCCAACTTCTGATGGGGGTCACCCTTGCAGTGCCTTGTCAGCATTTTGGGGGCTGCCTGGTGCTTGTGGGTGCTGTGGTCCCTGCCCTGTGCAGAACATGGCACCAATAAATAACAACAAGCCCTTGCCCAAAGGTCTGTGAGAGGCTGTTTTTGCCTTCCTGGCTGTTTGATAGCTGTGGAGATGTCTCTGGGAGCTGTAGAGGTTTCCCTGGCTCCTACAAGTGTTGCCTTTTCACAATCAAAGGAGTGGTGACACTGCTGGTGCCATGTGGGCTGCCAGAGCCATAACCAAGTGGGAGAGGTGGGCTGGGTGAGGTGTCATTGCCACCACATGTGTGAGACCTTCAGCTCTCAAAGAGGAAGGTGGGTTCTGAAACAGAGATTTGCACCAGTGAGGAATATTGAGTCTTTCCAGATACTTCTTCAGGTAAAATTTGGAATTAGAAAATGCCTGGGCTGGGAGCCTTTCCATGCTAAAGAGAACCACTGTTCCTAATAATTGGCATTTTAACAGCTATGAAATGCTGTGAAATTGGAATACCCATTGGAGCACATGAGAATTGCTCCCCTAATCCTGGAAATGGGTGAAGTGGAGCCAACCTGCTGCCAGAGTTTGAGATGATAATCTCTTCTGTGACATTACAGCCCCTTGCAGGAGGCACTACAATTGAAAACTGAGCTGTAGGTGCTCCTGGAGCAGCAGCAAGTCTGCCTTGAGGCTGGAGCCACTCTCTTGGGACCCACACTCAGAGTGCACCATCAGTGTGTCACATTCCCCAGCATTACCTGCTGGCAGCTGGCAGCCCTGTTTGCTGCAGCTACAGAGCATGCAGCTGAAAAAAGCGTGAATTTTCAAAGTGTTTTGGTTTTTTTCCTAATTCTGTAAAATGATCTGAGTATGGAAAGGATCTGCCTGCTGCATTTCTCCCTGGCAGGGTCACTTGGGAGCGCAGATTTGCTGCTGGGCAGTGTGAGGTGCAGGACGCTTTTGTTTCTTGAGATGAGTTTGGCAAAACATTTTTGTCAAGACAGAGGAGGAAGGTGCAGCTTCTTCACTGAGAAAATATCAGTGTTGCTAATGCAGTAGATGATGCTTATCCCTCCAGTCCCAGTTCTGCTGTAACTCATCACCTGTGCTCCTCCACGCTCCAGCGTCTCGCAGTGCAGAACCGCTGGAGCTCTCATTCATCAGAGCTGTTAATGTAACTCAGGTCACAAACACAGCACTCAGAACCTGGAAACAGATTTCACACATCCAGCTCTCCGTGAAAACAAGGCTGAGAATTGTTGTGAGCAGCAATTCCAGCCAGCAGATGTTCACCCTCCAGAGCCTGCTTGATAAATGACACAATATCTGCCCGTGTGTGATTGGGGTCAGAATCACTGACCAGCCACCACAGAACACCTGTGGGTAGCTAGATGGGCAAGATGCTTCTCGGGTTTGTTGCCTGGTTATTCTTTAACAATGTCCACTTGTGAGAGTCTTATTTCAGCAAAGAACCCTCCTGGGAATGCTCTGAATGGAGGACTTGGATCACAGCTTGGCATCTGTGGCCAGTTCCTCACTCAGCTGTGCAAAGCTGTTGGTTTGGGGGTTAAGAGCACGTCTGCCACATGGCACAGCACATTTATAAATTGTACATTTTGAACTTGAAGTGCAGCAAGGCACACAAGAGCACAGCCCTCCCAGTAACTCTCTGTTCCCTGACCACTGACGTAACCCAGCCTCGCTGTGCCTGCGCAGCTCCAGCCCCGGCTCCAGGCTCATCCCTGTGGGAAGAGCACACGGCTGGCAGAGGCTGCAAGCACCCCTGGGATCCTGAGAACCTGTCACACAAAATGAGGTGAGGAGCAGCATTCCCTGGGGGCAGAGCAGCAGACTGTCACAGAACAAGCCATGACCTTGTGAGGTAAAAAAGACTCTGCAGAGGAGAGTTGTTCTTGCCTTAACAGTTTGGCTGTTACCAGGCTCTAAAGCAAAACCCAACTTAAATCCTTAATTTAGTGTAGGTGCTAATGGGATTCCAAGTGGGTATGTTGTGTACTTGCTGCTGATGGAAAGCATCTGTGTCGCTTTCAGACTTGACTTTGAAAGTCAGTTCTGTTGCTCAAATCTGGGATTTAAAGCATCAGAACCCTACACTGTTGAAGAAAATAACTTGACATTGTTCTTATAAGGTACTTCTTCCCCCAAATACCACATTTGGGCTCTCAGAGGGTTGCACTGCAAGGGAGCTCAGCAGAAGGGTGCTTGTGCTGCAAGGTGAGCAAATAAATTCCAGGGGTTATTTCTAGAGGTGCTGCTTCCTGTAGTCAGATCACAATCAAGACATAAGTGAATTGAAACCCTGAGCCAGTTTTTAGTGGGCTCACACCTTTTCAAACAGTCAAGCATCACACAAAAATCTGACACCTTTTGACTTCTATCCCTCAGAGCTTTGTTGGCTGCTTGACTAAATTCACAAGGCACTAATATTGTTTTTTTCTTCTATGAAAGATCACAGATGGAAAGCCATTTTTATTAAAATGCTTCTGTTTCAACTCTGAAATGTCTGAAGCTAAAGGTCTAGCTAAAGATTTGTAGTTCATGTCCAGGTCAGCAGGTTAAAGCTGCAGAGCCATGAGCAAAGTTAGTCTGGACTGGAGGATTTGTTGAATACAAGCAGAGGTTCCTCTCAAGCATGTCAAACCTGGAGAGACTTCTCAGCTCCTGCTATCAGTTCAGATGTCATTACCTGTCCCAGGACAATGTTCCCACCTGAGGAGCACTGGATTTTCTTTTGGAATATCACTGTTATTACTGCCCAGCTTCTTGCAGACACTGCTGTGGATCTGCTCTCTGCCTGTGGCTGCTTTTGTAGCCTGTCAGATGGCACTGGATGCTCCTGACGTGGAGCATGACCTTGGGAAGCTGTTATCAACTCAGGGGGCCTCTTCTTGGTGTGAGTTTGCCCATCCAGGTGTGTGCAGGTGCCTTTTTATGGAGCAGATCTTGTGGCTGGCTGAGGGAAGTGTGTGGTGGTGAACAATGGAAACTCCTTTTGAGGAGCTCCCCAGCCATGTCCCAGTGACAGAGGTTCAGGAGAGCTTTTTCCATCCTGTGTGCAGAAGTTATTTGTGACAGCTGATCCCTGCATGATTACAGCTGCTTGCAAGGTGACACGTGATGTCATTCCTGAGCCCAGTGATGCAGTCTGGGAGGAGGGCTGGCATGTGGCTCGATTCTTCTTTACTGGGAAGAAATTGCACTTCAGAGCATCTTAATTGGGTAGCTCTCCAGAGATAGCCAAAGCAGCTTACTCAGTGTGTTTCTGCAGAGTTGAGAAGCAGGTCAGCAGATACCTTTTTATAGCATCCTTATAACTGCAGGGACAGGGCTCGCATATTAATTTGGAGTGTGCCTCTAGAACCATGACTGGAGAGAAGGAGCTGCTTCCCGGCCCCTCTTGTAAGAAACTGCTGTTGTATGGCAACAACAATTAGCTACAAAAGCTAAGTAATCTCTGTTGTTCTAAGGCAAGGCAATTAATCATCAAATCAGACTTGGAAAAGATCTTGGGTCATGCAGTGTAGTCCCTGCTTTGTTGTTTTCCTACAGTTCCTCTTATCAAGAGCGTTGTCAAGGCTGATTTTAAATAGTCCAAGCGCTGGAGCTTCTCTCTTCCTCAGAGGAATTTAGTGCTGCTTAATAATTCTCACTATCGGTTTTCCCAGACATTTAGCCTAAATTTTCCCTCTCCTGGCTCATCTCCATGACTTATATCCAAGCATAGCATCTGGAATGGCTACACTGCTGTCCCTCCCCCAGCTCTCCCCTCCCAGACTCGGAGGTGCATTTTTGGCTCCTCACCCAATGTGTTCCATCATATTTTGCAGTGGTGAATCACTTAAGTCCACCCACCAATCTGCTTTTACCCCTCTGGTGCCTCAGGTTCAAACACTGAACACTCCAACTCGTGAGCATGACGCCAGCAGTCAGAGCATGTAACAACTCCCTGTTACAGAGAACCAATCCCAGTTTTTTTCTCAGTTGCACCATCACTGACGTGGTTTTTGTGGGCTTCAGACTAATCCCTTCTTAAGCTGGTTTGCACTGTGGGAATTAAATATAAGCTGCTGCCTTTAGTGATGGCTGAAAAGTAGGAGCACCACAGATTGTCACATTTAGCTTTCTGCAGTTCTTTGCACTTCTGGGACCTCCCAAGTGCCAGAAGAGTTTGTTTGGGAGCTTGATCTCCTTCCACTTGTCTCTGGCTTGTGTGCATGTCTGATCAGCTGACTGCTTTATTCCCCTTCCTTGTCTATCCACAGCTGGTTTTTACCAACATTTGTGGGTGTCCTTCTAAACTTGCCCCTATGGGACAATAGATTTTCCCAGTAGGACACCAAAATATGTAATAATTAATGTCAGTGAAATTTGTCTTGCCATAAATCTTCATAGCAGCAAATTTATTCCTTTGGCCCAGCATTTAACGTGGTCTGGTTTGTGTTTCAGCTGAGTGACAAACTGGAGAAGTCGCTGTGGGCTTTTTCAAAGGAAGTAGGAGCTCAAATAGCTCCCAAAATTCCCCACACAACTCAATTCTGGGTCTTTCTTACAAGGCTTAAGATTCCTTCGTCACAGGCAATGGCAGGTGCTTGCTGAGCTGTGCTCCCCTGACAGGCTCTCGCTGTGTGGGCTGACGTGGGGACAGCATGAGAGGCATGGAAATCAAGCCCAGAGCTGCCTTTTTCCTGTGCTGTGTTGTGAACAGGGCACCTCTCAGACCTCCAGTTTGCTCCTGCTCGTCCCAGCAGCTCTCAGCCTGGGGAAAATTGTTAGCAGAGATTAGTGGGGAACATGGCAAGTGTGTGTGATAAAGGCAAACCAGATAAAGGCAAACTCCTGGGCTGGTGGATTTTAATGACACTGAGAATTAAGTCTTTTGTCAAATGATCTTTTGTTACCTGATTGCTCTGCAGCAGGGCTTTCTTCTTCCAGGAATCAACACCCTGCACATATTCCCTATTTAGCTTTTACTGAGGGAAAGGCTGGAGGCTTGGGAGATGCTGCAGGGAAGATGCAGGCAATGGATCCACTTGAGGCTTTCTAGAAAGTGTCTGGACTGAGACAGGACTGATCAAGGAGGTGAAAAATAAGGAAATGAAGGTGAAAATGAAAGATACACAGGAGTTTGGAGCTGGGGAATTACAAGAGTGAATGGCAAAAAGGGGTGATGAAGAAGCTGATGTGCAGTGTGACAGACATGAGAGCAGGTGTGTGCAGCCAAGAGGTTGGGATGTAGGAAATGAGGAGAGGGACAGACTGGACAAGAGCAGGGATGCTGCTGTGAGCCCCTGAGTGGAACTGGCTCTGAAGCAGCCCAGTGAAAGGCTCACAGGAGAAGACTGGGCAGCTTTCAGTGGAAATGGAGTGGGGGACTGATTCTTGTCTGAAACTGCCCAGGAGCTCGTTCAGAGCTGGCCTCTGCTCAGAGAGAGCACTCCAGGGTGATGAGACTGTGGGAAGTCTTGTGATCCCTTTGGATTTCCAGCTGAGAGAAGCTCTTTAACCTCCCTGTTTCTTTTGTACCAGGTGGCTGTGAAAAACAACATTGATGTCTTTTACTTCAGCTGCCTAATCCCTCTCAACGTGCTTTTTGTAGAGGATGGCAAAATGGGTGAGTGCTTTGAGGTGTGTGGTCAGCCTCCTTCAGCCAGGCTGTGCTCCCAGTGCCCAGCTGGCTGCAGTCTCCTGCCTGAGCTTCACCTGTGCCTTGACCTCCAGGCCATTGCATCTCAGCAGATCTGCTTTGGTGGCCTGTCCCTGTTGTCCTCCAGCCCCAATACCTGCCAGAACCCAAGTCCCCTCCTCTGATTCTCTCTGTCAGACAAGAGGTGGATCTGTTTTCTTTGAAGCTGATTTTTTTTTGTGTTTGTTTGGGTTGGGGTTGTTGTAGTTTTGGGGTTTTTTGACAGTTTGGTTCACTTGAATGGGTCTGGGATTTGCCCCCATACCCCTTTCACTGGAATTTGTGTATTCCTAGTCACCTTTATTAAATTTTTCTTTGAATTGGCTGGAAGTTATTTGAAAAGCAGCTTTCACTAACATAATCCTGAATGTGTGGATCTCCTTCCTTCTTGTCAAATCCTGCATGTTCTTGGCTTGTAAACAGCTCATATGGCAAAGACTCTCTTTTGGGGGAGGCCAAAATCCATCAAGGCTTTGCTGCTTTTACAGAGAGACTGAGGTGGTTATAGGAGTAAATCCTGGATCTATCCCCAGCAGGGCAAAAAAGTTACCCAGAGCTCTTTTGTGTGTCTGCCATGAAACGTTCAGTGGTGTGTTAATTAATGCTGGGGTCCTGTGAGGATCCCACTGTGCTAATGAGGGGTTTTTTTTTGTTTCTAGAGCGCCAGGTCTTCCTTGCAACATGGAAGGATATTCCAAATGAAAATGAGCTTCAGTTCCAGATTAAAGACTGTCACCTGAATGCTGGTGAGTAGCTTCATTCTGCCATGCTGAGAGCACTTTTGATGTATGGCCATTAAACATCACCTTATTAATATCACCTTAGTAAAATAAGCTCATGGCTAATGAAGAGATAAGTATTGCACTTCTGAATAGAACAGCCTGGGATCCTAGGGCTTGTTTCAGTCAAAAACTTCAGCTGGGTCCCCATAAAAGCACATCTAAAATCCCAAGTCTTTGATTTGACCGATCTGGTTCTTCCTTTCATTCTGGACCTTGTATTCTTGTTTTCCCTTTTATACTTTGCTTCCCTGCAAAGCTGCTCTTTAAATAGAGCTGAATACGGTGTTGGGGCTGTTCAGCAACCCTGTCCTGCTGCTGTGAGTTTTGAACAAAGTGTTCCAGCCCTACTTCGTCACCCTGGGCCACTCACTTCACCTTTTGGCAGTTTCTTCCTTCTTTCTGTGGTGAAAGATTAACCCTACAGCCACTCCAGGTTGGTTGTTGGGTGTCTGTGGAGGACAGGCCATATGGGAAGGGTCTGCTGTTGTTAGCTGAGTCATTGATGCATTTTGGTCATGTTTGGTCCTGTTCAGTTTGTTTGGCCATGGAGTTGCCTCTGTGAGCATCTTGTACGTGTGACCTTACAACTGCTGAAGGATAAGGGAGTGTAAAAGAGTGGAATGGGGCCAGCAGAGCAGCTCTGCTCCTGTTCAAGAGGTTCTGGACAGGAGCCAAGTGATTCTACCAAAAGCTACTCTGTTTCACAGATGAAAGAAGTGTCCCTATTGATTACCAACCCTGTAACCTTTTTATTCTCTCATGCCTGCTATTACACAATGAACACCCTCGTGCTTCAATAGCAGAAAGAAACCATGGGTCTCTCTGTACTCATAATTATTACTATTTTGGAATATAAAAGATGGAGCACACAAGAGGAGGGGGAAAATAGCAGCTGTTGGACCTTATGACTTGATTTCACTGTGGGGTTTCAAACGAGAACAACCTCTGTGCCTCCCCCAGTCCTCCCTCTGCTCCTGACCGAGCTTGGCATCGCCTCTCCCCCTGCACTGCAGAGCTGCTGCTGCTGCTGCCTTCTGCCCTGGCCATGCCCTGGCTGCATCCAGGGTTCTTTTATCTCCAGTCAGAAACGCTGGAAGCTGCTCATTTTGGTGTTGAGGTGCTGGCTAGCAGGGGATGTGGTTGGGAAGATTGGCAGTCCTGCAGCCTGGCCTCCCCCTCCTCCCTCTGGAAGGAAATGTTACGAAACGTGGAGTGACAGAATGCTCCCCATTCCAAGGGGGTTTGCCAGCTCAGGGCCAGACTGCTCACCCAAGCTTGGGCTGCTCAGAGCAGAACGAGTCACCAGCTCTCAGGGAGAGCAGGGAGCACCAGGCAGTTCCTCTGCAGTGGGACCTGCAGCCTTTTCCCGGGAAGAGCGTGGCCACAGAGCCTCTCTGGGGCACGACCAGTCCCTCGGGATGCTCAGGGGAGTGCAGGACCTGCCAGGACCTGCCAGGGCCTGCCAGGGCCTGCCAGGGCCTGCCAGGGCCTGCCAGCCTCTTTGGCTTGTGCAGGGCAGAAAGTGGGTCACGCCTCATAAACAGGTTCCAAACACTTCCATCCACTGAGGCTTCTGTTTCTGTGTTTCTGCTGCTGACACCTCCTCCCTTCTTGCAGCTCTTCCTTGACCACCTGGGCTTGGGCACAGAGCAGGCCAAGAGCTTGCAGGAGGGAAAACCAGGGAAAGTCTTGTGTGCTTGCCTGAGTCCCTTGTATTTTTCTACCAGTGCAAGCCTGCTCACCTTGATTTCCTGCAGGCAGTAACCTCCTCTAGCTCAGACTGTCCTGAGAGCATCAAGCCTTGCCTGCACAAGGATCAGCCAAATCCAAAACCCATGGAGTGCTGGGATTCCAGCATCC
Source organism: Notiomystis cincta (assembly GCA_013398075.1). Classification (NCBI taxonomy): domain Eukaryota; kingdom Metazoa; phylum Chordata; class Aves; order Passeriformes; family Notiomystidae; genus Notiomystis; species Notiomystis cincta. The sequence continues at coordinate 42,238 of VZRX01017795.1, read as the reverse complement.
TCAGGGGTGGAGACTTCTCAGAGCATGGCAAGTGAAGCACACCAGGGCAGAGGCAGAGTGGGCTGCATGAAATCTGGCAGGAGCTGAATCCATCTTTTAGCTTACACCAGAGCCATGTGCCTCAGCAGGGTGATAATTTTTCAAGATTCACAATCTTGATTGTTTAAATCCAGAGAAAATAGGCTTAAGATACCTCCTTTCTTCCAAGAAGGGCAGGTCTGGATATAAAATCTTTAGGAATTTGATCCTTGTGGAGGAAGGGCTGGCTCCTGTTCCAAAGACTCTCCTGCAGGAGATGCATAACCACAATAAAGCTCTCGATTTGGGCTGTCAGTGGCTGTGGTGTTCTTTGAAGCTTTGCATTGCCCTCGTGGCAGATCTACACAGAACTCTGCAGATTCCAGCAGCTCCTCACCACACCTGAGGAGATGCTGGGTTTGTGCAGCCCTCCAGCACAGGGAGCAGCTTCCTTATCCCTGAGTCGTTATCCCTGAGTCGATTTCCCTGCTGGAATGTGTTGGGATCAGTCATTCATTCCTAGCCTGAGCCCACCCACCCGGTGGTGAGTGCTCAGGGACACCATTCATGCCTCAGCCTCACTGATCCCAGCCCAGTGACGCGAGTGGAGCTGCAGCTAAAAATACCTCTGCTCCCAGTGCTGTGCCCTAACGCAGCTCCAGCAGCCACTTGGAGCCCTGTGGAGCAGCTCTGCTGGGAGAGGCTGCTCAGGAGTGTGGTCCCTGCACCCTCAGAGCCTGGCTTTCCTTCTCCCAGCTTTTCCTTCTCCCAGCTGCAAACAGCCTTTGCTCTCCCGAGTTCTCACATCTGTGCTGTGTGAGGAGTGGGGATGAAGTTCTGTGCAGACATCCTGGAGACCCTGCAGAGCAGCCAAGCAGGGGATGCTGCTCTTCCTCAATGGAGAAACTGAAATCTGAATTTCTTTTTCTCTAAACACCCTGCACGTATTCCCTATTTAGCTTTTACTGAGGCTTGGGAGATGCTGCAGGGAAGATGCAGGCAATGGACCCAGTTAAAGCTTTCTAGAAAGTGTCTGGACTGAGCCAGGACTAGTCAAGGAGGTGTAAAGTAAAGGAAATGAAGGTGAAAATGAAGAATACACAGGGAAATTACAAGAGGGAGATGGCAAAGAGGGGTGATGAAGAAGCTGATGTGGAATGTGGCAGACACTACAGCAGCTGTGTACAACCAAGAGGTTGGGATGTGCTGGGAGGTGTAGGAAATGAGGAGAGAGAGAGAGAGGCTGGACAAGAGCAGGGAATAGCCAGGATGCTGCTGTGAGCCCCTGAGTGGAACTGGCTCTGAAGTGAGTTAGGCTTGGAACAGGGATTTGTGGGGGGCTGGGATTTCATCTGTCAAAAAAAACAGCTTCTGATTTTCTTGTACATCCAGAGCTGTCTGTTACAGTGCAGCAGTCACCTTAGAGCACCTCCTGTGCAAACTGCAGACTTCTCCAGGTTATTGCTTTTCTTCCTTCAAACAAAAAGGTGATAAACACAGGCAGGCAGCAGAGAAGCTTCTGTGGGAGTTAGTGCTCCTAGGCCTTTGTAGGTAAAAGATCCATCCTGTGCCCACCAGGCAAGCCAAATAGGATTGGTTTGAGCTTTGGTGGCTTGCAACAGGGATGGCAAAAAAAGCTCCTGTCCCTGGCAGCTCACCCCAAAGCACTGAGCAGCCAGAAAGTCTTGGCTACTGCAGGTAGCCCAGAGCATGGCAAGTGAAGCCAGGGATAAGGTGCCAGGCTGTGGGATGAGGAGCAGGTACCCCTAAGTGGGCTGATCCCTGAGCTGATCTGTGTCTCTACCACCTTTGCTTCTAAAAAAAGCAACTCCTGCACCTTTGAAGGTATTCCCACTGTTCAGGGAGGGATGAGTGCTTAATTCTGGATTTGGGGCTCAGGTTCCCAGCAGTGAGAGATGGACCTGGCCTGAGGCTGTTCCTGAGAGCTGCAGCTCTCTGCCCATGGAGGAACAAGTCTCTCTGGAGCTGTATCATGGGGCCAAGGTGTGCTTAGGATGCCCTGCACATCTTGAATTCATTAGAGCTGTTTAGTGCTTCAGCCTCTTAGGAAGAGGTTGGGATAGTTCCCTGGAGAAAACCTCATTCAGAAATAATGAAAACACAAGGTCATGGTTACAGCCCAGCATTCTCATCTCTTATTAATCCAGTGCTAAATTAATTGATTTAGGGGGGTTTTTTAAATGAAAATACAAGAATCTAGTGCATGAAAATAGATTCCTTAACTGTTACAGCTCAGACATTCTGGGTGCTGTTGGTGCAGCTGAGGTTTCCCTGAGCGTGCACTAAAGCTCAGTTTGCCTTGTTTACACTGAGGTTTTTTTCAACATGCTAAGTTTGACTAAATTCTAAAGGATCACTACATTAGGATATGCAAATCAGATGAGCTAAATGTTTTTCTTTTTTCCTAAACACTGCTTACCCAAACCTACAGAGTGGAAGAGATTGAGCTGACTTGCACATGGAGATTGCCTCCCAGTTAATGGCACTCAATCAGTTGCTGTGCTGCTCAGCACAGGAATTTTGGTTTTATTTGCTTATTAATGGTCCACAGTTTGGTGTGAAACAGCAGCTTTTATGTTTAGAGTTGCACATGGCTTTATTGAAATGCAGTGGTCACTTTGTTTTTCTCCCCCAAGTAATTTGCTAATGCAAGAACAAAGAGAAATTGGATTTTTTTTGATGAAACAACCTCAGGGATAATCATACACAAGCTTGCCTGAATGTTGGTTTTTCCTGTAAATGCAAATCTTGTACCTGATGGTTTAATAAATTCCAGAACTGGTGCATATTACATGTCTTGGAAATGAATGTACTGTCAGAACATGGCCCCAAGTGCCTCCCCACTGGATCAGAGTCTGGGCTTGGTATTTGAACACAGGTCTTGGCTGGATGCTCAGAACCATTCAGGTGCTGCTAGAAATGGCACAGGGATGTTCTCAGCTATCACAGCACAAAACAGAACCATTAAATTCTACTTTCTGAGACAGAGTGCTTGTTGCAGACTGCCCCAAAGTTCAGAAAAGGTGTTGTCAGTGCTGGCTCTGAGCTTTGCCTGTCCTTCATGCAAACCCCGTGGTTACCAAGTGGTCATTTTGGCTCTCTGAGTTCAGATGTGAAGTCCTTAAGCTGGTGGGTAGAAGATTTAAACTCATCCTTTGCTTTACCCAGGAGAAAAGTGCTGTTAAAAAAGCAAAGGAGGAGACCTTGTCCAGCTGTTCCTCCCTGTGCACTGTCCAGTTGTGGGACTGAGGGAAAGAATTCTGTTTAGAAAGGAAAATACAAGGAAAACAAACCAAACAAACCTGGGCTGGTGTCAGAGGCTTCCCTGGCCTTGGTGATGGCCAAACCTCCTCCCTGTGTCCTTGCCTTGTGCTTCAGGAGAGTTGTGAGAATAAAACTTGAGGGAAAAGAAAGTTGCTGTGCAAGGCCAGGTGTGGCCTGTGCTGCTTTGCTGAAGGACTTGTGTGCTCTGCTTTGCAGAGTCCCCAGAGTCACTGAGCCCTGCTCCTGCCTCCCTGGGCTCCAGGTGCCCAGGCTCAGCTCCCTGCTCCCAGCAAGATGTGCCTGGCTTTATTTTATTTATTTTTTTTAAAGGCTCTGCTGTCACATGGCATTAGCGGTCCTGCCTTCAGCCAGGCACAGCCTGCCACTGTTGCTTAGCAACTCTGATGATCTCCAAAATCCAAATTGCTGATACTCCAGAGCACAGGAGGGATGGGAGCTGCTACCTGGGGGGAGAGGGGGCAGGAGGGTCAGGCAAGCTCCAGCCTTCTCACCATTGCTCTGGCTGAGGCAAGGCATCTTTTGGTGGGGCTTTTTGTGCTCTCTGGAGGATACCTGAGGTCAGGGAAGTGGAAAATTTGGTTTCTAGGGTTTGCCCTGCTTTGCCTTCCCTCCCACAAGCAGGTTCCTGCTCTGAGCTCTGCCCCTCAGCAGAGGCTGGGGATGTTCCAATTGCAAGAGGAGCCATTGCAAGAAGATTTTGGGATGAGAGCAGCTGTCCTGTGGCTGTGTCTCACCTGCTGAGCTCCCTAAGCACAGCTCCCCTGCTCTGCCATCACACCCTGTGATGGGGAAGCAGCTCACAGCTGCCAGAATTGCAGCTTCTCATTCCAACCCTGCATCCCTGCTCTCCAGGGAATGCCTTTGCTCCAACAGCATCTCCCTGCAGAGGGGAGACTGCTGTGGCAGGTTCAGGATTGCTGGAGAAAGTCCTTGCCAGCTGTTCCACCTTCAGGAGACTCATCCAGAGGGGTGAGGTTTACCACAGTCTGTCAAAATGGGGCAAACAAAATCCCATTTAATACCAACATCCCTCCCAGAAAAGGATGTGCTCTCTGAGCCAGTGCTTGTGTTGGACACTGTGCCTTCCCAAAGTCCTGGAGGCTGCTCTTGCTGGCTTGGGAGCATGAGGATGTGGGAATTTGGGCTTCATTCCTGGTGGGTGATGTCCTTGCAGCATGGATTAATCCCAGGCACACTCCCTGTGAGCAGGGGACTGCTCTGCACTGCCCATTTCCCAAGTCTGGATGAGTTTGTTGTGGAGAGGAGGAGTATGGGTGGGAGGAGGAGACAGGGAATGAGGGGTTTTAAGCAAAAGATCTCATTAGTTACATATATCTGCCAGTTTCCATAGTAACTGGGGAAGAGAGGAAGCCTAAATCTGAGTGTCTGGGTAGCTGGATGCCCAAACCATCCTCGACCTGCAGGAGCTGCTCTGAAGCCTGGGGAGCTCAGGGGTGCAGAGAAGGGTCCAGGCTGCCCTGGGAGGAGGCAGTGGATCCAAGTGTCTGCACCAGGGCATGGCTTTGTAGAGCCCTTTGTTTCCTCCTGCCACCATTCCCTGGTGCATGAAGAGGCTCTGCTGTCCTCTCCCAGCACAGACTGGTGTCCATTCCCAAATCTGGCACCAGTGATCTCTCTGTGGTGCAGGGATGGATTAGAGCTGCATGGTCACTTCCTGCTGCTTCTCTGCTGCTCTACTGCTCCTTGTGCCCCTTGAGATGGATCCCACATTTCCAATCTCTGGGCTTTCAGTGCAAGTTGGTTTAAGGCTATTTCTCTCTCTCATTTTTTGTCAGCAGTGCCCAGCCTGCTCTGGATGAGCCAGCACAGATAGTGTTCCACCTGCCCCAGCAGGAAGTTGAATTCCTCCTGCTGGGCACCCGGAATGGGAATTTGCCAATGATTCCTATCAGGAATCTTCCATCCAAAGAGAGACTTTACAGGCATCCACAGCCTGATGTTTGCTCCATGCTGAGGGACCCCTTGGCATCCAGAGGCTGCTGGTTTGGGTCTCAGTGTTCTGTGTATTTGTCTGTTCTGGTTTCCTCAAAAAGTCCCTTGGAAATAACGTGTGTGACAGTGACACCCATCCAGGTGTGCAGGTGAAATCACACCTCAGCTGTGAGGGCTGAGGTCAGGCTGTGTGTTAAAGCTGTACCACAGCCCTGTGATGTCTAGAGACAGTGTCTGGGGGGGTACCCTTTCAAATAATTGTGGTTTTTTAAGAGAAGGGGTTTTTACTACCTTGTAGGACATTGATTTGGCCAGAAGTGTTTGTGTGTGAGGGAAGTAGGAGGGAGCTCTCATGGTGGGGACGAGTCCTCAGAACCTGAGCCAGCCTCAGGCTGTGATCTTTGTTCTTTTCCACCTTCATCTTCTGACTTTTTGGCTGCCTACAGCTGGCTGGGGGGGTTGTAGATAAAGCAGAGTCCTCTTGCCCTCTGAGCAGCCTTGAAAGTCTGACCTTGACCAAGCCCTGTGTGACCCAGGGCAGTGAGAGCCCTGTAAAATGGGCAAATACCAAGAGATCACAGCCTCAAAGGAATGAAGTGGGTCCATGGAGAGAACTGGAATTCTTTTTTCTCCTTGTGTCATGTGTACTCCTATCCCCAGGGAAGGAGCCAGCGTTTCCCTCTGCTCTTGCATCCTGGGAATGCTCCTCTGGGCTCTCCTGTCTCTGCAGATGATGGATCTGGATTAACAGATGTGTTTTTTTCTCCCTTCCCTCCCAAGACACTGTCTCCAGCAAACTGCAGAACAACAATGTCTACACCATTGCCAAGAGGAATGTGGAGGGGCAGGACATGCTCTACCAGTCCCTGAAACTCACCAACGGCATCTGGATCCTGGCGGAGCTGCGCATCCAGCCCGGGAACCCCAACTACACGGTGAGGCCTCAGGGAACAGAGGGCATGGCTCAGCCTGGCCTCTCCTGCTGCCTCACCCCACTCACTGAGCTCTCCCTTCTGCTCTTCCTCCCTCCCTGCTCCCTCTGTTTTGAGGAGATGCTGTTAATTTGGCTGGGGAATGGGATGTGAGGAATGCCTAACATGGGAAAAGTGAGGAACAACAGAATTCCCCTGCTCTGTCACCAGTGAGCTGGGACAGTGCCTGCTCAGCAATGAGCAGTCACTTGCCAAGGTTACCCAGAGATAAAGCCAAGAGATATTAGCAAGGAAGCACTGCCAGGGTGCCCTTCCCCCTCTTACAGACAGGGGGAAATTTATGCCCCGCCGTGTTCCCGGCTGTCTGTGGCCCTGTGCTGGCACCAGCCCGGGGCTGGTGGGAAGGTGCTCTCTGTCCTGCCTCATGCACCCCCCTGACTCTTCCCTTTGACTTCCCTGCCCTTCTGAGGGACCTGTGTGTGTCTGGTATTAGAGGATTTATCTCCTGTTGGAAGCCGTGCCAGGAGTTCCAAGAGAAATCTGTGGTCTGGGGAGCCACAGGGTGAATGTGAGCGCTGGGAGGTGATTTAAAGTGTTTGCACAAGTTTTGATGCTGCAAGCCTGGTCTCAGCCTGATCTTTGCTTTTAAGAGGAGTGACAGCCAAGTTTGTGTCCATCAGGACTGAGCAGCAGATCCTTGGAAGCCCTCGGGTTTAGTGCTGTGATCTACAGCCCGAGGACAAGCACAGCTCCCTTGTCTCAGTCTGGGGTTGTGTCCCCTTCCTGCCTGTGGGGCCACTCCCATTTGCTGAGGAATTTGGGACCCCCCCAGTGGGAGTTTGCTTTCATGTACCTCCTGCTTTCAGCAAGCTCTGAAAGGGCAATTTGGGGTTGGTGGTGCAGAAAGCAGGAGGAATATTCTGTGTGCTTGCCATGTCCACCCCATTCCCAGCTGCAGGAAGCTCCTGCCTCCCTTTGCCCCAGCACTAACCTCTCCTCTCCTCTCCACAGCTCTCCCTGAAATGCCGAGCTCCAGAAGTGTCCCAGTACATCTACCAGGCCTACGATGCCATCTTGAAAAACTAACAGGAGATGGAGCCTGTGCCTCACCCTGCAGGAGGAGGGGGGAAAAAGGGGTCCCCAGATCCTCCTTCACCGCCAGCGTGGGGGGAAAAGCACTCCTAACTGGAAGCAGCTGTATTCATGTGTAGGATTTCAGTCAAAGGCACTGATTAAACAAGGTAGCAATTAGTATCCACGTGCTAACGATGATAGGGAACAAACCCCTTTGGTATTTTTAGCGTCCATGGAGTTTGTAACCACTGCTTCAGACTACTCCCCTGTCCCACTCACCCCTCACTCGTCCCTTCTCGTGGGCTTCTCTCCATTTTGTGCCAATGTTGAGTGTTTTCTAAATGGCTTTAGGTGTAGTTTCGATTTTGTAAAATAACTGCTCATTGGAAAAACAAAAAAACACCGAGCAAAAAACCACACATCTGCTCATTAAAACAAGGCAAAAGTGTCGAAAACGTAACACTGCACTTTATTTTATATTTTTATACTTTTTTTTTTTTTTTTTTTTTTTTTTTTTTTTTTTAATTTGCTTAAAGGGGAGGGCAC
>VZRX01017795.1:9917-25788 GCA_013398075.1 Notiomystis cincta | reverse complement strand
TGGGCAGGGCAGGGCTGGGCTGGGCAGGGCAGGGCTGGGCAGGGCAGAGTTGGGCTGGGCAGGGCATCCCCCAGGCACGGTGGCGGGGCTGAGCCAGGATTGATCCCTCTCTGCCCCTTGCAGGAGTGGGCAGACGTGTGTTGCAGGGGGCTGCGGAGTGTCCATGCCTACATCCTGGTCTATGACATCTGTTGCTTTGACAGCTTCGAGTACATCAAAACCATCCGCCAGCAGATCCTGGAAACAAGGTAGGGGGGGCTTCTGGGTGGTGCATCCTGCCCTGCAGCTCCCAGAAGGGCAGCACAGCCCCACGGCTCCTGGCAAAGGGGCACATCTTGGCATCAGGGATGAGCTATGAGACCGGCACAAGGCCCCTTTGCAGGGATGTGAGCCCAAAACCCAAGAGGAGAGCAGGAGCCCAGGCAGGTGTCCCCGTGGGCAAGGGCAGAGCAGCAGAGGGGCGTGGCTGTGGAGAGGGACAAGGGGACGAGGCGTGCTCCACCTGGCACCGTTTGGGATGGGCTGAGCTCTGTGTGCTGCCGGGCTGTCACTTTCTGTCGCCTTCCGTCCCCTCTGACCGCCCGCCCTCCCCAGGGTCATCGGCACCTCGGAGACGCCCATCATCATCGTGGGCAACAAGCGGGACCTGCAGCGGGGCCGGGTGATCCCGCGCTGGAACGTCTCCAACCTGGTGAAGAAGACGTGGAAGTGCGGCTACATCGAGTGCTCGGCCAAGTACAACTGGCACATCCTGCTGCTCTTCAGCGAGCTCCTCAAGAGCGTGGGCTGCGCCCGCTGCAAGCACGTCCACACCACCATCCGCTTCCAGGGGGCCCTGCGCAGGAACCGCTGCACCATCATGTGAGACGTGAGCCCCCCCTGCCCCCAGGGACCCCCCGGCCCCGCCTCTGGGGCCGCCCATCCTCGGTGACCGCCGGCGGCTGCGCTCCCCGGGCGGTGGGAGCCGTGCTGGAGGTGACATCTGGGGACAGGGCACCTTGGGCAGGGTGATGCAGTGGCCAGGCTGGAGCAGGGGGGTGGCCAGGCTGCCTGGAGGTGGTGAGGGGTGAGAGGGATCCTTGGCTCAAGCCCGGAGCTCTCTGCAAGCCTCCAGGGTGTTGTACGCGGCACTGGAGGGTGGAGGAGGTGCCTCGGAGCGTGCCCGGATTTTGGCTGTCAGTTCATCCTTGCCAGTCCCTGGCAGCACAGGGGCAACGCTTGCTGCTGCCTGCCTGCCATCGCCTGCCCTGGAAGGGAATTATCCAGCACCTGTATCCGCTGTTCTGGGGGTGGTTCCATCTCTGGGGCACAGGGAAACAGGAGTCCTGTTTTTCCACCCGTGGAGCTGGGATTTCTCCCTGTGGAGGGCAGAGCAGCCGGGTTACACGGGCTCTTTTGGCTCGGTCGGGTCAGATTTCCAGGCGGAATTCCTGGATGAAAGCAAGAAAGGGGGAAGGAAAAAAGTCCCAGTCCTGCCCTGGTACCCCGAGGATGCTGGGTGCTGCCTTCCCAGGGCTCTGGGCTCCCCTCTGCCCCAGCACAGCCCGGGAAGGCTTCTCCTCCCCCCAGCCTGTGAACACCAAATAATCTGGGAACGCTCCTTGCGGGCCGGGCGGGTCACCCCTCTGCTACCTCTCAGTGTCCTGGGCTCAGCAGGTGACCGGCTTTGCACGGCTTCACCCCGGCGTGTCCCGGGCGGGTGGGCAGGCCCCGTGCCACGGCAGTGCCACGGCAGTGCCACGGCAGTGCCACCAGCAGTGCCACCGGCGGTGCCACGGCAGTGCCACCGGCAGTGCCACCGGCGGTGCCACAGCAGTGCCACGGCAGTGCCACCGGCAGTGCCACCGGCGGTGCCACGGCAGTGCCACCGGCAGTGCCACCGGCGGTGCCACGGCAGTGCCACAGCAGTGCCACGGCAGTGCCGCGGCAGTGCCCCCGGCAGTGCCACCAGCAGTGCCACCAGCGGTGCCACCGGCAGTGCCACGGCAGTGCCACCGGCAGTGCCACCGGCGGTGCCACCAGCTCCGACCCCGCCGCGTTTTCCCGCAGGGACCTCGCCTCCATCCCGGGCAGACGCTGGCAGGGCAGCCCCGGCAGCAATAGGGAGCTGGAGCAGCACTTCCAGTTGCATTCTTGGGGTTTTCTTCTCTCTGCATATCCCTAATAGGAAAGTGAGACCCTCACATTTTTTTATTACTATTATTATTATTTTTTAATATTTTGGTTTATTTTTGCACCAGAGTTGCATCTTGCCTGCATCCTGCCCTGCAGGGTGGGTGGCAAAGGGCAGCCCCTGTTAGGAGATGATGATGGGGTGGTGAAGAGGCCGAGGGAGCCGTGGTTTCTCCATGGCTGCTCCCTGTGAGACACAGGGAAACACCATCCTCAGCTCCTGAGGCAGGATCTGTGTCTGATCCATCCTCCAGCAAAACCATCTCAGTGATTGCTGCTGTAACGAGGAGCTGGAGGGATTCAGGGCACTCTCTCCCACCACAGCCAGGTGTCCACACCCAGCAGCTCCACTGTGCTCTTGGAAATGCTTCCCATTAAAGGCAGCTCCAGCTGAGCTCCAGTGCCTCTCACTGCCCCATCCCTGTGCCAGGGCTGTGGGCACACTCTGCTCCTCCCTCCCTGCTTAGGGAATCAAACCCCTTGCTCCAAAATTTAAAAAAAAAAAAAAATCAGAAAAGGGATAAAATGAGGAAAGGCAATGGGGGGACACAGGTCCATCTCAGCCAGGAGGGGCAGTGACATTTGTCACCATCCCTTGCCTTCATGGCAAACCTGGCTTCCCCATCCAAGCTCATCCCTTCAGGATTTATTAACACATCTAAGTCCACTTCTCGATCTCTGGCTAGAGCTTTATCCCTCCAAATTGTCTGAGAAGGAAATTCCTTGGTAAATGCTAATAATAAAACATTTATAAAGTGCTCCGACGTACACATATCAACAACTAAGCCAATACATTGTTTGTTATAACCCTGTAGCCTGCAGTTTATAGCACAATTAGTTACAGGTTTTTATAGCATCTATTTAGTATTTTGAAGATAAAAAAAAAAGGTTATAAATATAATTGTTATATTCTACTGTACTTTATAGACAGAGGAAGTTATATTAGTAAAAATGACAACTCTCTGCTTCGACAGCATTTCCCAGCTCCCAGGAAAACGAGGGCTCCAAAGAGCTCCTTTCCCAAGAGCCCAGGAAGGGGTAGGTGGTGGTGGTGGTGGCACCCTGGGTGCAGCAGGGAGTGCCAGGCAGGAGGATCCCACGTGTCTGTGGCAGGGATCAGACAGGGGGCACGGCAGCAGCCACGCTGCCCTACTCACACCTTACAACAGAGTTACCACTCACCCAACACCACCCAGTCCTGCTGGAAGTGACCTGGGACTGACAGGCTGGGATGTCCCCACTGCTGTGCCCAGGCCAGTGCTGGGGTCCTGCCCCTGTGCTCCTGGAGGTGATGCCTGGGTTTGGTTCAGCCCCACCAAGGATGCTTCCCTCTCCTCCTCCTCCTCCTCCTCCTGCCCCACTGAGCATCCCAGTTGCCTGGACTTGGCTTTCCTCTCCTCCCTGGACTTCTTGTTGGAGATTCCCGAGGTGTCTACACCGCCTGTGACGCCCTGCACCTCCTTCTTTGAAATTGAATTAAAAATCAGGTCTGTCCCCCTTGTTCTGTACCAGACTCAGGAGTGTTTTTGCCAGCAGGTTTTGCATTCCCCGAATCCCAGAGCTCACATTTGCTGCTCCTCTGCAGGGAAGTGGGGCTGACTTCATCTTCTCTTGGAAAGTGGGGCTCTCCTGGGCCCTGTGGGGCTCTCAGAGGGATGTTTGCTGTGCCCACATCAGGAATATCCTCTCTCCCTCCCCACCCACACAGAAAAGACGTGGAAATAGAAGAGCTTTGGTACATCTCTATTGCACAAACAGCACTGCTGAGGCTGTGGGCAGGGGGTGCAGCAGTGCCTGCTGTGACCCTCGGTGACATCCAGAGGGGACCACGGCCACCTCGGTTCTCACAAGGGTCAGCAAGGGTCCCCTCTTGTGACCCCCTGACCTGAGTGACCCAAGCTCTCATGAGGGTTCTTGGAGCTGTCAGACATGAGGCTCGCTGGTCCCACGGTGCAGACAGGGAGTACTGAGGTATGAGATGGTTTGTTTGGGTGTCAAGGGTGGGGTGTCCCCGCTTTAGGGGGGGCTAAACCCCTCCTCCTGCAGAAAACATCCCATTCTCTCAATTTGGGGCTGGGCTTTCCAACCCAAACCAGTACAAAAGCACCTGCTTAGCAGGATTATCAGTACAGAAAAAAATCCATGGGTGCAGCTCTGAAAAATGAGGTGGGACCCCTTGGTTTGTCTGGGAGCAGCCATCGTGCTGCCCTTGGGAACTTCGGGCACTGCAGCTCCAGCTCCAGCTCCAGCTCCAGCTCCAGCTCCAGCTCCAGCTCCAGCTCCAGCTCCAGCTTCGCTCCCACCTTTGGAGGGAGGGGTCTGTCTGTCCGTCCGTCTGTCCCCACGGGCTCTCGGGAGGGGCTCAGACCCACGACTCCTCATCATCCTCGGTCAGCCAGGCGCCGCTGTCACCCAGGGAGGGCTTGGCCGCGGGGCGTGTGCTGTTCTGGGGGGCTCGGGGGGGCCCCGCGGGGCGATGCTGGCCCCGGGGAGCGGGGGGGCGATGCCCCAGCGGGGTGGGGATGCGCGAGGGGCGCTTGCCCGGCCTGTGGTCCCGCCGGGGGCGCACCTTGGGCCGCAGCTTCAGCTTGTAGATGGAGGGAACACGCTCGGGCTTCTTCAGGCACCGCCGGGGCTTGGGGACGGTGTTGGACCTGGCTCCCCGCGGGGTCTGGGCCCCCAGCCCCGGCCCCTCTGCCTGCCCTGGGGCTGGGAGCTGCGGGGCAGCTCGTGCGGGTGTTTTGGGCACCTGGCTGCCCATCCCCACAGGGCGCAGGGGCCGCGGCCCCCGGGACAGCTCCTCCACCACCCGGTCGTAGCCGGGGGGCTGCGTGTTCCCACAGCACCCTCGGAGCCCCTCCGACCCGTTGCCAGGGCCACAGGCTCCCCCGGCTTCGTCCGCTGGTGCCCGAGGTGCCCCTGCACCCGCAGCCCTTGGGCTCGGGGCTGGGTGGCACCGCCGCGTCCCCTGGGGACCCTCCCCAGCAGCGCGGACCTCGCAGCCCTGTGCAGAACGGGCCAGAGGGGTGGGGGGCCGGGAGGGGGCCGGGCTGGCTTTGGTGGTGTCCAGTTTAGGGGGTTGGCTGGAGGAATTTCGAGGTTGGCCCCGGCCAAGGGCTGCCTGTGTCCCTTCCCGTGGGCATTTCCAGCTCTGTGAGTCTCCCGGGGCATCGCGGTGCGAGGAGAGGGCACGGACCTTTAAGGGACTGGGGGCTCGGGCTGTCCCTGTGGTGGGTGTCCCGGTTTCCCGTGGCCTGGCAGCCACCACAGATGATTTTCCTCCCCGCTGGGCGCTTCTTGGAGGCGCTGGTCGCGTCCGTGGGCTGGGTGCTGCGGACCTGCCCCGTGCCGGTGCCACTGGGGTGGTTTGCCCTGGGCTGGTCCCTTGTGGTGCCCTGGGGACCCCAGCGCCGTTCGGGAAGCTCAGCTGGGAAGGGGCGGGTGCCCGGCCCCTCGCCCCGTGCCCGGGGGAGCTGGATCGAGCAGGTGCCCGGGATGGTGGCGGCTGCCTCCCCAGAGGGACAGCGGGTGGCTCCCGCATCCTGCAGGGAGAGACAGCGGAGAGGGCCAGGGAGCTGCTGCATCCCCGATCCCGCCTGGTGCTGGGCACCTCCAGAAGGGAGGGGGGAAGAAAATTCCAAGACTGTGAGAAAAACTGCTCTGAAACCAGGCAGTTCGGGATCTCTGCGCCACTCACCTGCCCGAAGGGACCCGCCGGGGCTGCGCTGGCTCCCGGTGAGGGCTGGCACCCGGCTGGCGACCNCCCCGGGTGCAGCCCACCCAGCCATCGCCCAGCATCCAGCTCCCCGAAGGTGCCGGCAGAGAGCCGCGCTCCCTGCAAAGGGGTTTTGGGGTCCGGCTCCATCCACAAGTCTTCCATGACCTCTAGTGGCCACCAAAGCCAAAGAAAGTCCCCAAAACCCCAACGAGGCGTGGCTGTACCAAAGCTTCCCGCTCCTGAAAACGTCCCCGAGAAGCATCGAGACCAACAACAGACCCCCCCCCCCACACACACACACACAGAGCCGCGGGGCTTGGGGACGCGGGCACTCACAGAGCGAGGTGCAGCGACACGGGTCGTGCTTGTCCAGGTAGTGCTCCAGCGTGTCCCAGCCGCCCCCGACCCGCACCATGACGTGTTCCCGCAGGATCTGCACGGGAATGTCCGTGCCAGGGGACACCCACCTCGCTTTAGGCAGCCTGGGGGTGGCACGCTCGGCCGGGCTTGCCCTGAGTGCCACCAAGTGTCCCAAAGGAGGGCTCCATCCCCGGCTCAGCTCCTGCGGCCATCCCGACAGGTTTGTTCCGTCACCACAAGGAGGGTGGGGAGCCTTTTGGCAAATCCCTGTCCTTCGTCATGTGCTGAGTTCTTTGGCCAGGCTTAGGGAGCGATTCAGAGCATCCCAGTGCTCCCATTGCTGGGACAGACCAGGCTTCGGCTCCGTGGGATGTCAGGTCCCATCCCATACACGTGGATGGTTAAATCCATACAAACACCAATTGCAGGGCTGAGCTCCCCTGCTGCCCTGCTTTGGGAATAATGGTCAAAACTCCCACACTGGGCCCACGGAAGAGGGATCACGGCAGCAGAGCAGGATCCCTGATGCTTTTCCCCCTAAGCACAGGGTGAAGCAGACTCACCCTGACAAAGATGAGGGTGTCAGAGTCCCCCACCCGGTATTTCCCTTCGGAGATCTTGATCATGGGGAACTGGACAGGGCAGGTACAGCGGCTCACCAGGTGCTGGACCTGCGGGCAGCAGGGATGGGTCCTCACCAGGGCTGCTGCTGGTGGCCATGCCCATCCCCATCCGTCTCCGTGCCCATCCCCATCCATCTCCATGTCCACCCCCATCCATCTCCATGTCCATCCCCATCCATCTCCATGTCCATCCCCATCCGTCTCCGTGCCCATCCCCATCCATCTCCATGTCCATCCCCATCCATCTCCGTTCCCCTCCGCACCATCTGGTCGAGGTTGTTGAGGTCCCGCGGTTTCCTGGGGGCCCGGGGCAGGGCGGTGTCCGCGGGCGGCAGGTCCAGCTCCTGCCGAAGCTCCTCCTCGATCTCCTCCTCCAGCTGCACCAGGGTCGGGGCGCGCATTCCGAAGCGGGAGGCGTGGCGTGCCAGCTCCAGCAGGCACAGCACGAAGTTCTTCTCGTTCTTCCTCAGCACCAGGTCCTCTGTCTCGAACATCAGGACGTCTGGGCAGGGCAGGGCAGGGCTGAGCCGGGGCCAGCACGTGGGGATGGGGATGTAGGGGATGGGGGGCACAGACAGAGTCAAAACCCACCCAAAAGGGTGCCCTTCACTGGAGCCATCCCACCAGGAATATGGTTGGGTTCAACAAAAGTTGGGATAAATGATAAAGGAGGAGAAGCCTTCCCTTTGGGCATCTGCAGGTGTCTCATGGCACCCCAACCACAAACTCAGTGTCTGGGTGCCCTGAGGACGTCTTGCTCCGTGCCATTCCCCTTCCTGGGCATCCATGGTGGCAGGACAGGGTGACAGACACTTTGCTCAGGGCCAGGACCTCTCCTGCTGTCCTTAGGGCTGGGGTCGTGCCGTGCCTGGCAGGGACACCCTGTGCCACACACCCTTTAACCTTTTCCATTCCTCCAGGGCGTATTTGCACCCAAGCAAACTCTCCAGCCACCTGCCAGCACCCTACAAAGCTGCTGCCAAGCCTGGAGGACCTTGCACAAGGAATGCCAGCTCAGGGGTGCGTGCACAGGGTGCTGCCCCATGCCGGGGTGGCGCTGGCTTTGGGGGACACGGAGCGGCTGGAGGGGGCTTGCACACAGAAACAGGGGACAGCTGGAGCCTGGCGTCCTACCTTTGATATCCATCTCCTTCCTGCACCACTGGATGAAGTTGGAGACGTTGTCCCTGGCCTGGAAGGTGCCTGGCTGTGCTGTGAGGTTGCAGACGACGCCGGCAGTGGGCAGGCGGAGGTGCCGGGCCACGGCGGGGCAGGCGCGGGCAAACTCCCCGGCCAGCCGGGTGACGTGGTTGGCGTGGGAGCAAAGCACAGCCCCCGTCTCCAGCACCTCCAGGAAGGTGCCCACCTCGATGTCGAGGTCGTAGAGCTCCTTCAGCCACTCTGCCAGGTCCTCCTTCATGGCGTACAGGTACTGCTCGCTGGACTGGTAGGGGCGGATGCCCCGCGCCCCCGGGCCCGGTGTCCCCCACATTCTGCCATAAGACTGGGAGGAGGCTGAGGGAAAAGGGTGATGGGGACATGGGGAGCTGTCCCAGCCCTGTCTCCAGCCCAGCTCCCCAGCAGCCACACTCACCTGGTGCCACTTGCTCCGTGCCACCCAGGTGGTGACCCTGTCCTCGGGTGTCCAGAGCCCTGCTGGGGTCCCAGTAAGGCTGCTGGGGAGAGCAGATCACCCTCCTGGGCAGTGGGTGTTTTGTTTCCTTCCCCAGTGCTGATCGCTTCTCCTTGGTGACAAGGGGCTGGCTGCAAACACTCCCTGTTAACCCTTCAGCACCTGCTCCTCTGCCACAGCCCTGCTCCTCCCCAGCCGTGCCGGGCTGGATTTTCCCCCCAAGGGCCCTGGCTCCAGGGCAGGAAGGAGTTAGCAAACAGCTCAAGTTGCTCCCAACCACAGGAGGGAGATTTTCCTCACACAAGGGGGATTTTCCCCCTTCCCAACACCCCTACACCCACCTCCACCACTGGTGGGGTGACCTGAGGGCCACAAGGTGCATCTTCAGGGCGACCTCAGGGTGAGAAGGGTCTATTTGCACACCCACCTTTGGGCTTCCTCTGCTCTGTGCTTCCCAAATTGCCCACAACAGCGAGGTCTTTGGCAAAAGCCAAGCTCCTGCAGTGACTCCAGGAGTTGGGGCTTTAGGGAAATAACTGCACATGAGTGGGCACCTCTGGGAATGTGGGATACTCCCTCCCTAACCCGGAGCTGCCAGAGCACCCAGGTACTTCTGCAAAAAACCAAATCTACCAGGGAAATATTCACACCTTGTGACCAAAACAGAGCCTCTGCTGGGCTTTGTGGGGCTTCTTGCTGTGCTGGGGGACCCATCTTCTCCCTGGAGCCAGCTGCTGATGTCACTGCAGCTCACTGTCCAGCCGGGGTCATTTTGGGGGAGGGAATGCAAGAATCCCAGCTATTCTGTCTGGGGAATGTGTGGCAGGCTGGAGGAGTCTGTGCCAGGCCTGCCCAGCCAGGGAGCCCAGCGGGAGAAAAGGACCCTTGAGAAGCTGGATTTCCATCCAGGGCACCCAGGGGGGTGGATTGAACGACTCAGGGTGGGAGTTCAGCTCCCCCAGACCCCTCCACACTGGTGGGGTACAGGTGACACAGCACAGTGACCCCCCCCCTCTGCCAGAAAGGCTGAGCTCAGCCCTGCAGAATCTCAGTGCCCTGAGGCATCCCACAGGACACAGCCACAGGAAACCAGGGGAGAGATGGAAAACCCAAAAAGGGGAGAGGATTTGAGGGAGTCCCACCCTCAGCCTCCAGTGCCACAGCAGATGGGATGCCTGGCTTTCTCCTAAGGGGACAGGGAAAAGGATAAGGAATTAATTCAGCCTGAGGAAAAAAAAACTACTAACACATTCCAAAGCATGGAAAAATCCTTGGTAACTTTGGGTTGAAGTAGGAAAGAGAATTTCCATGTTTTCATCACCATCAGTGGGATCCATCTCCCCTCTTTGATCTTGCAAGCATGAAAGCCAAGGCCAAATTCAGCAATCCCCACTCCAACCCCAAACACCCACAGGCATCTTAAACACAGGCCTGTCAGGAAACTGGAGATTTGCTTAAAAAACAAAAACCCAACCCCAAAGTGTGACATGAAAACAAGCACAAATCCCAGTGCCACATATCCAGAGGTTGGTTTTATTTGCTGTCAGGTCTCCAAGCCCTTGGGGACTCTCTGCAGGCAATGCCACCTTCTCATCATTCAATTCCAGTGAAAACGCTGCAGCCCCGTTTCTTTGGCAACGTGGAAAGGCCCCTGAGGTTTTAGGCAGATGAAGACCCCCTGTCTGTGTCTGCACAGGAAGGGCTCACTCACAAGTGTTGGGGAGAATGGGGAGAGTGTTGGCTCCCCATCCTGCCCAGCCCAAAGCCCAGCTGGCATCTGGCAGCACCAAAAGCCCTCGGGAAGCACCAGCCCTGGCACACTGCTTAGGGCAAGCCCTGCCCTGCAGGGGAGGTCTGCAGTGGGCAAAGGTGAGGCAAAGAGGAGTCCTTGAAGCTGCTAGCATCAGGAGGGCACAGCACAGAACCCTGGCACAGCACCCTGGAATAGCTCAGCAGCACCAGAGCAGTGCTGGGGTCTGAGTCCTGGGAGAACCACTGGTGAATGGTTTCAAGAAATCATTAATAAAGCTGAGCCCTGTCCTGCTCAGCACCAGTGCCACAGAATTCCAGCCCTGGGAAGCTGAGGTCCATCCCCCAGGCCTGGGGCACCATGGCCCTTTGCAGACACACTTGGTGACTGTGTTTCCAGGTGGGGAGTCTGCCCTGGGAAAGGAATGAGGAATATGCAGCCACACTGCCCCTGTGAGCCTGCATGCACAGACATGTCCCTCTGTCCTGCTCACCCTCTCCTCTTCCCCTCCTCCCCCAGTTGTTTGTCACCCCCTTTCATTCAGGTGGGGCTCAGGACTATGCTGATCCCATCTCTTGTAGAGACAGCAGAGCACAGACACTTTCTGTGCACACAGGGAGGGCTGCCAGGTGAGCACAACCCTTGCTGGACACCAGAGAACCCACCCAGGCACCCCAAACTCATCAGAAGGTCAATGCTCCTGCTGCCTGAGCGCTGCACAGGGACACAGCCAGCAGCTCAGCTGGGCCTCCCCTCTCCCTGCACCCCAAAGAGGCTCCTACACCAAACCCCTCTGTTGCAGCCCAAAATCCCACTCTGGTGATGCCTCAGCAGAGCACTGGGATGTGAGCACAGCCCCAACCCTCCACACCCCGGGGTCTGAACAAACAGCAGGGGCAAAACTCTGCATGGACCCAAATTGTTGTCCAAATGTCTCTTTTCTTTTAGTTTTAAGCAGGAAATGTTCTCAGTCTGTAATTTAAAACCAGCCAAACCCCAAACCAAGCAGCAGTGAGACACTTGCCCGCCTGATCACGGGAAAATTACAGGTATCAAGAAGTATCAACAGAAATACCAAAAAGCATCAACAAAGCCCAGTCCTGATTTGAAAAAAAAAAACGTGTAGCAACCTCCTGGAAGTTAACAGAAATGGGTGTGTTTGCAGTCTCCACGGCTGATACCTTTTTTTGTGGTCTTTTATAAAAAATCCTGTGTCCCAAAGCCTCCAGCCCACCTGGCTGTGGCACATCTGTCCCAGCTGCATCCCAGCTCTGCTGGGTCACTGCTCCACCACCCCACGGCTCCAGCCACCCTCGGGCACAGCCAGTCCCTGCCTGACCATCCTCGGGCAGGCATCCAGAGTCACACCAAGAGGGATCCAGGCAGCAGCGAGCCAGGTGAGGTCCGGATTCCCCTTTCACCCCATCAGCTGTGCTCAGAAAAGGAGCTGCTCACTGTTGGCATCCCAGCAGCCCATCCAGGCGAGCTGGGTGGCCCATTTGCCGGTGGCCACCACCTGCAGCTTAGCCTGGTCAAACCTCCAGTACTGCTCGTCCCGAAAGAAGTAGACGGAGCCGTCGCGGTGGGTGAGAGCGCCCGCCGTGCCCGGGGGCAGCCCTGCCCAGTCCCGCAGGCTGCGGGGGTAGTAGGGCTCCACGCCCAGGGGCTCCTCGCTCACCACGAAGTACTTGGGGCCCTTGAAGAGGACCAGGCGCTGGAGCTGCTGGAAGTAGAGCGCCGTGTCCGGGTGCCGAGGGAGCCCCAGCGCGCTGCATTTTCGGGGGAATCCTGCCTCCAGCTTGGAGCCCGCGTAGCGCCAGCAGCGGCCGCCTGCGGGGGACGGGGAGGGGTTAGAGCACAGCCCGCTGGGCTCCGGGAGGTGCGGACAGACTCGGGCCCGTGGTGTGTCAGCGACATCCACCCCAGCGGTGCCACAGGCGGAACCACCGCCCCCAGGACCAGGCTGCGGGGAAACTGAGGCACGGTAGCTCAGCGGCCTGACAGCACGGAAAGGAGCCAGGGACAGATCAAAGCCACCACCAAGCTCCCCTGGCCCTGCGCAGCGAATGGGACGGACAGAAACAGATCCAGCCCGGGCTGGCACACAGCAGGAGCTGCCATGGGGAGCGCTGCCTTGGCTGTCCCCACAGCGCCCTGTCCCCACAGCAGGGCACAAAAACCCCTTTTCTGACACAGCCCTGGGGAGGGATGGAGGGAGTGGCGAGGGCTGGGGAGGCAGAGGGGCTTTGGCTCTCACCCAGCTGTGCAACAAAGCCCCTTTTCTGAGCAACCACTGACTGCTTTCCATTAAAGGCTGGGGCTGACCCTGGCAGCCAGGCTGCCTGGTTTGACCTTCCTCTCCCCATCTGGCTGCCTGGCAGCTCATGGACGGTATCCCAGCTCCCAGGGCAGCTCATGGGTGCTATCCCAGCTCCTGGGGCAGTTTATGGATGGCATTCCAGCTCCCAGGGCAGCTCATGGGTGCTATCCCAGCTCCCAGGGCAGCTCATGGGTGCTATCCCAGCTCCTGGGGCAGCTCATGGGTGCTATCCCAGCTCCCAGGGCAGCTCATGGGTGCTATCCCAGCTCCTGGGGCAGCTCATGGGTGCTATCCCAGCTCCCAGGGCAGCTCATGGGTGCTATTCCAGCTCACAGGGCAGCTCATGGGTGCTATCCCAGCTCCCAGTGCAGCTCAGCCTCCAGGCACAGCACAGGGATCCATGTGCACCATGAAACCCCCACGGTCTCCCTGCACCCCGGTGCTTCAGGGAGAGTTTTCTCCCCAAGACCCACCACTGCACCTGGATTTGCTTTGATATTCCAGGGAGTGCTGCTCTCCTCATGGGGAAACTGAGGCACGAGGAGGTGATGTGGCTGCCAGGGCCACATGGTTGATCTCTGACAGGCACCGAGCTTTGCACACCCAGGACGCAGCAACGCCCCAGCCCTGCACTGGGAGGGGACAATCAGGACAAGCTGCTCCAGCCAGACCCGGACAAGCAGCCCACAATCCAGAGCAGTGGCAGCCCCGAGCAGAGTCCCCTGCCAGGCCTCACCCACCTTTGAAGAAGTAGAACTTCCCCCTGAGCTGGCAGCAGGCGTCGATGCCGGCGGGGAGGCCGGGCCAGCGCGGCCGCAGCGGCCGCGGGTCACTGGCGTTGCCACTCGCCGACACCACCCAGTAGTGGCTGCCCTTGAAGATGTAGAGGTTGTGATCCCCATCTGTGAGGCAGAGGGAGGGTGTCCCAGGTGAGAAGTTTTATTCAAACACCTGCCACCGCTGCCCAGCTCCCCTCTCCTCCCGCCGTGGTGCTCTGGGGATCCCCGGGGTTTGGAGGCTTCCTCCTGCCTTCCCAGCCACAGCTGCCACAGGTCATTGCCTCCACTCCAGCCATGAGAGCATAAATGCTGACCACGGCTCAAGGTTTATCTTGCACAGCTGAGCTCCTGCAGTGATTAATCCTTGCCTGGCCCAAGTTCCAGGATGTTTTCCCTGCTCCTGACACATCTCTGTGCCCTCAAGGTGCACTGCTTCACTGTGCTTCAGTGATGCCACCAGTGCCAGGAGTTGTGGACCGGTCAAATCCACTTTTCCCACCTCTGGGAGCTGCAGCAGCACTGGGACAAGGGTAGGAGTGCACATTTTGGGAGAGGGTCCCACCAGCCAACACCCACCAGAGGTTATGGCGTCGAAGAAGGAGTGGCAGTAGTAGGTGCTGAGGCTCCTCTGCTGTCGGTCCCTGCCATAAAGGTCTGTGCTCCAGTCCTGGAAGTGGGTGAAGACCTTTCCTGGGAGCTGGATGGCCAAGCCCTTGGAGGGCTTGCCTGGCATGGAGCAAAGGGTGATGAGTCACAGAGAAGGGGCAGAGAAACAACTTTTCCCAAAGCACAGGGCCGGGACTCCCAAGACTCCAAACACTGCTTCTCTCACTGTCTGGTTTCCATGGCCCTCTACATGATGGTGACAAAAATCCCTTGGTACCCCAAAAAACATGCACCAGCAGAAGAGTGGGTAGCAAATCCAACTTTCCCTGCTCTGGAGACCCTGGTACCTGTCCCACCTCTCCTGCATTTTCCTCCCCAGCCACACAGGGATGGGACCCATGTGGCTGTAGCCCTCTCCCCTTTCAGGGCCCTGCTCCCATCCCTGCTGCTCGCTCTCCACCCCATGGAACAGCCCTGGATGGACCGAGGGATGCTCAGCGAAGCCAGGCTCACCGTACAAGTTCTGGACAGCCAAGATGTCATCCCAGCTGAGGACAAAATCCTTGCTGAGCTTCTTGTAGTAGGGAGACATCAGGGCACTCTTGACGGGGGAGTGCTCCAGCCCCAGCGTGTGCCCGACCTCGTGGGCCACCACGATGAAGAGGTTGCGCCCTTTGCCGCTGTGCAGGGACCAGCGCTCGGCGCTGTCGAAGTGGGCTTCTCCTCGCCGGGGGAAGAAGGCGTGAGCCAGGGCACCTCCTGGGGGCAGCAGAGCCGTCAGGACACAGAGCAGCGGGCGCTGCAGCTCTGCTTTGCCTAAAGGTGCGGCGGCCTTGGGCCTTTGTGGAGGAGGAGCCCGTGTGTGCAGGGTGGTGGCAGGTGGGGAGGGCTCCTTGAGGTCCTCAAGGAACGTCTCGGCTGCCTTGCTGGCAGACCTCAGAGCTGGATTTGGACACCCAAATCAGACAGCAAACTGGTGCAAACTGGGCTAGAGGGACAGCAGAGCCTCCGTCACCCCCAGCCCATCCCTCCTCCCTGCCGGGGAAGAGCCCACGTTGCAAAAGAGAAGCTTACGAGGGGGAAGCGACCAGCACCTGGCCCATCGAAGGCGTTGTTGAGCCCATCGTTGTGGTCCCCGTGGAAGAAGGTCAGGCGGATGTCAGCCGGGCCGTCCCGAGCCTCCCAGAAGAGCAGGGAGGACACGTTGCTCCAGAGCTCGAAGGCGGCTCTCACGGCCCGGCGCACCTCGTGCTGGGGCAGGTAGGAGGGCCAGTTCACCACGCGGAACGTCAGGCGCCGCTTGTACCAGCGCCCACCTGCAACGGGCAAGCTCAGCCTGCAGGGGCTGCTCGGCCTTGTCCTTCCACCCAGGGGCCGCCTGAGTGGAGGGAAACTTCCTGGGAATGCCACGGGTTTCCTAAGGTAAAGCTGGAAGGGGAGGCTGTGCCACCAGCAGCCGCAGCACCACGATTAAATCATTGTGAAGGTGCCACCACTGGAGCTCACCCGTGGCTGGAGTTGTAACCAAGCCCTAAAACCCCTCAGAGGAGAGGAGAAGCTGTGGCACCAAGTTTGAACCTGGCCTTTGGCTCGCCATCCTCTCCAGAGCCAAATCCAGCAGGAACCCCTGCTAGGTCTCCTGCCTGATGCCAGCTTCAAGTCCAGAAGATGCAGCCCAAGGGCTGGATTTCAGGGACAGAAATCAAAGCCACCTCTGAAAACGTGAGACAAAGGCAAAGGAATAGGAAGGGCTCATGGCAGCGCCTGAGGGGCACAATAATTTAGTGCCCAAGGCTTCTTTAAAAGCTTTCAGGGGAGACAGAGTCCTGATACCAGGTGGGGATAAGGATGAAGGGGACAAGCCTTGTGACTCCCCCTAAGCTCCCAACCCTCCCACCACACAGGAGTGC
>VZRX01017794.1:328422-359557 GCA_013398075.1 Notiomystis cincta | reverse complement strand
GGGCGCGGCGGCTCCCCGTGTGCTGCGGCTCCGGGAGGCCTGCCCTGCCCGCGCCCGGAGAGCGAGCGACCTTGGCCCGAGGCCTGAGGCCTGAGGCCGGCCTGCCGCCTGCGTGGCCCGGCAGTGGACACTTTTTACACAGACAAGGACTGTGAGTGTTACTGACAAAGTCACGGCTTCACCTTCGGTAATACACAGCAAAGGTGTTTGATTTCCGTGGGGCCACTCCCTGTGCAGTAAATTACGTTAGAGGGATCTTTTTTAGATGCCCAGAGAAGGCTTAAGTATCAAAAAGAGTGCGTTAATTAACAATCATTAATAGTCTCGATGATTTTTAAATTGGCCTGGTGGTGGGTGTGTTTATGGATAAGAATGATGGGTGTTGGGTGCTTTTAATCATTTAAGTACATGGGATGTTTTAAAGAAGTAAAATGTGGTGAAAGTGTCAGGTAGCATTCCAGGAATGCAGGAGGAAATGTTTGCAACCAGAAGTTAGAACTAACAGATTGATTTCCTGGTCACTGTGCATGAATTCTTTCTAGCCTTGTGTATATCCTGATAATCAGATGGCTTACAGTATAGATACAAAGTTTGTTTTGTTTTTATTTTGAAAGGCCTACGGTATGCAGCCTTTTTCCCAGACAGCAGCAAAAAACAAGGTGAACAATTTTTGCACTATGTGGTTTTGAATTCTGTCATATTTTCTATTACGTTTCTGTCTTCCATTAGGATAGCTTAGTTTACTCTCTTAGCCACCACCATCATCCATATCACCCCGGGTCCCGAGCTGAGCGTGCATCCCGAGTGTCCGCCGGGCTGCCGGGGCTCGCAGCGGCCGCTCGGATGTCGCCGCTCCGGGCGCTGTCCCCGCGGCCGCCCCTGGGCCGCCGCTTTCGGGAGCGGCCGGCGACACCTGGCGGTGCGAGCGGGAACTGCGGCTCCGGAGCGCCCTGACCTGCCCGACCCCGAGCGCTCACAGCCGGAGCTGGGCGCACTTAAACTAACCCCATCTCCTGCATGAAAAAAAAAAAAAAAAAATTAAATAAAACAAGTGCTGGGAGCACATTCCCCTCCCATTCACACTTAGGTAAACGGAGAGAAGCAATAACCAACATTTCATTGCTGTTGGAGGAAAATTAATGCCTCTGACCTCGCTATTGAAGTCAATAGGGCAGTTGTCCACAAGGGTTATGTGCCTTTTTAATCTTTTTTATTCGCTTTTCAAATATATTGCATAAATGAATGTTTTATGTATACTCATCCACTAAATATACTGCATTAAACTTTTTCTGTGAAAAACCTTTTATTTAAAAACAATGAGGTTTTCAGAACTTTACAGTGTGAATACTGAAGGAGGCTTCTTCTGGTGTTTTATTTAACGTCATGGTTTCTGGCTCGAGGTTGTGATTTTTCTTGCCAGCAAATATATTTCCGTATGTTTATGAAATTCCACATCTCTTTGCCAGCATATTTCTTAACAATGGAATATCTGGGAGATACAAATACATAACTAGTACAAATAAAAATTAAGAATCCTGGAATCCTGTTTCTTTGGTGAAATTGCAGGACCTCTTCTCAGGGGTCTTCTCAGTTTAATTTTTATCTAAATATATCTTCAACCAAAACTGATTCTTTTTCTTGCTTAATTGGCCCTTTATTGCAAATTGGCCCTTTACCTGATTTTTTTTTCATTTCATACATACAGTTAATATAAAAGAAATACAAAAAACTGTTTTAACCTGATTTTTCTCAGTCTGTGGGCAAGTCAAGTACACTGACAATGCAGTATCTTTAGTTGTTTACAAAATATCCTAAAGAAAGGGCTCCCAAAGTAGACAGCCACTGGACTATGGAAGGGGAAAGATTTGGTGAAACAAGAATATGTTCTTTATAGCCAAATTTGGTGGTGTTATGCCATTTTGAGATATACTGAATTTGCCAAAAAAAATGAAATGAGGAGAAATGATAAAAGGTCGAGTAACCCTGTTAATCTGCACAACAAAGGAGGGCAAAGTTCTGAGTTCAAAAATCAGTGGTTAGGATTTCATAGGGTGGATTTCCCCCTCTAAACTTGCTGCCCCTGCAGTCCAACATCATGGTAGCTAAACTTTAGTGCAGGCAGTCTGGGTGGAGGCTGTCCCACACTCTCTGGTGCTCCTGGGGGCTCTGTCAGCTGAGTCCTGCACACCACACGGCTGCTCTGCAGCACGAGGGACGGGAAGGGCCGCTCGTGTGTGGCGCTTCCCACGCTGCTCTCTCTGCTGGAGGGACCTTGCACACGAGGACTGCAGGTCCCAGGCACAGAATAATGAAAATCAGACTGAAAAATGCCAGTTCTGGCACTCGGTGGGAATTGCCAACTCCACCTTTACAATGTGACATTAAAAATAGCTTGATCAGATTTTTTCCAAGATAATTTATTGAAGAATAGGAGTAATTTTTTTCAGAGATCTGAACCCATTGAAAAGTGACATTTGACATGAAAAGGCATTGGGAGTTTTATCTGAGATATAACAGCTATTTTGTCTTCTAAGTGTAGAGAAAACTGTGGCATTTCAGATAACAAACATAAACATTTAACAGTGGCCACTGGCAATTCTACTTGGTTTTAGAACTACATATTCCTAGAGCAAAATTCTGCCTCCAAATTATATGCATGCTGCTCTCATTTATTTCAGCAAAGCTTGTGCACATGTTTCAAAGGTCAGAATTTGGCCGTTGGGGGTGAATTTTCAAGGAAGAGTATATTAAAGACATCTGTGCATCAGCAGAACCATATCCTTTGTCTTCTGTAGAACATGTCAGGAACGAGCCCAGTGCTATTGAGCACGGCAAGTGAAACATTTTATATTTTTTGAATTGCATTGGGATTGCTTAGCAGAAACATTTCTTGCAGTAATTGGTTCATGATTTCATTTATTTCTTGTAACTCAACACTTTGATGCTGAAAAGTTGTCAGTTTTAAGAGAGTAAAGACTGGAAGGGACCGCCCTTCAGAAAATTACAGTTGAAAATATACTGTAACAATCAAAGTAAGGGAAATAGTCAAAGAAAATAGGTATGGTCTGTTGAGGTGCACAAACTTTTGTTTGCAGTCTAATACAGAGAGGTCAACAAATGTTTTACACAAAGGTAGAACACAAATCCACTTTTCATTGTGGACAGAGCTCATATTTGAAATTGTAACTAATCAGCCACTTGAAAAAACTAAAACTTGGCATTCATATTCTATTGGAGTTAGTGTGTATTAAATTGATGAAGATCTTTAAGCACGTAGGTTTTCCCCTGTTTTTTAAACATTATACACTTCTTAAAATGTTTATAATGTCTAATTGCTGCTGGATTTCAAGACATATCAATTTTGTTCTTAGTTCCTGCAGATTTTGACAGAATGTCATACCAAAATATTTTGTATTTTTTGTAGGACTGGGAAACAGAAAATCATGACTGGTATTGTTTTGAATGCCATTTGCCTGGAGAGGTGTTGATATGTGACCTGTGTTTTCGTGTGTATCATTCCAAGTGTTTGTCTGATGAGTTCAGGCTTAGAGACAGCAGTAGTCACTGGCAGTGCCCAGTTTGCAGGGTGAGTACCTATGAGATTTCATGTGCTGATTAGAGGATTGATATTCATTAATAGATTTATTAAGGTGTCCAGATGGTCTGGCCAGGTTGATGGGTAAAGAACTGAATATTGAAATGATGGTACATACCTAGAGCATCTATACAGAGGTACCAAAATGTGGTGCAGGGAGCAGGTGGCCATTTGTGAAAACTCCAGCAAGTTTTACTTGCACAGTACCCTGTGTCAGAGTGTGTGCACCTGAGTGCAGTAAAGTGTGGGAACCTTCAACAAGAGTAAACAAATTGCTGTATAAGATGCTACTGTTTTTACCTAATGTCATTTTGATGAGCCATTTTTGTATTTTGATGACTTGAATTCTTAATATTTTATGGGAATGATGTTTTATGTTATAAAGCCACAATCATGTTACTGATGAGGGCAGCGTCAAAAACAGTGAAATCCTGCTTCTCATTTACTGATGTGGATTCTATTGGTGTGGAGAGAGCAACCTGGATTTCACTCATGGCATCCACATATGTGTTGCTTTTTCTTTAAAAATGCTATTGGTAGGGAGGCAGCAAAAAGCATTTTTTGTATACTGTGCAAGACTGGGCAGATATGTTGTCTCCATGTCATCAGAAGACTGAGTATTCTGGTCAGGATGGTGCTTACTGGTACCTCACCTTGAATCAGCCAAATACCTCTTGGTGTTGCCATCTCTGTGTCACCCTCTCCAAATGGAGCACTTCACCAGGCTTCCTACAGAGCTAGGCTCCCTTCCTGTGGAAGGAATAATGCATATGATTGTTTCAGATAAAAATTGTTGTTACAGAAAGCATAAAACTGCCAGTTCCACTCTGCCTAGGATTGCTGGAGAGAGGGGCAGTTCCTTTGCTGAAAGCTTGGATCTAGCAGTAGGGCAGCAGACTGACCTTAAGATGATCTGTGCTGCGAGGAATGTAAGGTTTCAGGCACTTTGTGGGATGGGGAAGCAGTTGTTGAAAACACGTGGATTGTTTTGTTTCAAAACAGCACTTTTGGAATGCTGTTACCTTAGAACGAGTTCTGAAAAACCTGTTGCTGTTGCCTCAGATTGGGAGCTCTCAGGATTTAGGGAAATAGCAAGAAAATCAGGCCTGCCTCAAGGAGGTTGAAAGTAATGAAAAAGAAGTAGTGGCATGGAAAAAACTATTAAGAATAAAGACATATACTCTATCTCTCCATATTGAATTGCTAGCATTTCATTTAGCAACTCAATATTCCCTTTGTTAAAAACAAAAAGTATGACCATCTATAGATGACTTGCTTTCAGATTTTTAAATAAATCTCTTTAATAATTGTTGGATCTTATAATAAGTATTGATAATGCCTATAAATAGTTAAAATTAGGTAAACTGCATCCAAGCTCCACTCTAGTTTGCTAGTAATCCTAGATGATGCCTGGTGAGAGTAGAGATGTAGATGGTTTATGCCACCTTGTGTATGAGGTGGTTTTATAACATCTGTCTTGTAACATGGATGTTCTCAGAGTGGAAATGCTGAATCATTGCCTGAAATATGCTCCAATATGTCAGCTTTGAGAACAGTTTGACTTTCATCATGAAGCCTTGAAGTCCTTTGTGGCCATGTGCTCTCTGCCTATCTTTCTGCATATAGGTTCCTTTTTTGTTATACAAATACTAAGGAGAGGTTTGGGGAGCTCTGAAGTGCTTCCTGCCCTAGAGGCCTTTGGCTTGCTTATTGCCTCAGGTGATGATCAACCTATTTTTGTGAATATTGCCATTGTGAATGTCATGGCATCCTTCCTCCCCCGTGCCAGCAGCTCCTTATTTTCTTGTCGTTAATTCAAATCCCTTCAAGCCCTCATTCTGCAAACTTGGACTAAGGAGGCTTGCACAGTCCCTGTAAGTGTGGGAGTCAGCATCCTTGTGTCACTGTTCATCCTGCAGTATTCTGCTGCTTTCTCCCCACCCTCCTAGGAAATGACTGCTCTAATTTCATTTTAAAAGCAAGAAAGTGGCCTATATTCAAAAAACTATTAATGTGGAGAGAGCCCTGGCTGATGTCCAGAGGGCATAACAGAGCTTAACCATCTTGCATAAGGGCAATGGGGGTTTATGTTGTGTTATCAGCAGTAAATATGTACCTTCAAGGAAAGTGATAGCTGAGACAAAGAGATACATATATTTTCATATTTAATTCTTGTAACTGGACATAGTACTTTTCACTTGGAGATTTCAAAGTGCTTTACAAGGCAAAGTAAAAGTGTGTTTAAAACATGAAATATTGGGAGGAATAATCTAAGAACACTTCATTCTTATGTAAAGATTGCTTCTGTAATGCTGCCAAGGTCAGCAAGCGTTTGGATTTTTCATTTCACAACTGCTGATTGTATTAGTTTGATCAACCTGTGCAGCTTTATCTTGCACACTTGACTACTCAGAAAAATTTTATAGAGGCCATTGCTAAGGATTTGTTCATAACTTTAAAAAATATTTTTCCTCCCATCTCATTTATAACAATCCCTTTCAAACCTTGTTCTGAACTCTGTTTGCCTGCTCGTGGTTTTTCTCCATTGCACCCATGAACAACAATGTCCAGTTCCTCATTTGTTTCCTTTTTTAACTTGATGGTACCACTCTGAATATTTTTGTACCCTATTTAAATCTCAGCAGGAGTCAAAAGTCAAACAAAGTTCAATTCAAACCACATTGCAGAGATTGAAATTTTTCCCTGACTGTTGACTAATCATTGTCTTAAGTGAAATAAATTGGCATTATCAGCAAAATTCCTGGTAGACAGGTCACAAGAGAAAGACTTAATATTGAATGAGCTTAGAGATTACATTTTTCACTACTGGCATAGTCCATTCCAGACAGGGTCAGTCAGCTCGGTCTCTGAAGGATGTAGGAGACTTGTGCATTTATTGCTGCACTTCAGTTAGATAAAATGAAGGAATTACTTTTCTTCAGCTGTTAAATACTAATTTTTTAGAGGGGGAATAGATATATACAAAATTATGAATATGAGAGTATTGGTCATGTTGGTGTAACTGACTATTATTATTTCTTGTCTAAAAATCCAAATTTAAAAAAAATGTATAAGAAGACAAAATTAAACATTTGGATGTATCATTTGTCCCAGAAAAATAGATTTTGATTCATGAAACAGAAGGAAAGAATTAGTCGTGTGGTTTCACTTGACTCCTGAATTTTTTTACAATCATCTGATCAGAGATTGGTCTTCTATGCATGTTGTTTACAAGGACTTATAGTCAATTTACCTACCATAGTGGGTATTTCAATATTCCTGAGGTTTATACATAGGAGACCAAAGTAATCTGTACAGCTTAACATATTAAATACTGTGCTGATAAGTACTCCATGAATAGGGTGTTTCTGAGTTCTGGTACTGTACTGAGTACATAAAAATAAACCTTTATGCAGTTCACAATCAACTTCAGACAAAATTTGACAAGTGAGAATGACAAGCAGTAGAAAATTAGAAGCACAGAAAGATGAAGGTTACTTAAGTGAAGTTACTCAAGTGCTTAGATCAGGAGGGTTTAGGTACCAGCTGTCAGTCAAGGTGGTTAATGTAAAATACAAGGAAGGAGGAAGGAATTTGGCTTTATTGACTTACTTCATAGTGTTACGGCAGGAGTTTGTTAGACACTGTATGGAGGTACATGTTTGAAACAGTATTTGGCATGATTACCCAAATAACAGTCATGGATTGATGGATAAAGGGCAGTCCTGGCTCAGGGCACAGGGCCTGCACCTGAGGAGGGCTCAGTCCTCAGCCTGTCCCTCCCGTGCACCCTGCAGTAAATCAGGGAGCTGACAGAGCTGGGTGCTGCACAGGACATACTGAATAAAGTACAAAGGAATTTGTCCACAGCAGTGAGAAAACTGGGAAACCTCCCCTTAGAGCCTGCTGCCACCTTCTTTGTGCACATAAAAGCATATTTAATTCATACAATGCTTTATTTTCAGAAAGTGCTTAATGCACCATAGAAGTAGAAATCAATTTGTGGATTCAGCTGTAACATTTCCAGAAGCACCTGATGCTTTAAAAAGTCTAGTTTTACTGCATCTAATCATGAAAGAGGCAAGTCTTAGGACATCTTTTGCTCATGCAGAAGCTTTTCTGTGTGATACTTGGGGCACCCAGTGCACTGATTGCTCTGAGACCCATTCCATTTGCCTGCATACCTTTCTTAATGGTGCAGGAAACCGGAGAACCTGAGGGGTGGAAGTTTGAGAGGGCGGCACAGCAGTAAAGCTTTCCATATGTAGCACCAAATTCCTCTGGCAGTTTAAGCCATAAAAAAAGTCCAAGGGCCAGTGTGTAAAGCAAGAAGTTTCTAAAGAGCAGTGGTGAGTGTATGTTAGACTCATGATCATAGTTCCCCTCTGCAAATAGACCCCTGGAAACCTGAATGGCTTCTGAAAATGCATCTGATGCCTGAGAAACATGTATCTGTCACTGAGCAGCCTTCACATAATCCATCACTGAACTGAAATGCAGCTCTTTGATGTGTGTATACACAGGACAGGTGAGAGAGGAAGGGAAAAATATTCATTAATGGGAGAATATAGGGAAACAGAAACCTCTTTAAATGGAGCAAATGTAATTTAAATGTTTATATCTAGACAGAATGCTGGTGCTGACACCTTGCATTTCTTAGGGCTTTCCTATTTTTTCTTTTCAAATGAAAGATCACTGCAACTGCAGCACAATGGCCACTGCCACCCTGGGAGTTGAGAGCTCTGAGCTAACTCAGAGTGCTGAGGTTTGTCACTTCCATCATCTCTGGTGCTACTGCAGGATGGAGTGTTTCTTGGAAGTGCCCCTGGCTGCTCTAGCCTCATGTGGTTTGTGAAGTCTCGCAGTGAAGTCCTGCACTATAAGCATGTCAGAACTGCTAAATAAGTCACACCTGCAATATATTGCTACCCTCTTTAAGAGCTAGGCAGTATAATTAATCTGGAATATTGAATATAAAGAGCAATGTAACCTTCAGGTACCAGCTTCTAAGAAACAGATGTGCTACAGAGAATAAGGCAAATATATAAGGTTTTTCCTGCACCCACTAGAAAAGAGTAAGGCTGCAGGCTTGGCCTTTCACCTACCAAATCTCATTAATCTTCTACATGAAGATTTCTATTGTGAAGGTTATTACTTCACTCCTTCATCTCCTGTGTAAACACATAGGCCTAACCAAGTCTTTCAGTTTACCTTGATTCAAAGCAGAAAGTTTGCAAATTTTTCTAAAGCAATGGTGTGACTTAGGAACTCTCCATGTTGGGTTAACCCCAGCTCAGCACCACACAGCTGCTCTCTCACCTCTCCTCAACTCCCAGCTGAGAAAGAAAACAAACTAAAAGTGGTGCAAAGGCAATCCATGGATAGATGGATGCCCAGACAGTTCTGAGTTAAAAGATGGCTAAATTCCCCCTGGGCCCCCTCCTCTTCCTTTCTGTTGCTGAACATGACATTATATGGCATGGAATAGCTCTTGGTAAGTTCAGGCTGTCTGCCTAGTTGTGTCTTCTCCCCAGCTCTTGGGTACTCCCCAGTCTATTCACTGTGGGGGCAGAGTGAGAAACTGCCAAGGCCTTTACACTGTGCAAACACTGCTCAGCAAGAGCTAAAACATCCATGTGTTATCAACACTGTTTTGGTCCCAAATCTAAACCACAACACAGTATGAGCTGCTGTGAAGACAATTACTTTCATCACAGCCAGACCTGGTACAGTTCTATATTAAGATAATTTATCCCACAAATAGGCTATCTGCAAGTATAGGGATCCTGATATTCTGGAGGCTGGATTGAATCTTGGCAGTCTCCTTGAGAGAAACTTGAACTTGAACAAGGTTTGCAGTAAAGTTTCTTAGAAGATCTGACTAAAAGATAGTGGATCTTGCCACTATCATTGTTTTTGTTTCCTGAAAGTAGGAAATTAGAAGACCTAATTTTCATTTATATTTGCTTTTATATCACTCTGCCTATAAAGGGACCTGAAAGTGAGTATATTATCTTGTGTTAGAGCAATATAAATAGATTTTATGCAAATCATAGTCCCCATCTAGTATTATCTATTTTCTTGCTTTAAGTGGCTCTAGATCGACTTCTCTGAGAACACAAGTCTTCAAAATACAAAGAAGGAACTTTTTTGTTAAAAATTTATACATTTTCCATTATAACTTCCAAAGAAAGTGTGAATGCTACCTTCTAAATGGCTAATCATGGTTGAAAAGTGAATGAAGTGGTTGAAATGTAACTTGCTTTCTACAAAGGGTGAGCAACCTTGCCATAAAAAGACATTTTGCTGGCTCATAGACCCCAATTCCCTAAATTTATTACCTTTCAAAATTTACTAGAGGAACATGGAGATCAAGTTTTTCTTAAAATAAATCAGTGTAGGAAATTGAAGGAAAAGTGGAAAAATTAAAGTTTGCCAGAATTGGCAAGTTAATTATATCATTTTCATTGGTGCTTAAGATGATATTAATTGCTGACATCAATAACTATACAAAGCCAGCTATCTATCTTTTCTTATGATCTGAAAGATAAGACTGTAAACCATCTATCTCAACAGTCTCTTTCAAACTGTCTTGCCCAGCAGGGCATGAAAAATGGTTCACATGAATTCTGAAATACTTTCAAAGGATGATAAATTCAGAGCCATGTCAGAAAAAGAGGTGCAGGACTAGTCAGTGCATGTGAGTTTTATTGTGTCCCTTATAAGTTTCAGTCTTTTAAAATGCTGTGTCATTAGCAACCACACAGCACTCCAGTGCCTGAAATGACAAAATGACAGCAGTGTTTCATAATGCAGATAATTTAATGCACATTTGGGTTTTCATTTGCAGTAGCAATGTTGGTTTATGAGGAACTGAATAGGTGATTTGAATTCCAGCAGAATGCACGTTCTCGCAGCAGTCAGAGTGAAGCATGAATTTACAGAAGGTGATTCAGATATATAGTGCAGGATAAAATTCTGTCAGTCTAGAGTTTGGAAGGAAGGTCAGGCAACCATTAATATTATGAAAATAATGCCTAAAGGAACTGTAGGTGTTAGAAATACCTGGGGTGGCCCTTTCCACAATAGACTTCTTCCCAGGCAGGAGACAGCTAGAGTGCTGTTATGTGCAGTGCTGTATCTGAGCAGGTTCGTGACTGAACTGGTATTTCAGCACAGTTTGTAATGATTGTAATTACTGTTAAGCAATCAAATGAGCAGCTTTGCAGGTAGTGCTGTGTACAGTTTTGTTTTAAGAAAGAGGTACTAAGTACAATCCTGAGATGTACAGGTTGCAAGTTTGCTGCAGCCCAGGGGAGCAGACTGGTTTTCAGTGTCCTCAGTGTCTTGCAGGAGGAATATAAACAGGGGAGACACAATCAAATCCTATCAGCTTTTTTTATGCTGAAGTGTAATTTTTCTCTTGCCAAGTAAATTTGTAAAAGCAGGTGCTCTGTTCTCAATGTGTGTGCTCCCTCTACATGTCCAGAGTCATATATAAGTAATTCAGTGAAAAATAGCACACTTCTAGTGACTGATAATTTTTAAGCCTCATACCTCTTTTATTTACCTATTAGAACATGGATTAATTTTTTTCTTGTGTTTGCTAAGCAAACATCCTCTGCACAATTAAGTAGATCTTGCTAAAGACCATCAGATTTTTAGGATGGAGGTGTAACCGAGCCACGGTCCACACAGTTTGCACAAAAGTGGTGAAATGAGGCATGAGGAGAGGAGAACTCAGCTGGGCAGTCAGTGCACAAAGAGGTGTGAGGAGGAGTGAATGCCATGCAAGAGATGTGAGCAGTTAGAAATGCTTCAGGATAACAGACCTGGAACCCATGCTGTTGTTTCACTGTGCTTCTGTTTTGGAGAGCTACTGTAGGTGAAAGCAGGGAGGAGGTAGCACTTTTCAGCCAGCTGTTGTAGGGCCATGCAGAACTGTGCACAGCTGCTGTGAGCTGGGCTTGGAAAGGCTGCTTTGTAAGAGCTCACTGGGCATTTGCAGAGAGATGTCTTCTCTTTAGCAGCATAATTGCTGTATGCAAGGCTTCCCACTAGCCTGGTTATACTTTGAAGGGTGGGGATAAATCTCTATAGTAGGCTAAGATGAGAGGGAAAACCTCTAGATCCTGAACTGCTAAAAAGTAGTGATCTGTGTTCCAGAATCTGGATTAAATTTTGTTAAGGAAGAACCACAAAAATCCCAGACTCCTGTGTTTCTTGAGCAGTAAAAAGTGCTCTGAGTTTCTACTGGCTAGAGCCAATTTGTCTTCCTCCCAGATGGTGTCATTTTGCTTAGTAAGCACATAATTTGTAGATGGTACAGGATATTATTTTTTAAATTATTTCTTCTTTTACTAAAATTATTAATGCCTTGCTAATAAAAAGACCATTAAATAAATTTTTAGCTGCTCCCTAAAATGCCTTCCTTCATTGCTTTATTCTAATTAGACACTTTTTTTATGAGAGGTTTTGACAAACTATTATGGATACAAGTGGAAATAAAACCTGTAATTTTTCTGTAGCTGAAGTTCTCAGCCCAGACATAATTCAAAGCAACATATATAGTCGTTGTGGCGTGTTAGTGTTACTAATTTCCCAGAAAAGATTTTCCCTAAGAAACAGTGTTTTATGTAATTCAAAGCTACCTTTTCAAATTAAGTGTTAATGCAGAGAAAATGCTTATTGGCTGGATTTTGAAGTCAAGTTTAAAATAATAACATGATGCCTTTTTTTTGGCAGAGTATCAAGAAGAAAAACACGAGTAAACAAGAGATGAGCACATACCTGCGATTCATAGTGTCTCGTATGAAGGAGCGGGTGAGTCTGAGACAGGGAGGGTTGCTCAGTGTTTGCTGCACTGTGGAGGATCCCTGTGGTTGCTGGTGTGTGACTGTGCAGGGAGAAGGGCTAGGAGAGGGTGGGTTTATTCCTCCTGCCATGTGTGTGTTTTCACAAACACTTACCAGGCCCCGTGGCTCGGATCAGCACCACCCCCAGCGGAGCGGGTGATGCCGTGGGCCGGTGGCTCCTCTGACATGGACATTTTCCAGGTCTGAGACACACGAAATCTCATGGGCTGTGGATCCCCAGGTTACCCTCGAGTAGTCCTCACCTGAAACATTTCAAAATATTGCATTTTCTAATCTTCTTTTATGTGTTGTAAGCAGATTCTAAATGCAATAACAAACGCTGTCTCATGGTCCTTTCAGGCTATAGATCTAAACAAGAAAGGGAAGGACAACAAACACCCAATGTATCGAAGGCTGGTGCACTCAGCTGTTGATGTTCCCACTATACAGGAGGTAGAGTGACTTGCTTTCTAACTTCCACAATGGGCTTCTTTTAACAGTTGAAGGTTTAAAAAGTCCTAATCCTGTTTAATTCTCTTTATGATCAGTACTTCAGTATTGTATCCAGTATTAGATATGGAAGCTTAACATTTCAAACTTTTCCTCATAAACAGGTAATGGAGTAAAGCCATTTTGAGTGGTGCCTAGTTTTCAGACACAGAGTATCCTCAATTCCTTTTGTACTAAGGTTTTACTGGGAGCTGCAGGTAGCTAAAATCTTCAGAGAAAGTACTGTTTAACTAAATCAATGAGACTCAAGTGCCTGTGTTTGTTTCTCTGGGCCAGTATTTTTGACCATATTCCGATTTCAGTACTTATGCCCTTGTGTGGGTGTGTCAGCTTTATAAACATCTAAACTGTTCAGAAAGAACCAACTACTTTGTTGATTATGAAAAACCAGACTCACCCAAAACATCTGTTTTGCATTAATTGTTCTAAAAATAAAGTACTAATAAATATATTGTCCCTTTTTTCTGAACCAAAGGTCTGATCATGACTCATATAAATCAACTGCACATGACCATAATGAACAGTATATTCATCTTTACTCATTCCTGCAACTGGATTGCTATGCAGTGCTGTGGTATATCTTGCCCTTTACAACCACAGATGTGAAGAGCCTTTGTTTTATTATTAAAATTCATGAATAAACAATAGCTTCACTGACAGTTTTGGAGACCAGCACTGCTGCCAGTCTAGAAGTGCTAGCAACACTGGTTGAGCCTGAAAATAGGTCAGGCCTTCCTTTCACTCTGTCAACTTCTCCTGTTTCCATAGGTCTTTTGGCTTTGATAGCATCCTATAAGCTGATGTTGTTTTGTTTGATGATTGGAATTGTCATAGATGTTCTTGAGAGAGCACAGCTGAAAACGCTGCATTCCCTGTAGGACAAAGCCATACTAAGAAAATGAATTGCATGGCTCCATGTAGGCATTTGTTATGTTTGGAAGACTGGGACAATCAGCTTTCATCAGATAACACAGATTATCAAGTGAAGATCCCGGAAGTTCAAAGACAATCAACATTGATTTGAAACTAGCTGATACTTTAAGGTACAAAATGTTCCTCTCAGGGAACATATTTCAGTTTGAACAAATGTTCTGGGCCACACTTCATGCTGAACCTACTCCAGATTCACCTTGTTACAACCAGGAAAACCTTTTTTAAACTTGGTCAAGTATTAAAGTATCTATTTTACTTCTGGGTATTGCATAAAGGAACCATTGCATAAAGTGCAGCCAAAGCTCAGGTACCAACAAACCACGTCAAAGAGTTGTAAGTATTCCTTTTGTATGCAGGAAAGGCACTGTGTTGCATAATGCAGATTTCTGTGAAAGCTTCTCTGCATAAAACAGGTACAGCACTTTTAAGAGTTTCCTCACAGTCTTGTGTTTTCTTTTGTGTAGAAAGTAAATGAAGGCAAGTACAGGAGTTATGAGGAGTTCAAAGCAGATGCTCAACTGCTTCTACACAACACAGTGATTTTCTATGGAGGTAAAATACTACATTTACTGCTCACCTTGTTTGATTTGTCTTTATTTGTAGGAAACTCAAAAGTTCAGGATTGAATTTGGTATTAAATAGTCTTAAGTGTGAATGAGGTCATTTGAAAGCCCTTAAAAATCAAAATGCATAAGGGACTTTTCTGGCCCACCTACTACAGAACTATTTTCATCCTACCTAGCTAAAGCTCTTCGTGGGAATTTACACCTTTGCCATCCTGTTCCTTCTTCAGCAAAGTCCTAAGTCTGTCTATACTGCAGATTTTTGCCAATATACATATGTTGTCCTAGGGTAGGGCAGGGCTTCTGTGCTGTGTCAGCAGAAACCTGTTCTATAGACACATATTTCATTTACTTTTGGCCAATATCTGCCATCTTGTGACACCAAATGTAGCTACATCCACACCAGCAGTGTGGATGGTACAGCCATCAGAGAAGCTGCCAGGCACTGGGAAGGTAATGAGTGACTGGTTGGAAATCAACAAACCCTACCCCATGTCTAGAAACTGTAGCCGGGTCCTGTTTTCCAGAGCCATCATTTCAGGATGGATGTGGTTCTCCCCTGCAGATGTGGCCCCTGTCAGGGAGACTGGGAGGAGGGTGGCAGCCTTCTGTCTGCAGCCCCAGGAGATTGACACTGTGGCTGGTGGGGAGAGATGTGGACATGCCAGGAGAGGAACACATGGGTGTAAAGGGAGACTCAGTGATAAACAGCCTGTGAAGCATCACTCAGAGCAGAGAGCAGAGAGCCATGTCTTAGGACAACTGCAGTGTGTCATTAAGACACAAGCAGAGAGAGGAACTGAACCCATATTAAAAGCAACTGAGTCTCCCTGCTGCTGCTCCTCCTCAGATGTGTACTTGTATTGTTCAGTGTAAAGGCGATATTGTTGCATATAAATATGACACAGAAAACAAATATTGAACTGATTGTTAGAAAATTTTAAATGGAAGGGCTGTCCAAGTGATTAAATTATGTTTTGTCTTCTTAAGCACAACAATTATAGCATGAAAGTCACAGCAGTGCCAGCTGCAAATCTTTGTGAGCACTGTGATCATATTGTGATTGTTTGTACCATCTATTTTTAATTTACAGCGGACAGTGAACAAGCTGATATAGCAAGGATGCTTTACAAAGACACCTGCCATGAAGTAAGTACTACCAAGTAACCAAGATGTAGCCATGATACTTGATTTTAATTTCAGAATCTAAGAAATTATTCTTCATATTACAAAAGTAAAAATGATGTGAAATTGAGTTATAAATTTCCTCCAGACAATCTAGCAGCTGGTTTGGAATTATTTTTTCTTTTTTCTTAGTTTTTTGGGTGTTTTGTTTGTTTTTTTATGTTGTTGTTGTTTGGTTGTGTTTTGTTGTTGTTGTTGTTGGGGTTCTCTTGGGGTGGTTTTTTTTTGCAATTAGGCTATAATTTTAAAAACACTGATATTCAAATTTTAATTTTGAAAATAATAGAGTAATACAGATTTGGACTAGAAATAATTGTACTTACTAATATAAATTGAACCTGAGGTGGGATTCCTACTAAATTCTGTTATTGGCATCAAAACATTTCTCCACATTCACAGGAGACCAAAAAATACAGCTGAGGAGCTGGCACACTTTCTTCCTTTGTACAGCTGAATTACTTCTTTCACAATGTACTTTAAATATTTAATGAATTTTAAGAACTATTCTTTGCATTTCATCTATAATAGATCATTAATATATCAATTAGTCTTCTCCCTCTGCCTGGCTTTTCTGAAACATGAATAATGTTTCTTCAGGTTGTCTTTCAGCCTCTCACAGCCCACCTCAGTTTCACACCTTTAGTTTGCATGGGTGGAAGTAACTTCACCAAATTTGTAAGCAGGGCTGAAAACTTTTACTATTTAAGGGAGAGGGATGCTAGCTGAATCACATAAATAGGATTTTTTTTGCTTATTTACCTTTTTTTTGTTTTTCAGCTGGATGAACTGCAGCTTTGCAAGAACTGTTTCTATTTGTCAAACGCACGACCTGACAATTGGTTCTGCTATCCTTGTGTACGTTGCTGACACAGATTTTTATTTGTTTGCTTTTCTGTATGAAAGCCTGCAGTTTTAGTGTCATTAATGCATTGAATATTCCATTTCAGGGGGCTTGTTTCAAAAGCATGGTTAGGATTCTGTAAGCCAGGATATTTTACACCAGAGAAGTGTTGATTGGAGTTCAACGCTGTAATAGAAAAAAAGGAGCTTACAGACCTAAAACTTTGCTCCTGAATGAAGCTAAAAAGACAAGTTAATTTTTAGGCTGCTTAAGATCTCTGTTCTCAATAGAAAGTTATACCCTTTCAGACTTTGTATTTTTGTTTTGTTTGGGGTTTTTTTCACTTTGATCCAAGCAATCTATCTAACAAGGACATGTGTTGTAAGAAGATAAAAATGAAAATAGCACTGGACATAAACAGTAACCATATTCTTAAAGTACTAGCATAGTATTACAGCAGATATTTGTGGGAGATAGCAATATTATATTTCATATCCACTAATAAATACAACTTTTTTTCCAGATACCTAATCATGAGTTGGTTTGGGCCAAAATGAAAGGCTTTGGGTTTTGGCCAGCCAAAGTCATGCAGAAAGAGGACAATCAAGTTGATGTTCGCTTTTT
Organism: Notiomystis cincta; assembly: GCA_013398075.1. NCBI lineage: Eukaryota > Metazoa > Chordata > Aves > Passeriformes > Notiomystidae > Notiomystis > Notiomystis cincta. The sequence continues at coordinate 342,451 of VZRX01017794.1, read as the reverse complement.
TGGCCATCACCACCAAAGGTAATTTATTAATTCCATGTGCTGCTTTTTACAAACAATATTAAAATAATTTATCTCATCTATCATGTTGTAAATCCTGGCTCAGCTTGCTGCCAACACTAGAAATACTGAATGCTTTGCCATAATTGTTTCAGAAAATTTAAAGTTCAGTCTAACACATCTGAAGTGTCCAAATGGCTCAGAGATTCTCTTTCCACAGTTGCCAAGATGTTCCTTAATGCCATTTTAATTAAAGACAGTAAGTGAACTTCAGCTGTTTCTTCAAATGTGTAACAGTCTGCTAATCCAGGCCAAGGTGCAAATTGGACAGAAATTACTCCTTCTACCAGCAGTACTGACTTCGTGCAATTTCTCATTTGAGCCGAGGCACTGCAATTTTGTGGTTTAGTACCATGATATATAACACAAATGTTTGTGTCTCACTGCTTGACAGGCTTCCTGCTGGGAGCCAGTTTGCAATTTCAGAGAATCACTCTTTACATTGGAAACTTAACTCTTAGAGATCAGCTTTTTGTTCTCTCTCCAGTTGGGTGTTCAGCATTTGGGGAGGTTTGTAGCAGTGTTACAGTGGATGTACTGGTTTGGGGATTTTTACTGTTTTATTTGTATGCCTGTAATGTGAGGAGATGAGACATTTCCAAAGTAATTCATGGTTGTTGGGAGATGGTATATTTTGGTCCATCCCAGAAAGGCCTCAACAATTCAGCAAGAGTGTTTTAAGAGACTGTTTATTTAAATTGCTTTTGTGTAACTTCCACAGCATATAACATATTTTCACTGGTCATATGAGCTGCCAAGAGTTTCTAATAGTCATAAAGTGAGTAAAGGATCTTTACTGGTGCCTCAGTCACAGAATGTTTTTTTATCTTGAATCAATTTATGAATACTGTTTATTTCATTAGTGGTCTTTGGCTTTAAGTTCATACAGTTTAAAATTACTTAATAAAGTAACCTGGCACCTGCAGGATGAGGCACTTGCAACTTCTTAAATGTGTGCTGATACACAAGGCAAAGGATGTTTAACTAAAGAGCCATTGCTTAGTAACTGTGCTGGACTTGGACAAAAGGCCAAACTCCTGCTTGGTGTAAATTGGCATTGTTTCTTTGTCTTTACTGCAATTAAATTTATATTTCACAAATCAAGAATCTTTTCACAAACATGTAATTTGTTGAGTATTTAATTTGTTAGGCAGATGTGCATGGCAGTGACTCTATATCTTCAGTGTTCAGTGTTGCCTGGTGCTTGGTATAACCTTTCAAAATGTCAAGACCTGCCCATCTAACTCTCTGAGGACTCTCTGAACATATTTAAGAGGACAAAGTAACTTTGGAACCATGTCACTGGCATGAATTCAGTGCAAAGAAGCATGACAGTCCCCATGGAAGTTCAGTCCTGATAGACAGGGGCCCAGGCTACAAAATGTCTCCATTCAAGGTGATGAGTTAGTACATTCCCTGACAGTTTTAGCAAAGAGGTCAAGAGCTAAATTGCATTAGCATATGAACCTCCAGTAAAAAAAGTGTTTCTGTGTCTGACTCCGGGCATTTAACAGGAGAGCAGGTAAGAGGTGGTGCTGGGGAAGGTTTATGGCTCATCAAAAATGAGAGAGACTTTAGCCATAGCACCCATAGCTAATGAGTATTTATAATAACAAAAATGTCTAACAGCATGCAGTCAATTTTTTTCCAAATGTGTTGAGTTTTAAAAAAAAATCAAGGTAAAAAGGAATTGTCAGTGATTGGCCATTGTGAAAAACTGCTTTTGAAGTCAGTTTCTTAGGTTGAGATCCTTCACTTGTATTTAATGTTTCTGAACCTGTCTGTACTGTGTGTTCCAAAGGGCCTGGATCCCCTCTGAGAACATTCAAGACATCACAGTCAACATCCACCGGCTGCACGTGAAACGCAGCATGGGATGGAAGAAGGCCTGTGATGAACTGGAGCTGCACCAGCGTTTTCTTCGTGAGGGGAGATTCTGGAAATCAAAGAATGAGGACAAAGGGGAAGAGGAGGCAGAGTCAAGCATCTCTTCCACTAGCAATGAGCAAGTGAGTGCTGCTACAGTGTTAGCAATCAGGGCAATTCATTAAAGAGTACAAAGACAATGTGGTTTTGATTAATGTGCTATTAAATTAGCCTTTTCTGCAGGTTTATGATGACAAGAGGGTTCAAAGGCTCATTCTTCCTATGTTTCGTGGCTCAGTAATAGCAAGAATATAGATTTTTCTCCTTCCTCAGTTTCTTGGATGACCTTTGTGAAGTTTCAAAGTGTTTGTCACTTACAGTACCTTGATGAGACAGATCAAGATTTCTAAAGTTAAATAGGAATGTTCAAGTCAAATGTCACAGATATCAGATGGACTGCAACACTGCCTTTCTTGGAGCCCTATCAAGGGACAGCCCTGTAGCTGCTCAGCCTTTTCACAGCTGGAGTATGTTCACTTTGAGCTCTATTCTGCCTTCAGATCCCCAAGTAACACCAGCCATGACATTTTCAGCAGGTCCAACTAAAGTTAGGAGCAAATGTTGCACTTGAGGACCATGTGACCAGCAACTGATTAAAGGCATTAAAAATAATTCTGCAAAACAAGAAAAATTACATTGTTTTAAATAAGAGCAGTAATGGCCAAGATCCAAAACTTTGCATTTCCACATGGAAATCCCTTATCATAGCTGATCTTTACTAGTCATTCATCCACCAGGAGGGTGTTATATATTCACTACTAGTGACTTGGCAGTATGATTTTCATAGTTTGCAGAATGCTTCTCTGTATTTTTGGCAGCCCTTTCCCTGGCAACATCTTTCCTCATTTAAAACCACTATCCTTTCTCTAAGTCTGTATTTTTTTAAAAAATTGGTGTATTTTGACCCTCTTCCTTCGTCCTTTTTTCAAACAGGTCTATCACCCAGTTTGGAACTAAAAACTTAAAGATTGTTCCTTATCTTTTAGGGTTTTTTAGCCTGCTTTGCTCAGCTAACCCTTTGTAGCCCATTTATTTAAAATCTTGTGTGTAGTCATGCAACAGCCTGTGGTAAAACAGGAAAATGGACACAAATAAGTGTTATTTTCCCATTTTTTTCAGAAGTGCCAGTCACAGGGTCTGAAGTGTCCATTTACATATTTTCTCTTCGATGCCAACTGTTCATCCTTGACTTGGCTAGTGTTATCCCTGTTCTACTGGTTTCCCAGATACAGGAACACAGGAGTAGCCATCAAACTCACTGTTCTGCTGTGGTCTGCAATATCCTGTTACTAACACTAGCTAGTACTGCATGCTTCAAAAGCAGGCACAGGAACTTCTGTACAGGCACTGTAAGATAATTACCATCCACTTAGATCTCATCCTTGTTTCTACTGTGACACTGACTTTTATTCTGAAGCATAAAGTTCCATATCCCTCCAGTTATAATCCAGTCTGGATGATCTTACCATATTTACATACTTACATTCTCTTTGTAATCACTGCTGTTTTCTGGCATCCAGCAAGATCTGATTTCTAAGTATGGGTCACTGATATCAGAATATCTCAGAAAACAAGTGTTTGAACTTCTGAGTGAAATGAAGAAAGGAATGGTTAAGAGTATTTTAGCAAATTCATATTGAATGGCAGAACTTGTTCACTGTTCATTTATTTTGTTCCTTTGTGCAGTCATAGTCATCAGTGACAATGTAGAAAGTTCATTGTGTGCACTTCTCATTTAAGAACATTTAATTAACCTTTCTATTTGATACCTTAAATAATTGCAAATAATCACAAACAAAAGGCACATTGGTCATGTTACAATGAAAACCACTTACATGAACTGGTTTTTGGGTTGATTCAATATGCTTTTCTTAATGTCCACAGCTGAAGGTTACTCAGGAACCAAGAGCAAAGAAAGGACGACGTAACCAGAGTATGGAACTCAAGAAAGAAGTGAGTAACCTCAATTGCTGTGTTTGTAGAGATAGCAAAGTACAAAAACTCTGAAATTTTAATAGACACTCCTTCAATTTCAGTCACCTTTTAGTGATGTTACAGTATTAGTCTTGTAATTTCCAGCCCTACAGCTTGGTACTCCTTGCTCGCAAATGTAATTGTGCCTCCCACACACAAGTAGTGTGTGTCATAATGGGAATATTCTGTATCATGAATAAAGCAAGTCAGCTCACAAAACTTCTTTTTTAATAACAAATTCAGGCTATCGGTAAGTCCATAAACAGCAGCAATTAGGAAGTGCAATGGAGATTATCAGGTTTATGAAGTACCCTGTCCACTTCGTGGGGCGTCCCCGCGTGTCCCGCTGGCTCACGGAAGGATCAGGGAACCAGGGCTGCGTTATTGCGCGTGTACACAAGGGGGCACTTCCAGAGAGCGCCGTAAATCCATTCCCGAGCTGCCGGGGACTTCTTACTGGCCTTGTTCCCGCTGCGTGAGGAACGCTGAGAAAAAGCTGCACATATGCCCGTTCCTTGTACGAGGATGCCACTGCAGAGGAGGTGCAGGTACTGTAGCAGCAGAGCTCTCTGCAGTGGCTGGAACACGGACACGGCCACTCCTAAATCCTGGGCAGCTGCCTCCCCATTGTAGCCGATCCTGCAGGAGGCAGCGTCATCCAAGGAGGCAGTGACACAGTCTGTGCTCCCTGGGGCACAAACTGTGTGTGAGTGCCAGATAGGGAGATTACAGGAGGATGTCTCGCCATTCCTATTGTGTTTTCTGTCAAGCGAATGCTGTAATTTGCTTCATATATTTATGTCTTAACATTTGCCTTCTTAGCTCTGATCAGTGATCCAGGAGTCAATCACAGTGACCTCTTAGAGAGTAATTGATTGCAAAAGGGAATACACAGTCAGCCTTTTGAATGGTGTGAGCAATGCCTCATCACACAGACAGGCATAAAGTCTGGTCCTGAGCAAGGCTTTGTCTCTACACTGTTAAATGAGCATTAAAACATCTAACTTTAAAAAAAAAATATATCGTTTGTGTCTTCAGGCACTTCAAATAGCAATAAACGTTTCCAGGAGTATAACTTCGATCTGTTCTAAAGAGCAGGAGCAATTGGTGTTACAGTGTAATAACACAGGCAGCTAAATTCAGCACAGAACACTACAGTAACAGTGGCTTCTTTCTTGATAATTGTGTAATTATATAGAGCTTCTGTGGTCATCCAAGTCTAGTTCTATATTATTGGAAGCAAGGCGTAGACTCTCATTAGCCTTTCATCTTCAAAGGACCTTTGAAGTACTAATCAATCTTTGCAGCAGTTCTATGGAATCAGTGGAATATCACAGACTCCAGTGCAGTTGGGTCAGAGTAAACCCAGAGTTTGCCAAACCAATTCAGGAGCCTTGGCCATGCAACTACAGTCTCTTTAGGCAGAATATTGTAGGGGAAAAATATCTCTAGCAAACCTCTAGTAATCCCAAGGAGTCAGCACAGCCTCTGAGGTTTGTCATGCTGTTGGGGAGGTGAGGCTGGGCAGTGTGGCCCTGAGGCCACAGGAGTGCTTCGTTTTGGAGGGCTCCTGGCCGAGGTCAGAAAAGCCTGACCCAAGAGCCTACTCACTCTCAAGCACGGGGATCCCACATCCTGTTAGCACTACAGGTCTGCAACAGACACCTTTCACATTAATTACACTGGTATCAGTCATGTAACATTGTTTCTTCAGGGGGAACTGAACAGTTAACAGGTTGACTTTCTCTGTTTTGATATCTGATGTACAAGTTTGTTCTTTCTCTGCAGGAGCCAGAACCTGAAACTGAAGCAGTAAGTTCAAGCCAGGAAATTCCGACAATGCCTCAGCCCATTGAAAAAGTTTCAGTCTCAACTCAGACCAAGAAGTTAAGTGCCTCTTCTCCAAAAATGCTGCATCGGAGCACCCAGACCAGTAATGATGGAGTGTGTCAGAACATGTGCCATGACAAATACACCAAAATCTTTAACGATTTCAAGGACAGGATGAAAGCTGATCACAAAAGAGAAACTGAGAGAGTTGTGCGAGAGGCAGTGGAAAAGGTAACACTTGTTGAACACCACCTACACTGGGTTGAGGAGAGCGGATTTGCTTTTTTTTTTTACATTCTTTTCTATTTTTGTAACAACCACTCTTACCAAAATGAATAAAAAACCTTTTCCAAAGAGACCACATAAAAATAGTCTCCACTATTGCTTTTTTAGACCATTTCTATACCAACAACCCTACTTTAAACTGAAAACTCTGGCTTCTTTTTGATTCGTCCAGTTAAATCAGTTTGTGGTCCAAAACTGAAACTAATTGTTCATTCATGAGTATCTGTTTCAAAGCCTTTCTCTCCATTGTCAAGTGTAATTCTAAACAATGTCATTGTCTTAACTGCTAGTCATAAATAATTCTTCTTTTGTCAATCTTCTGACCTAAAGATCAAATAGGGTCATTAAAATTTGTTCGAATTTTCTTATCTAATAATAACCTGTTTAAAATTCAATGTCTAAGCTTGACCTGGTCATCTTTGGCTGGAGAGAGCAGGACAATTTGGAGGATGATTTGTCTGACCTCTCTTAAGTACCTATCTTAAGATAAAATGAATTTCCATCTGGATGAAGGACTGTGAAATGAACCTAGGGAGTTCAAGTGTTAATCCTGTAGGATTGAGACACCAAATGTTTAGAGACCTGAGCAAGGGCAAAGGAACCTCACTGACAATGAATACTAAAAAGTAACTCTTAATGAACTCAGGGATGTTCTGGTTTGTATTTTCCATTGTGCATATGCTGTAGATTTATATGCAGCTGTAGATTTGGAAAAAACAAAGTATTTTTAAGAGAAATTAATAAATTTGTAAACTGATCATTGAGCAAATATGCATAGAACTTATTTAATTGTTATTGTAGATGTCTAGCAGAGTAGAAATACAGTGACTTTTTATTTTGATAAAATCTAATTTTGTTATATCTCTAAGTAAGCAATTTTTATTTCCTAAATAGGAGAAATCTCTAATTAGGTGACTTCCACCCTCATCAATAATAGAGATTCAAGGAGTAGAGGTTTAAATAAGACACTTTTCATTCCCATAGCTGTCCCTTGACTTGTTTTGCTGACTGTCTTTGGCAGCTGCGTACAGAGATGGAAGAAGAGAAAAGGCAGGCTGTAAATAAAGCTGTGGCCAACGCACAAGGAGAGATGGACAGAAAATGTAAGCAGGTAAAAGAGAAGTGCAAAGAAGAATTTTTAGAAGAAATTAAGAAACTGGCAGGTCAGCACAAGCAACTGATTTCCCAGACCAAGAAGAAGCAGTGGGTAAGTGTCAAAAATTTATCACAAGTAAGTGGAAATGTATAATGCATCCTGCAGGCCAGTTGAAGGGGATTTCTTCCTTGCTTTTAACTGCACTGCTCTTTCACTGGTCTTTCAGAATGAAGAGTTTCTCCTTCATATTACTGTTTCAGATTTTCTCCAAATCTCAGCTTGGCGGTCTGATTACTTTCCATCTTAATTTGTTAGTGCTAACAGCAACATCTAACCAGATCTTAGTAGCAAAAACATTTTTTTCTAAATGCAGTTTTACTCCATATAAGACATGCTTTGCATTATGTTCACACTCCTTTGATCTTGAGACCTCGGAGGGTACAATATCTGGCTGCATCAATTTGGATTCCCCTGCTAATAAGGCTATTAGTGATATCCTTTTGGCCTTTTCCTCTCCTTGCTCTTCCTACAGCTCTTTTATATTCCTTTATATTTAAGGCATGACATTGTGAAATGTATTCCTCTCCCTTGTTCAGTCCTTAAGTGCAAATCTGCAGCATCTACAAAAACCAAGTTTGTGTGCCCTTTAGAAACATGAAAATACACATCTAATTTACTGTTCTGTACACACAAACTTTTCCCTGGTTTTATTTGGATTGTGGCTCGTGTTTTCTCTGAAGTGTGTTCTCCCACATGGCTGTACCTATCCAAACACTGCAAGCACCATAAACTGTGCTGCTTGGCAGGACACAGTGCAGGTGGAAACCTCTCAGGAGCCGGGACCTGGCACACACACAAACTCTGCTATTCTTTTTGCTAATTTTCAGAGAACAGGGGAGTGAAAGCCATTCTTCAGGAAGTCACACAGCACTGTGACAGCTGTCTATAACTCACAGAGGGGTGGGCACAGGATTGTAGCACTGGTGGGGCTGGGAAGAAGCAGCAGCCTCCAGGGGATGGCTGAGCCAAGGGACAGCCAGTCCTGCCACCCCCTGCAGCCCCGTTTGCCTTCTGCTATAAAGGGCTGTTTTGCTGCTGCTCAGCCTCATTAGTCCCTGTGCTTACATGAAACGATGGTCCCTGCAGGGAAAACTCTGCTCTGGAGAGGAGTGGAAAAAATACTCCAGCGAGACAGTCGGTCACTGACTATCACAGTGAGTTTGGTTTTTGGAAGGAGAAGAATTACTTCAAATGCCAGAGCTCCTGTAGAGTCTTTATTTCTGTTCCTCACAGAGGTTTTACTGTGGGTGTTATGATGGTGCAGTGCTTGGGTCTCTGTCAATAAGAGAATTCCTCCTTGTCTACCTGTCTCTGCAGACCAGAGAAGTTATTTATGACTCTGAGTTGATCAAGTTACTGTGTTGAGTGTGTCAGAGCTGCTGGTGCCTGTGTCCATGTGCTCGCCTGTGGCACTGGAGAGGGAAATGGAACTGTCTTTGCCCACTATAGAATATGTCAAATTAGCTCTGTTCTGTCAGAAGTGAACAGCACACATGTGAACCATTGTCACCCTTCAGCTGACGTGCAGTAACTCGGGCTCAACAATTTGACTGTGAGGCTGGACTCAGCTCTAGCTGCTTTTTGGTGGCTTTGAAGGCAGAATTTTCAGAAGAGACTGGCTGGCCTTGCTTTTATGTGCTCCAATGTGCCTTTACCATATCCTTCAGACTAATCAGAAAGTGCCCTGGTACCACATCACTGAAATTATAAATGAGTGTAAAAAGCCTCTCTACTGAGTAAAACAATCAAGAGATAGAAAGAGAATTTGACAATCTTGCCTTTTTCTGTTGCCTCGAAGTATCTGTCAGTCACCACCCTAAATGAAGGCATCATGCAGGCAGCTGGTTTGCATGTGGCAGGAGAGGGAGGGGCAGGATAAACACCTCTGCATTCAAGCTGATGGATCTGCCTGCCAACACACAGCCCCAGGCAGCTGGACTTGGTCCAATTACACAACTCCCCAGTGATTCTTCCTTCAGTGGTACTAATGACAGTCCCTGGTGTGTAGTACTGCACTTGTATGCTGCTATTATAATGATACCTCCTTACCAAAATCTCATGTAATTAACACACATACTAAATGAGTTTTGGTGGCTTTGCTTTTTAATTAGGAGCAGAGACCTCTGGTTTTGTGTAGTGCTGATGTCTAGGCTTGGGAATACAGCTGCTATTATTCACACTGTATTTGTCTTTTTCTCATACCTAAAAACCATCCAGTTGGGATGAAGGGATCATTTTGCTGGAGGTGTACAGGGACATGTGATGTACTTCCAGCCCTCAGGAGACTAATGCATAGTTAAAGAATAACAGTTCCCCTTTCTCTAGCTGGTCACAATCCCCTTGGCTTAGCCTAATTTCATTTTTATACCTTCAGAAAATTTGGGTTTAATACAGATACCTCAAGTAAATAGCAAACAAAAGGAAGAATTGTAAAGGCAGGAATAACAAAAATGACATTATGCAGTTTGATGGCCTCCAGGGTGCAGGCTGGAGTGCTGGTCTTGACAATGTTTCTGTTTTAGTTTCTCCAAGTTCTTTTATTTGTGTATAAGCCTCATTTAAATTGGTGCATAGGTCATTTCCATAGAGAGCTTTGAATGTTTTTCTCTTTCAAATTTATTTACACATATATTTATTTTAACTTGCAACAGGTGGTCTTTAAGTGAATGAGCACTGTCTGTGATGTGTACTGTCTGAAACAAAACCCCAAGTGATTGATAACGTTTAGAAAGAGGAAAATACAGAGAAAAGAGGAGGCCTGAGGCCAGCTGGCATTTTGCCTCCAGTGCCACATGTGCTGGTACCAGCACAGAATACATTATTTTCCTTTTGTAAGAGGAGATTTACATCCCACACTTATGGCCAGCATATGTAAAGGGAAGTGCAGGACCCACAGATCAGTTGTCCTCTCCTGTTGTAGCATTTTTTGATCTCTCCAAGCCAGCAGATGTGGAGCTGGTCTCTGGGCTGAAGCCCATGCTGAACATAATGGAGAGACACAGCTGTTCCCTGCACCTTTCCAGCAGATGATCCTAATGGCTCCCACAGGCTTGTGGGCAGCCAGCAACATGAAAAACCAGGAAAACAGCTCTCGAGAGGACACTTGTTTGCAGACATTTTTACAAATAGACTTCCCAGGAGTTAAATTATGAAAGGAAAATGGAGAAGTTCCCTTCTCACACAGCTAGGGCAGTCCCTTTATTGCTGATGTAAATAAATGGTTATCAGTTTAGCCAATGTAAATGTTGGCTTTCTTGGATCTGTCTTTCAGTAGTGTGGGTTGTGTTTTTTCTTTTGAGACAGTTGGGTTTGTTTTCTTTGTAATTCCGTTTTATTAGCAAAGCTGTAGCTAGACAGGACATAAAAAGTAAATTGTGTGTTATTCTGTGGTTTGATAGCAGCCTGCACAGACTGTGATATCCCTCCCCCTGTTCCTCATCACGCAGTAAGCATTTCAGACTGGATTCCTAAAGATACTTTCTGATTTTGAGCAGACCAAAGTCAGGGAGACAGATCTGAGCTTGTTAGAAGCTGGCTCTCCAGGATGCAGAAGTATAAATGGTACCCTTAGCAGGAATGGCACCTAACTTTATAGAGCTTTGTCAAAATGACAGTTAATGCTTTTGCAGCACTCCCTTAAGGGGCATAAACCCACCCACCCACAGGGCACACACTGCCTGTCGGGGTGCTGTACCTCCTTGGTGGCCACCTGCAGTGCTGACCAGCATGTTACTTTCCCTTTCATAGTTCCTCAGAGGCCACAGGGAAAATAACCCAAGTAGCACTTCCAGCTACTAGAAAAGGAGAGCATTCTCTGTGTTCTGAGGTAGAAATCATCTTTGCTGCAGCTTTCCCCAGAACCAAGTGATTCTGCATAAATCTTGAGCTCTGCAGCATCTTTCTTTTAGGAGCTTTGTGCAGTCCTGACAGGCACGACAAAGGGCAAGAGCCCAGGCAGCCAACCTGTGTATGACAGGCCTTCCTGGGTTTATGTAAGACTTGGAGGGAAAAACACTTCCTTGATGTGCTCAGTAGCACTGATGTAGCACAGGCTTTTCCCTTTGGGAGGTGGCAGTCAGCAAACCCCAGGGACAGCAGCCCCCTTGCAGGCTGACCCCACATGGCCTATAACAAACCAATAATTCTTGTCTCCTGAGATGGTATCCTTGTGACTTCTGAGATTTTCTAGACCTAAAGGATCTTCCCCAGCAACCTCTGGAAAGACCAGGCTTATAAAGAAACCTCAGAAACACCAGTTTCCAAGCCTGTGCAGAGCCTGTTCACGCCAGCAGCGTCTGTCTGTTGCTTTATTGTAACTTTTAAGACATAGATCAGGGTGCTATTAAACAAATGTGGGGTAAAAGATGGTTCCTGCACTGTGTGGCTGAAAAATGTCAGTCCACCATTCTGAGAGATGAGTTTTCTTAAGTGAGAGATGATTTTCTGAAAAGCACTAATCCAGACTCTGGAAAATAGGAAAGCATTGTGTGGATGTGCTGAAGATTGCTGCTTCACTCAGCACGTGTGAAAAATGCCCTCGTGCCCCTGGATGCCCCCAAGCACAAATAAGAGGAGCATTGCACTGCACGTGCTGGGGTGTGCAGGGATGGGGAATGCTGGCGAGGGGGGATCCTGCTGGGGGGTAATCCCATCTCCTTTGTTCTCCCCAGTGCTACAACTGTGAAGAGGAGGCCATGTACCACTGCTGCTGGAACACTTCCTACTGCTCCATCAAGTGTCAGCAGGAGCACTGGCATGCCGAACACAAACGTACCTGCCGCAGGAAAAGATGAAAGAGCTACTCCTCCCCTACAGCACCACCCCAATGATTGCTATTCTCAGACAGAGCGGTTTTTGTTTCCAAAAAAAAAAGCCAAAATTGTTTAGAATTTGCTTCCCATTTTGCACCAGCCTTTAAACACTTTTCGTAAAGGAAATTTTGCACAGTTATTTCAGTCTTCTGTTAAAAATGCTCCTCCAAAATTTTGTCGGCAAAATGAATTGAACACCTGTGGGAGCAGGTTACTTCAAATAATTTTAAACTAGAGGATTTGTTGCATTTTCAGCAAATTTTAAGACATTTTTAGGTTTTACAGAGATTTTAATCTTTAAAAACAGCAGATCTAAAAACAAAAAAATGATGCAAGTTTAACAAAAGGAACATTTAAAAACGAGTTCTGAATGTAAGAAGTACAGAACTGTTTAAGAAAAACGAAGCATACTACCTTGATGTAACATTTATTTCTTAACCTTGTTGAGCTGGTTTTGTTCAGCTTAATTTTACTGTTTAAAGGCATTATCTATTGGTTATACCAGTGGGTACATGATTGAATTTAGGGAACAGGGTTGACACAGCAGGTGCTAGTCCTGCGTATTTTTTCTTAAATATTTCCCAACTGTGTTTTATTTTCATTATTTCTTTTCAATATATAACTTTTATAACAAAATATTAGCTTTGATCTTGTAGTTTAAAATCACAGGGAACTGGGGTAATCTTACTGAGCTGGATCTTAGAGAAAATGAATATTTAAATTTTGAAGTTTGCACATTTCGTCTTTGTTCTAACATGAGTGCTTATAACAAGAATAAGAAAAGCCAAAAAAAAAAAAAAGACAGACAAACAAAAAAACCCAACTACCTTTATTCATACTCGGAATTTTGAGGCATACAAATTACTTTATTGTGCTCCCCTTCAGCCTCCCCAATTCAACGTCATTTGACCACCTCTGATTTGGTGTCACCTGGTCCATTGTAACTGATAATAAAAGGAGAAAAAGCACTTAAGTTTCACAGAAGCCGTTATGTTTGTAGTAATGGGTCATTGCCTAATAATGAGCTCCATCACTGTACTCAGAATGAAGAATACTGCATGTTAATTTTCTTGTATTAAAGATGCCGTGATTTGTAAAAAGTCTGTATTTTGCGGAATGTCTGGATTAAGAAGCATTACCAATAGGAATGGATCGATAGTTGAAAAATGATTTTCTTTTTGTTTGTTTTATATATAGATATATGAATTGCATCCATGTTCAGAGACAATTTTTTAAATAGATGTAAAGCTTACTTAAATAGCTTTTCTTTTAAAGTGTCTCCACATTTTAGTTTCTTTCAAAGATTGGTCTTAGACTGAGTCATATGCCCATTAATCATCCAGCTATTTTTTGAGAAGTTAGAGGAATAATTTGTAAATATTTATTTAGATCTTTGATATTTATTGAAAGCAATTACATGATGGAACGATGGAAGCTGAAGAATCAGGAGGAAAGCCTTTTAAAAAGTTTTCTCTAGGATTTGTCAGGGTCATTGTAAAGACAAAAATGTAACTAAGACTTCTGTGAACTACCACTGAAATCCTGACCTTTTTTACTTACAGTGGTGATAATAAGTTAATTGACTAGATACCGCCAAATAACGCCCAATATGTTGCAGAATTTAAGTGGTAAGTTGATTGGAAAAAATAGTAAGTAGATGGTAACTTATATTACCACAGCTACATTATTGCCTGATAAATGTGTAATTAACTTTTGTCGCCTCTGTGTTGTGACTGTAAAACACTTCACAACTAAAAATCAATCTTGTTCGATTACTTTACGAGTTCCAAAACTTCGATCCACCCCTATGAAAGCAAGTATTGTGGAAATATTTTTGGTGTAAAATCATTCCAGAATATGTAATATTTAACTGATAGCTGCATGAAAGTAAGATTCGTGTTACTTTGGCTTTTTTGTCTCTGTTGACACGGTTGCACATTTCCAAGTTACTACAGCGTGAAAACTGTGTGTTTTAAAGAAAAAAAAAAAA
>VZRX01017794.1:137222-328214 GCA_013398075.1 Notiomystis cincta | reverse complement strand
AAAAAAAAAAAAAAAGATTGTGGCCTGGTTTTGTATAAGTTTTAGGTAAAATTACAATTGATTGTTTTAGGAACCATGATTTAAAATTAATTTTTCTGCAAATCATAAAGCTATATTAAAGTGTTGAGCTTAGCCACTATGCACATTGTAATTATTCATTGTGGCTGTCCAGTTTATGATGCATTCTGGCATTTTGTAAGCTGCTCTGACTAGCAATATATAGAGTCATTTAATGTGTTAACATTGGTTAATAAATGTATTTAAAAAAAACCCTCACTGAAAGCGTCTGTGTTGATTTTGGCCTGTTGTCCTCACGCCCTGGGGTAGGCAGGCTCGAGGCCGCTCTCGGTCCCTGTGGCCAGCGAGGGGCAGCGGGGCTGTGCTCGGGGAGCTGTGCCTGAGCTCGCAGGAGCCTTGTTCCTCCCTCGAGGGCAGCCGGCAGCGCCACGGAAGGGCTTCAGCGTTTAGCACGGCTCTCGGCACCCACAGCCAACGTTTCCAGCCCGTCCGGAGCCAGCAGGCCCGGGCCATGTCCCGGTTTTAAAGGCAGCTCCTGCGCGGCTCAGCCAGGCCGCGGCCCAGCCCCTCGTCCCTGTGCCTCCCCTCGTCCCTGTGCCTCCCCTCTGCAGAGAGCCCTCCCTGCGCCTCCCTCACCCCGCCACCGGCCCCGAGCCTGCGCCTGCCGAGTGATTTACCAACGAAGGCGCTCCCTCGGAGGGACTGCGTGAGCCCAGGTTCGCCTGAGTGCAGAGGGTTTCCCCTGCCGAGCCCCCAGCAGCCAGGCCCTCCCTGGGGAAGCCGCCGCGCGGTGCCAGGGAGGAGCCCGAGGGAGCCGCGGAGCACATCCTGCGGCCACCCGAGAGAAAGGGCCACAGGGGGACAAGCCAAAGGCACAGTGGGTCATCCTGGAGCTCCACCGGGACTTCAGGACTGCAGTAGGGATGCTCTGGGAGTTGGTTTCGGTGTGGCGATTCAGAATTTCCCAGTAGAAGTTAAGACCTGCAAGTCCCAAGGGATCCCTCAAAGTCTCTTTTATTATTTCAGTATCCAAACAATTCTGTTCTTACATGAGCCAAATTTTATTCCTTCATCTCTATGACACTCAATTAAATGTCAACAGCCAGCATAGTGAATCACATCAGCTGGCAAAGCAAGATCAGGAATAAGCAGCATCTCCCTTTAGCTCTCATCCCAGGGCATTCCCCTTTCTGATGACTGCAGTCACTCTGGAAGCTCAACTCTGCTCAGCAGCACTCCAGTGGCAGAAATCCCCAGTGGAAATGCTCCTCCACTGCCCTCCCCATGTGCATTTGCTAGTTCAGGTGACACCAGTGGGGCCAGGATCGGGATCAAACAGACCTTTGGGCGTGCCAAGGCAGCTTCCCACCTGAATTCTGTGCCATGGATTTTCTGTGACCTGCCTCACTCCATCACTGCCCCACACGGAGCCCTGCCACTGCCAACTGGCACAGCAGAGGAGCAGAAATGTCCCTGCCCCAACTCTGCAAGTTTCCTTCCATCAGGAATCTCAGGCTGAGTGGGGGTTTCTCTGAGTTCCTGCAGCATCACCAAAGCAGGCAATGCTCCTACAGCACCAGTCTTAAAGGCTTAAACATTTTATTGCTGGCTTTTCCTATTATTACCATTATTGTTGTTATTAATTTTTTTTTTTAACTCTGGCTATTGCTTTAGTTTAATAAGGAGGAGCTGTGGTTTCTGCCTCCTGCTTCCTTTAGGTGGAGTGAGCTGCCCAGCTCATGGCTTGTTTGTCTTTCACAGTCTTAAATGTGAAATATGTTTGGGATTTGTTGCTGCTAGTTAGAGGCTACCCTGTCAATTTTAGCCTCCCTGAGTGAGAGTTCATATGTGATCTGTGCATATGCTTCTCAAATGCTTTCATAAATAAAATTGAGGGGGGGTATCTAAGCCAGAGGGACCCTTCTTGTGTTGTTTCGTGTTAAGGAAATGCAATTGGAAGTAAAAAGGTCTGTCCATTTGTGAGAATACTAGAATATTGTTGAGGTTAAGTGAGAGATGATTATAGGTAATATAAAAGAAATGAAACCAACAATCTTGGACCTTCCAAACTCCATATTTTACCCTAATAAAACCTATTTCCAGATGTCAAAAGCCTCAAAAGTATGATAGACTCTGAGTAACACTATTTGGAAAAAAAAATGCTGATTACTAGAGGTTCAAAATTGTAAATTAATTAAAATTAAGAGGACCAAGAGAAAATTAACTTTACCTTGTCCCTCCTGCTCCCCATGGCCATGCCTGCCCCAGGACCTCTCCAGCCC
This sequence comes from Notiomystis cincta, assembly GCA_013398075.1. Classification (NCBI taxonomy): domain Eukaryota; kingdom Metazoa; phylum Chordata; class Aves; order Passeriformes; family Notiomystidae; genus Notiomystis; species Notiomystis cincta. The sequence goes on along the minus strand of VZRX01017794.1, from coordinate 325,914 downwards.
CATGACCCTAGATCCAGTAGTGAGGTATAGAAGGGATGTTTCAACAACAATGAAGAGGCTGAAATTAAGTACAGCATCTACTTTGTAGATAATTTGTACATAGAAGAGGACTGATAATTGAAGATTATTTAGAAGAAATGCCAAGGGAGCAAGAACACTCCATGCTAAAAGGCAGAGCGATGTGTTTGTTTACAAAGCCACTGGCCAGCTGCTGTAAACTCCCTGAGTGAAAACTAAGCTGGCGTGAAGCTTCAATGGAAATAGGATTTACCCTAGAGAGGTACCTAAAAATAAACTGAGTTCTGCATCAGAAGATGCTGTGAATCTGGTTACACAAAATGCTTCACTAGTGTTTGGAAAAGGACTTCTGCAGAAGGAGACAATGTTTATTAATAAAGCCAGAGAACTTTCATTTTTAACTATTTCATTAACAGGAAAGGTAGCTTTTGCAAACAGCCACTGTGGGCAGCTTGGGGCCCCAACTGCTGCCACGTTCCAGCGCTGCCTCTCTCCAGCTCTTCTCTCATGGGAGCTATGGGAGCCAGCTCTGCACTGGGCCAGTTTTGGGCCATGGTCCCACCATGCTTGGCCACAGCAATGTGCTTTTGTCCCTTGCAACAGAGCCTTCAAGGAGAAAAATGGCTTCATTAAAAGTGAAAAGGGACTCAGTGCCTTGCACACAGCAACTCTTGGAGTCCCCATCACCAGGAAAGAGGGTTTTCCCTGGCATGAGCCGCCCCTGTGTGCCTCAGCCAGCTGGGGCATCCTGCTCCCTGTGCTGGCTGGGAGGTGGAGGAGCTGTGTGTGTCTGCTGTGCCTGGGGAGGGAGCACAATGAGGCCTCCAAATCTCATTGTCTGCTGTGCCACAGGCAGGGAGATCCCCACTGCCGGCCCTGCAGCTCAGCCCCGCCAAGGAGCAGCAACACTGGCTCCTTCCCAAAGGAAAAGCCCGGCCAGAAACTCTGCCATGCGTGGCTTATGTGCTGGAGAGAATTTCTTTGGCTGACACAACACTTGACTGAGTGACAGAGCCTTTTCCTGTCTTTTCACGAGTCCATAAAGACCACAAGGGCTGGAAAGCTTTTTAGTTTTGCCCCAAAGAAACGCAAGATGTGCAGCTCAGTCATGCAGTTGCTCTTCTGTTTTCCCACTGAGGCTGGAGCCAGCAGCATTTAACCCTGGGCTCCCCGTGCCAGAGGCTGCCCCAGCAGGGAGCTGCTCCATGCGGGCCCAGCTGTGGGGAGCGGGCGCGGCTGCTGAGGCCGAGCCCAGCACTGCTCAGCCCTGCCCACCAGCGATGCTCCCGCTGCCTCTCCGACGAATTTTGGGGGGGGGGGCAAGGCTGCACTTGCAAGGAAAGCCCCCAAGCCCGGAGTTTCTTTCCTTCCAGTGGGGTGGCACTGGGATTTTGGGGCCAGGAAGGGGAACAGGAGGCAGCTCACACAGCGGGTCCCTGCTGCAGGGACTGGATCTCTCCTGCAGTGCCACAGACACTGAGAAAGCTCTGAGCCACCTCGGGCATCTCCTGATGCAGGAGCCTCCCTTGGAAAGCTATGGACAATCATAAGCAGCAACAGCCACAGAGAGGGGCCCTGCAGTGAGAGAGCAGCAGGAGCTCCAGCCCAAAAGCCAGAGGCCTCCCAAGCTCCTCCTTAGCCCAGAGTGTCGAACTCTGCCCCTGGTACGACATCACTCCCAGAGCCTTTCTCTTCAGCCCAAGGCTCATGGAAGTACACTCTCTGTACAGAATAATCTGCAGACACAGAACCCCTTTATGGCCTTCTCTTAACAGCTTGTTCAGAATTTGCCTTTTTCTCCTAATTGTGATCCTGCTCTGGACCTCCTTGGGCAAAGGGAATGTTTCCACCTCTCCCAATTCCTGCTATCACCATTTGGTGAAGAAAAGCAGTGTCTGGGGTTTCCCTGTCCCATTACAGACCTAATTATAATCCTTCCTGTGGCTCAGCATTTCCAAATCAAAATGGGACTTTGCCACATCCCAAACTGCATCCTGACTTTGTGTCTCTCCTGCGGATACACTGGCTTTGTCATGCTGGAGAAATAAATGGTGCTGGGAATTGTAAGTAAAGTGCAATGACAACATGTGGCTTATGCAGGCACAGCAAAATGCAGTCACACCAGTTGGGCAGCAAGGCTATGGCCCTGTTAGGTGATCCACTGGAAACTGAGATTTTAATGGAAGCTTTCATTTAAGAAAACATGAGGTTTGTTAGAAAATTTTCATAACTGAGTGATCTCTAATAATCATTCTATTATGGCTTAAAACAGCAATTTAAAGCCTCTTGTACTGTAAAAGGCTTTGCTCCAAGATGAAAAAAATATTTCCCTCCTCTGAAGGAAAAAAATAATTATAGCTGAGACCACAGTTCTTCTTTCTCTTTGCTAACCAAGGAGCTGTGAGAGAAGAACTTAAACATTCCCATTCAGTTTTTGTGGCCCTACACCCTGGACTGGCAGGGTGGCCTGTGGGTTTCCTTGGTGGATTCCCAGTGTCTGCCCTGGCAGCCAGAGACATTTGCAAGCTGTGCAAGCCCATCCCTGTCCCTGCAGCAGCCAGCTGGGACTGAGCCACGCAGGGAGCCTGCAAAGCCACACGAGGGTGCAGCCCCACCCCAGGTCATAACTACTTGTGGTTAGGAGAGACAGGGGTATGCAAAAAAAAACCTCCTGTGGATTTCAGGAAAGTATCCAAACCCAAATGTTTAAGAGAGGCATCCTAGAAATGCTAATGAGCACGTGTGTCTGCAATGGAAAGTTTAATTCCTTTGTACCTCCTCAGCCACTAATTTGCTCTGGGCAGTTGTTGGCTCCAACTCTGTCTCCTGCTGCTCTGTGAATACTGGCTGTGCCATACTCCCCTCCCGACCTGGCCTCATGGAAACATTATTTTCTTCTTGCCTGCAGCTGCTTTCCCTACTCTTGTCTTCTCCCAGGCTTTCTGTTCTTCAGTCCTGCCACTTACCTGATACAGACCTGGTTGTTTTTTAGTTTCCTGAACCATCAGGGTTGGGATAAACTCTGTCCTTGCCTTGCACATGTCTGTTCTACCTCCATACACCTCCTCTCTCGAGTCTTACTGGAGAGCCCTCGGCTGAATTCAGCATGGGAAGATCATCCAAGCCTCCAGTCAGAACCAGTGGCTAAGAGCAGCAAGGTATGTTCCAGCATCTGGAGCTTCCTGATTGAAATGCACTCCTCGAGCTGAGAAAATCAAAATGTAGGCCCCTAAAATTGGGTGCCTGATGCCACAGGGTTAGGTAGTCTCAGCTGCTTGATCATCACTTCCATATGCACCATCTTCCCTTTCCTGACCTCCCCTTCTATAACAAATCCTCTTCCTGAAGCTGCCCTTCATTTATTTATGGCTTCCACCACTGTGTCTTTATCCTGATAGCTCAGTACAGCTCTTAGCTTGTTGCCTCTTCTGGCATCTCCAAACCTTTCCCACTGCCAGTCCCACTTGGAAGCCACTCCCTGTGGAGATTCCATCAGCTTTGTCCCCTCCTCCAGCCACTCTCCACATGTCTATGAGCATCAAACTACCAAATCACAAAATTAAAACAAGATCAGCTTTGTGCCTTTAGGATCCACCCATTTACTGGCCATTGCTGTAGAATATTTTGCAATCATTAAAAAAAATTATTAGATGTGTTGTGGGATCTCTGGGAAAAAGACCTTCTCTTTCCATGTGGATCATAGAAAATATAACAGTGCCTTGGCTTTGGAGAAATCTTGTTCATGCAGACCAGAAAGAAGTAAAGAGCACTGACTTTGAGTGGCCTGATGCAGCATGACCTGCTTAGTGAACCTGAGTGAATCTGAAATGCCACACATTTCTCAGCATCAGGATGATGCCAGAAGGTGCAGAGATGGCCTGATCCTGTCTGCTGGGTAAGAAAGCTGCTGTTTCAGAGATGCTGATCTCAGCCAGGTGCAGCACAAATGAGGCAAAGCTTGGAAGGCTTTTTATACCAGCTTTAAGGTGATACTCCCTCATAAGAGAACAGAAAAACCATGAAAATGAGAATCCTAAGTCATGGTAAGGTGAGTGAGAGCTTTTGGAAAGGTGGGCTGCCAAATGGAGTACTCCAGATGTAAAATAATAACAAACACTTGTGTTAAAAAAAAATTAACAATATATTATTTTATATTTTATTCCTCCCAAAAATTATTAAATTCTACTCTCATAATGTAGAATCTGGTTACATTTTTTCTTTTTCCCCTTGAAATCTCAGTTCTAAAGCAAAAATTTCTTCCAATAAAACAAAGAAACAAAAAATTCAAAATCAGGCTTGGCTCTTACCCTGGGGACAGTGGGGTCCATCCCCCTTGGGATGACTCTTGTAGGCTGCACCTCTCCCCACTGCCCATCCAGCCAGAGCCCAGCCCAGCCTCAAACCACGGGTGTGCCCAGGCAGGAGCCACAGCTGGATTTGCCTCTCTGGGGGTGCAGAGGGCTCTGTGGCCCAGCAGGTGACTGTGAGAAGCTGTGCTGGACAGAGCTCAAAGCTCCTCCAAACTCAGCTTTGCTCACAAGGCAACTGGTGAGAGTTTGCTGTTGATCTCTGTGCACAGCCCTCCCTCCCTCCCTCCCTCCCTCCCTCGATAATAACAGTGCATAAAGCAAATCTTTGTGTTGAAAACCAGAAAAGGAAAGCTGTATGGTCTTTTATCAGACTTTTCTCCAATTCTTACATTCTTAGTATCGATGTGGTAATGAAGAAATTATGCTGTTCTTATTGTGCATGATTATTCTAGCCCTACAATTTTTTTTGTTGAGATTTCCCACTAGCTTTGCAGTGTTATAACTACCTTTCCAAAATTATTTTTAAAATGTGGAACTGAAATATTTTTACCTTTTAAAAACCCTAATCCCATTACCATAAAAATCAAACTCCTTTTTTCTTTAATGAAACGATTTGTAAAATTGAATCAGGATCTACTTGCTGTTCTGCCATCCTCTTCCTTCTGCCATCTCTAACTTGCTTTCTCCTTCCCACAATTTTTGGATCTCACTCTGGTCAGGGAAATTGTAGGTCCACAAAACTGCACCTACAACTTGTGATGAGCAACCTGAAATCTGAGCCACCAGAGATGGGATTTTATACCCTGAATTTCTCAGACAGGACTCCAAAGACACGAGGACTCAGAATTTCACCCTTCAAAATCACATTTGTAAAATGAGAGCTGGGGCCAAACCTCTTCTCTGGGGATGCTGCTCCTCAGCAGCTGGGAGGCAGCTCTGAAATCAAGGTCTTTTTGGAAAAAGCCAATGGAAAGGGGCAGATCACATTTCCAAGAGCGATCTTCTGGCTGCCCAAGGTTACTGAATCCATAGGGAGGTTCAAGCCCACACGTGTGAGTGACCAAGCTGTAACCCATGAACTTCCACTGGCAGAAAGCTCCATCAGAGCTGGAACACCTGGATCAGTAACTTCCTTAGGTGACTGATTAGCAGCGTGTCAGTAGCAAGACCTTGCAACAAAAGTGATAAGTGACAAATCTGAGGAGTTTTACAGTACTAATGCTTGTTATTGCTTCTCACAAAATGTTACCAAGCTTACAATAATCTTTACACTTTCAGCAAAAATGTGAACAGTATATTTGAATATATTAAAAAGAATTAAAAAAACATTTCACAAAAAACATTTGTTGCCATATGAAAGTCTTTCAGCAATAAATGCCCACACCAGTATTTAAACATTGTTAAAAGTATAATGATTTGTACTAATAAATTATGCAACAAGAGAGGTAAACAAAATAAAATTACAGTATAGCTCTCCATGTTCCTCCACTGAGCATCCGCAGCTCTCGGAAGCTCCATTTTAGATGACTAATTAAGAAACTGATATTTTCAGAGCAACAAAAATAAAAGCTTTTATTTGTTCATTTGAATATAAAACAGGCGTTATCACAGATGTACAAAGCGTACTGGTGGTTTAACATACAAGAAGGTTGCTGTCCTTTGCACATAAAAATTTTTGTTTGAATCTGTGATTGGCTGAGTTACATGAATTTCTCTAACCAGTCACCACACTCTATGAAATAACGCTGCTAACATTCAACTGATAAAAGGGACAGTCTTCCCTTGGGTAAAGTGTCAAGCAGGATTAAATATATATAATAAACAAGCACCATGAGGAATCTGCTCCTGTTTGATTAGTTTTGTGTTTAAATGTTCATTGTGTACCCTCTCTTTTTGTGCATGTGCATCGAGTTGATTACATGGTTTTGTCTGACTCCAAAAGCACAAGGTCACAAGACAAACATTTTATACATTCTCATGAATGGTTTATCTACAGTACAGTTTCTAATACAGAACAATCCTTCTTTATTGCTCAGTCTGATGGTGCTTAAATGTTTCCTTCCTTTTGCTTGCACAACAAAACCAGAAACTCAGTTTATCATTTCTCTTAACTCAGGATTTAACAACCACAGATGACAGGTTGCAGAAGAGAGCTGTTATTAACTGCGTTTCACAACTGCATTGCAGTTCTTTTATTCTCTACAAATGCAAAGTTGACTTCGTGAAGGTTAAAGTGATGCTTTGAACGACAGCGAGATTTGTTTTGCAGTACTGAGATCAGCGATAGCAGGACTTCACAAGTTAGTTCACACACTGCAATTATGTTTGTAATCAATCAACATCTTGTCTGAAACCTTACAACAACTTGCCATTAAGAACAGATTTTATTCTTTTTAGGGAGCAGAAAATGAATTTGACAAAGTATGGGATTGGTCTGCAGAGCATGAATAGGGCTATTCACAGGACAGTGAGGGCGGAGGGGATGGTCTGAAAGAAAACGCGTCTGACGTGGCGAGATGCTCTGTACTGTACATGCAGACTAAAACGTCCCTACCTTTTAAAAAGATTTTTAACACCCAGCATTGAGACTCCCTTATACGTGATATAAACATGATAACATTTGCCCTGCAACAATCTTAGTCATGCATATCCGGTAATGAGAGCCAGCACATGAACGTCATTTGGGACAAATAAGAAAAGCATTCTTGGACTGCAGCTGGTAAATCCCACTCTTGATCACAAACAGGTCAATTCAGTTACAACCACATGAAGGAAGGGGAAGGTTTTAAAAAAGGGGGCGTGGGGGGCAGGGAAGACAACAGAACTGGGGAATCAAACCCCTCTTTTCTCCAAAGGTAGTAAAATGAAGGCAGCTGTGATGCATGTTTTCCTACTCTTCTCCCGTGATGGCCTCAGGCTGGACACCACGGGACTCCTCCGTTCCTTAACCAGGCAGATGGGCTCCTCTGCTGTTGCAATGGGACTAGTTATAGTTAGCAGATGCACGATCCGTGCCAGAGGCTGGTAGTGACTGTACGCTCCTCTCTGTTAAGGAATAAATTAAAGACCATCGAAACAATCCTTTCCTGTAAATGTAAACTGGAAGCGTTGGCCACCGAGCTACGTGTCCTAGCTGAGAGGCAAATTGATAACTCTGTGCAAAAAACCCCAAAACTTTTCCTTATAGCAGTAAAAACACCAACTAAAACAATGAAAAAAATTGTGCAACAAAGTTCTGCAGCTAGACAACAGTGCTATTCCTCAACCTGCCTTTTCTAAGTCTAACAAGTGTATGCACATGCCAGCACAAATATTTATTGTTGCCTCCATGGCAAAGAAAAGAAAATTATTGTAGTGCATTTTTAGTCTTAAATTCATTCACTGCCTTAAAGGCAGCAATAATTCCACTTGCTGGTATCTAGAGGATTCTTTTTGACAGGGATACTTAGCAATCCAGGATTGCTTTTTTTTTCTTTTTCCAAAAAATTTGTGAGTAACATTTGATTATCTACAGTGGGAGACACCATGCAAGTGACAAGTACTGCATTTTAAACTTTAAAATCTTTTGTCATTAGTGAATTTATATTTCATATATATATATTTGATGTGATACTATCCACTCAAGATAATACAACACTTTGTTTTTATATTAGCAAACATTTCAAGAGTTTAATATTCTTGAATGTTTCTTCTCTTTTATACTTCTAAAGAGATCAAAATAAATTAAACGTTTTGTACATAATTACAGAAGAAGTAGTTAACTTATTTTATCTTTTTAGTTTAGTACAAAGATATTTGCAAGCTCATTGCCGAAATACACCTTATTTATAAATTTCTTCCATTCTAACGCTAACAGCAAAGGCTCTTTGGCCTTTGGGCTTTCAGCATCTCTGACAGAAAGCTGCAAGATTTCTAATTGAAAGGTGCTACTTTGGGTTTTCTCCTCGTACCACTACGTAGTTTCCTAAGATGTGGGATCTAAAATGGCTTAAGTTAGTAATGGATCTGTATTCATCAGCTTTTTATGACATATTGAAACAAATGAAGGAGACAATTATTTGTATTAGTATGCAAATTGTTTTAAAAGAATCCATTTGGAGGGCAGAATAAAAAAAATCTACTTCAGCTTACTTAATGTAAAATACAAAGCCACATTTACTCAAAAAGCAGTATTGTCCAATAAGCAAAAAAAAAAAAGTTTAAAATGGGCTTTTCCAACACACTGAAGGGCCTTACCCCATAGTCCTTCTTTTCTAAAATTTAGTGGTAAAAGAAAACATTTCACATTATATTTCCTGCCAATCGTGACTGCTTTGAAAAGTCGTAATAGAAACAGTTCCATTCTGATGAGTGTCAGCATCTTATCTGCACACTTTTTTAGTGGACACAAAAAAATTTTATACATCTATAGTAAAGTCCATGGAAGCTTTAAGGTACAAGACTACATGTTGTAGGCCACATAGATGGGATCTAGCTGGTCTGCCAAAAATCCATCTCGTAGGTGCATACGTTGTTTCTCTCCACGGGAGTTGATAGGAATTACACCAATGTCCACAACCACCACCACCCCTACAATCAGATAGTGTTCCTCCAGAACCACGTTGGTGACCAAAGGAACAAGGTCCAAAGCTTCTTGCTCAGATCCATCCAGCTCAACTACAACGACCAATAAATTTGTCCAGGTAAACACCGCACTGGAACAAAAGAAAAAAGAATATTAGTCGTGGGTTTTTTCACCCATTTCACTTTCTATCCTTTTTCTTGCACCTTGGTTCCCTTTTGCTTGAGCTCCTTGGGCTCTTTCCATGTGCTCAGGACAAAATGTAAACAGCAAGAGAGAACATGCTGCAGGCAAGGGCAGAGCAGCCCCATGGGCTCTCTCATTAATACTGCTGCAATTTTAAGCATTGGGCTGAACTTTGCAGGAACTTGCCTGTCATGTAAGCAGGCAGTGAGACAGCATGTGGTTCCCTCTGAAGCCAGGGAAGTGCCACAGCTCTGCTGTGTTCATGGAATGATGTGTGTGTGGAAGTGTCTTCTCTGGGGTTTTTTGAAGAGCAGCCCAAGGAGGTTAAGAGAGGAAGCACCAAGAACAGCAGGAGCACAGTCTGAGCTGAAAGATCTGTGGGATAACCCCTGCCAGTGAAGGGGTGTGGAGCCCTGGGAAGGCACATGGCACAGTGACAGGGGTGCCTGGGGAGGGGGCAAATGCCTTTGGGAATGGGCTGGCTGCTGCCCAGGCAGGTCAGAGCTCAGCACAAAAAAGCTGCAATTCTTCTGGACCAGTTGGTTTCCACAGAAATAAGGCTGTGTCTCCATCTGTTTTATTTTGGCTGTTTTATTCCTGCTAGGTTTAAGGGGACAGGAGTTTTAATATCCCTGATTAAGATGTGAGATGGTCAAGGGAATGTCATTATCCCCAGTATCTCCTCTTTGCTAAAAGAACTTTGCTAAAAAAACCCCAAAGTTTTGGTTAAACCCTTGAGCCAAGGGAGGTAAATTTTGGGTTCTGCTACCTGGGACCGTTTCTAGATAATGATAATGCATTTATCCTTCCCAGTATGGAGGCTGGAAGGGTATCAAAGTCTGGTGTATGCTTCCATCCAGAGTAGTTTTACTGCTTCCCTCCATCCTCCTCCTCCTCCTCCTCCTCCCATCTCCAGTGTCTCCAAAGACTCTTGCATCTCATGGGGGGTCAGCACAGCTGAGCCACAAAGAGCAATCTCACTCTTCCTTGCAGGTGTTTAAGACACTTCTTCCTCTAACTTGTGCCATAGAATAAATAATAATATTCTACACATGTAAGCCATACATCAAGCCTTTACTTCATAAAATCAGGGGATAACTTCCCAGAACTGTCTTGAGCATAATCATCTGAAAGTCAGAATATAATATGTACATAAAGCCATCTTCAAAAAGAGCTTCTTACCCTAAGGTCAGTGCTTGATTGAGATGGAAGTGCACTGTTTTAGCCTCCTAAGACAGCTCTGAAAATCCATGTACTGTGGAAACATATCTTACTTTGCCCAAAAATTAGCTATGAAAATGTGCTCTATGTTGACGCTTGACAGAATGGATTTTAGGATAACTCTTAAAAAAAATTATTTTCAGATCCTGCCAAAGTACTATTTGATTGAATTCTTATGTGCTTATTGATCTGGAAAACTAATGAGCAGCCAAAGCAAGGATAAGAAGGCCCCTTTTGACTTTGTACTGCTGTGAAATGAATTTTCATTTGTAATTATGTTTTCACAGTAAGTTTTGATTGATGCTGAATACTAACAAAGTGAAGTATCAGTCTGCACAGGTGACCATCTCCAGAGAGGTCCTGGAATTTTTATTGATTGCTGTAGAAACATCTAAATTAGTATTATATCTATTTTATCAAGAAAAAAAATGGGGAGGTTTCATTGAAATGTAAGTTAGCATTTGAAACTATGCCTGAAAACTACTGTTAGCTCGTTACTTGGGAAAGCAATTAATAGTAAGATTCAGGAGCAGGTCCCTAAAACATGGCTTAGAATAAATTAGTTTGTCTGAATTCAGGAAACTGATTCCCAAAACTTTCATGAAGCTTCTATTAAGTCCGAAAATCAGTGACACTCCCAAGAGGCTTCAATTTAATTTAAAACTCATTTCATATCTCATGGTTCTGACTCACTGGTGACCACTGGAAGTAAAAGGAAATATTGCTCTTTATATTCTTACTAGTTGAAATGAGGACACATTAGCCAGTGTGTATCTCTTATGCATATATCAACTTTCTAGCCCTGATTAATAAAAAAATTCAAACCAAAAAGCTGGGACCAGGAGGGCTGTCCTTTCCTTAAGAAATAATTGAGTCACAATAATCAAGTCACACCCAGTAGATGAAAACAGTCACTGCACTGAGCTGGGAATGGCCCCTCCTGCTGCTTCCGTGTCACCGAATGCTACAGGAAAAACAAGCAAGTTGTCAAAACACCTCCAGGGAAAGAAGCTCCTAATTGTTTTCTTCTCCAAATATCTTCTGTAGCTTTGTGCATAAACCACTTCTAAGCAAATTCCAGGAAGCTCTGTTCTGTTCCTCTTTTGAGACTTTGACATTTAAATGAGTCAACACTGTGCTTTATATAAAACACATACATTACCCCATTTTGTGGTATTAGAAACACTTTCAAAATGCAGTGTGGCTTTACATCACAATAAAGCCAGACTGTGCCACTCTTTCACTAGTTAGGTATTGAGACACAGGAGGTCCAGAGTCAGAGGTTGTTGATTTTGTGCTAAAATTTCTTAAGAGACAAGAATAATTTTAAATGACCTTTCAGATCTGATCCTCAATGACAGAAGCTGCCCAGCAGGATCACATGTCAGTCAACAAATCCCCGAGTCCCTCAGTGGTGTCCAGTGTTACAAAACGAGCTGTGTTTCTCAGGGGCTGTTTTTACAATCTATCAGCTGGACATACCCAGCACCTTCTGTGTGCAGTAGGAATTGATGCAGTTAAATCCTTAATGGGGAATAGTAATTGGAACAAGAAAAGAGGCTTATGCCCCTGTCCACAGAAAGGGATATACAAATTATAAATAATAAAAGAAAAAGACTTAGCTGGCTATTGATTTGTCAGGGGGTGTTTGACAAAGACAAAAGGAGAGTGTCTAAGAGAAGCTGAAAGAGAAGTCATGTGAGAGAAGTTAAGGACAGTTAGGACAAGGACTGTGAATGAAAACTCCAGGATGATTATTTGGCAGAGCATTGGTTAGGAAGAGGCTGGGAGCTGTGAGCAAACCAGACCTTGTCACTCTGAATAACTGTGTGTTCCTCTTCTGCAGGAACCACATCTGAGACACATCTAATTCATCAGCAATCTCTCTTTTTGAGGAAAGAACAACCCTGAAATACTGGCCTTAAATATTGGCCTTTGGGCAAAGGGTAGCAACAGTACAGGGTGTTTTCTGAATTCTCACTCCTGTGCCTTCTACATTATCACCCAGCTACTGGGAAGAGTTAAGGCACTGAGAATTAGCTGCATGTACTTCTTGCAGAAATTCAGTGACCTTCTTCTCTGGTTGTTCCAGTTTACCTCCAACCTTTTTTCAGTTGCCACTTTCTCACTAGGATTTCCATGGCTGTGGAACAAAATGGATCCTCAAAGTGCTCTCAGCAGTCTTGAAAGCAAGACCATAATGTTTTGGTACTGAAACTCATTTCTGCAGTGTGCTATGGCTACTTTATTCACTTCCTGTGAGCTCATAATTTGGGGTGACACAAACCTCTGACAAACAGGTACTGCTGAACACAGCAATTTATGAATCTATGGCCATATTATGATAGAGCAGTCCTAAACAGCTTGATCTGAAAACTCTCCATCCACTGCTGGTCCTGATCTGACACATTTTCAAGGGGAATTCCATGACATTCCTAAGGTGTTCATACTGTTCTCTATGAAGGCACAGAACTCAGCTCCCTATGTAATGCCTGTCTGGCACAAGACCATACCAGCAGTGATGATGCTCTAGGGAGGAGGCAATAAGGCAAAACCTCAGTTACAGTCAGCCAAGCAAGTAACTGCATTCATTTTAACTGATATTTAAGAAAAAAGCAAAGTCTTTTACTAAAGAAACTAGTTCAGCTGCTGTGCTTCATTCATTATTAAGCTTCCTGCTCTAGGCCACACCTCTGCAGCCAGGACTGAAAAGAAAAATGCACTAAATTGCTCTGGCTATTGCGACAGATTCATTTTGGTTGAAAGGTGAATAGCTGAGCTGAGGTTGTAGCAAAACAAAACAACGACCTGACTGAGTCTTCTGATGCAAGAATAATGAAAAGCAATTTGTGCTCATGTCGGCCTCAAGAAATGATTACCTGCTGTGTACATCTGAGGATGATACATTGATTAAGACAACATCATTATTAACTCATTGATTTACTGCTTCATTTTCCATTGTGACCTTGATTTGATCACTGTTTCATTTATTAATAACCAATTCAAAAATAACAGTGTGCTTGCTAATAAAATTTATTAGTGTGTTCATTTATTTGAAATGTTTGCTTGCTTACTCCTTCAAAAAAGAAAAAAAAAGAAAGAAACACATTGAATGAACTGATCAGAAATCAGTCCTTTCTGATTAAACCCGTTTGTGGAAAGTTTCATCCTAAGGACGCATTTGCAGCTGAGTTATAAATCCTGTGACCATCCTGACAGGCCATTTCCTGGATCAATTGCAATATCCAAGGAAAAACCCCAGACATTATAGATATTTCAGGATTTTATAAGGGCCCTGGTGTTATACAATCCTTACCATTCTGTGATGCTCTTGTGTGCTCTAATTACGGAGGTCTCGATATCGATCGGGTGGTACCTCATCCCTCGCAGCTCCATGGCTTCATCTAATGCACCCACCACATAAAGTGCATCGTGGCGTTCTGGTGGCAAGCAAAACAGAAAAATAAGAGATTCTATTCTCCACTACATTAAACTATAGAAATGTTCACACTAAGGATTAAGAAAAATAAGTACAACACAAATTATCCTCGAATTTCTGAAACCTCAAAGTGATTTCCGAACTAATGAACATTTTCTGTTGCTGAAGTGCAATGCAGAGCAAAAAACAGAAGAAAGGAAGGCAGAAACACTATTCCCATTTGAAAAAGAAAAAGGCAGAAATATTTATTCAAAGACAGTGGCATAATTCCTGTTTTTCTCCCAGTGGGATGCAGAACACATTCATTCTTTTAAGGCACTCTGATTAGACAATAGGTTCCTTGTTTCTCTCTGTTTTTTCAAAGAGAAAGAATAGATTTGATCCTAAAAGTGTGGCTGATGTTCTTCCAATTGCTTTGAGATGGTCACTACAGATGCTTTTGTTGTATTATAAAGGTGTTTATCAAAAAAGTAAATACATGTACTATAGCTAGATCACAAATTGATTATTCAGGTAAATTAAGCATAACACTTTTATAGCCCATATTTTTTACCTACTGAAGAAATAAATGAGGTTGAAATGACACATTTTAAAAGATACCAGGCTGAAAATAAACAATTACATGCTAGTCATAAAAAAATATTTGCTAATAGACTTAAAAGCAGATAACTGACTCTTTTGGCATGAATTTGGATAGTTGTGTGGTGGTACTGTAATGACAATATGAGATCTACCTAATAAAGGGCTGAGAACTTTCTGCACTGGGAGCTAAAAGTGGGAGAATGGAGCAGCTCTTTGCTAGGAGAACACTTAAGGTATTTGAATGCTTAAGCTGCAATATCTTCAGAGAATCCTGAATTTTCTCAGAGTTGGGCTATCACTGTGAAATGGAAAAAGCCTGTGCAACACAAAGTAAATCTCTTCAGAAGGTGCCAGGATGAGGACATGGCACCAGGCCTAATCCACAGGGATCACTAAAATGTTTTCAGATTTGATGAATTCTTTCTTTGGCTAAATAGTAGCTGTTCTAATGGCCCTGGGATCACTCCTGGAGGTGTTCACAGCATTTCTGGAAACCCTACTTGGCCAACAGCCTCCCTGGCCAGCTCAGCCACAGCTGCTCGTGGCACTGTGCTCCTCAAAAACCACAGAAAAAAACATTTTCCCAAGCAGAGACTTTGTGTGCCTGGCAGCACTTGGTTCATGTGTACAAGAGACAAGAAACCTCATTAAAACAAGGAAGGGAATCCTGTAACTTCCTGACAGAAACCCAAACACCCTATAGCTTCTCTTGCAGGTACTGCTTGTGTTACATTTCAGTAACCAGTCCTGTGGAGTTAAAGACAGGAAAATCTGAGGAATGGGCAGCTCCTGTGAATGGGTTTGTAACACAGGGGGTGGTGGTCACAGGAGGGACAGGGCTTAGACTCCCACCAGGCTTTTTCCACAGACACAAATGCATTCCTGGGGACACAACTGCAAATGATGGCAGTTTCAGCTGCATTTCATATTTTTCAGCTGAAGCACTGGGTACATTAGCAGTGTCAAAAGGTCACTGGTGGAGGGGATTTATAGTACCTGAGGTACAGCAAAGGAAAAGCAACTATTTCAGCAGGGAAATCTTGCCCTCTGATTTATTTTCTGATTATTTTAGCTAAGGGGTTTTTTTGCAGTTTTACAGGTTTCACAGATGGAGCATGTTAGGTAGTGCAGGGCCAGAGAGGCAGTGTCACCCTCCAAATAATTCAAATTAATTGCATAGACCTAGATGATGAGAAACCTCTTACCTCCATTTGCATCTGTGAGTTCTGTTCTTCTCAGGAACCCCAGATAACCAGTTCTTGCCCAAATAGTCTGTGTGTCTCCAAAGCTGAGTCTTGAGTTAAAATGATCTGATTGCAAAGATTCATCTCCATAGATGGTAAAATACCCACTGGCATTGTGAGTGCTGTGAACCCATATCTAAGTTAAAAGCAATTATACTGGTATTAATTAAAGTAGCTTTCGAGAATGAAGCATTATTGAAAATTCTTGATGCAAACATTTTTAGTTATAGCTAGATAATACTAAAAATGTCTTTTAATGCTGTTTCTGAACCCATAACTGACCCAGTTGTAGGCACAGAGACCCCAGTCAGCTTTTGTTGAAGTTGCAGGGTGGCTCTGAGCCTTGCCAAGTTCCTCACTCCTGATTCAGTGTATTTACCCCAGCAGAGCATCCTCCATGAACACCAGGCAGACAGATTAATTTAAAGGGTGAGGCCAGGGACCTTCACCTATGGAGAGGGATTCATCCCATCGAACTCGAAGCATCATGGAAATTTTTATAATTTCAAATTAATGAACTCTTACAGAAGTTCACAAATTAGATTGTGGTTTTAATTATGATCAAACATGTCCTTCATTTTGTTAACTAGATTTTTAGCTGCTTGAAAACAACATGATTTTTTTTCTCACTTAAAAACATAAATTTGAAAATCATATAGCCTTGCTCAACTCAGCTAATGAGAGTACTTCAGTGCAACGAAGCACAATGATTATAGAGAACTGCACAAGAAAACCATCTAGCTGAAATTAGACTAATCTATAAACTTACTTTTCATGTAAGCTTCCATCAGAATTAGCGAAGCACCAAGTATAAAACACAGTTAGCAAAAGCAGATTTTAAAAAAATTTTCTAACTTAAGCTATTAGTATTTAGCAAGTATGTTGATAACAATTTTAATAATGACACAAATATCATGATCCACATTTACAAAGATCAGTAGAATTCACTATTTTCTTAACAGGGCATTTGATAAGATGTATCATAGGAAACCATTAGCATGCACAGCAATAGCTTTGTCTCTGCAGTTTAGTTCAGAGCTTACAAAGTTCAGGCTCTCATGACTCACCTCACCAAGATGAGAATCTCCTAAGGGTCCCTTTGTTTCTGGATTAGCAATAATGATACGTACTCCTGGGAGGATCTATTCAAAGAAAACAGGTACCACCTTATGCAATTGTATGCTGATGCTTTGTCCCCAAAGAACCTTCCCTAGAAACTAGGAGAAATCTTTAAAAATCCTTAAAAAGGTAGACTTACAGCACAAAAACAAAAATAGTCCATAGATATGATAAATTCTGAGATAACTGGGAAATGTGACAAAACTGCTTCTCTTTGCAAAAGCTGTTCCATCAATAAACATCCTCTGAAATCAAATGTTCACCTGTGGAACGAAACTCTGACCAAATGGCCCTTGTCTCTATGAGAATACACAGTGGGACAGGAAAAACCCCAATGGACCTTTGGCCTGACACAAGGAGAAAGCAGAGACATCATCCAATCTCCCAGAATGATGACCTGCCAAATATCTCATGTAATGGACACTCAGCAACTACAGAGGTGGATGTTGAACCCTAAAAGAGAAAAGGGAGCATCCTCTGACCATGAATGTCTGCAAAGCTGTGGAGAAGGCTTTAGATGAGCATGCACAGCATCAGAGCCTGCCCCTGTGTCCCCACCCTGTCCCCACAGCCATGCCCCAGCAGGGACAGTCCCTCTGCAGGGGCTCAGTAGCCCGTGAGCACAGGGCTGGTCAGCTCAGAGCAGCTCTCACTGGAGGGGGCTCTACATCGATGGAAGGCCAGCATTTGTCAGCTGCTTCAAGAGTGACAGCAGGGGATGAAATACCTTCTTTTTGCATAAGAGAAGGAATTGATTTCTGCATAAAAGAGCGAGGTACAGGTTCTGAGAGGGCAGTAATGCATCAGTTACTGCCATGATGCTGTAACCTCAACAGTAAAGGAAGGACATCCATCTGCACAGCTGATAGTGCCTTCCCCAGTACTACATTCATGTAACAATGAACAGAAATGGATATTTACTGAAAATATTGACCATAAAAGTTATGCTTGAATCTTCTTTCAGTACTTACTTTTCCAGACTCCATGAGAGGCAAACTATGTGGAGATCCTCTTTCTACTAAACGAACTCTGTAAAATAATATGTATAATACATGGTGGTGTTTATTTGCTTTTCATTAACATTTCTTTCTAAAAGGAATGGTTAATCATTGCAGAGTTTAATGTTATTTTTGGGAGAGATGAGGCTTATATCCTGTTATGTGGAACATAATCAGACTCAATATTTAATATTAGCCAAAACTTATGGATGGGAAAATAATGAGAAAAATATGTGTGTGATCGTTTTCTTAAATAATAAATCCTTCAAATGTAGTTGGTGCCTTTTATTTGGTTTTGATAGACTTTTGTAAATGAAATTCCACGCACAAATTTATTCACAACAAGGGGGATCTAAAATATTGATTTCCCACAAGAACATCATAAAAGCCAGGGCACAGATGCAAAAGCATGTGAGCTGAGTGAGCAACCACATTCCACAAGTAGCTAACAGCTAAAATCAAAATCATATCAAAGTAACTCATAACCTGGCCTCAGCTTCAAATCTGCATTTGCAATCTTTTAATTATTTTCAATGGACAGTGTTTGATAAACATTTTAATATTTAAAAAAAGTCATTTAATGAAAAATGTTATTGCTGCTAAGATCAGATCAGTTCCCAGAGTGTGAATTTCTGGTTGTTTCTCTTCTTTTTTTAGATAACTTCTTTCCCCACTAAGTGAACTGGAATGTCATCTCTCTTTCAGTGGTACAATGGTCTGGAAGAAAATTCCTCATTTACCCTTAGAAAAGTACCCAGCAAGTTAGAATGAAAGAGATTTCCAAGTTCTAAAATAGCTGATGATCTCAGCCAGTATATGGCAAAGAAAATTTGATAACATCCAGTTATTCCTGTATCCCAAGTAACTTAAAAGTTCTAACAACCATGAAAACCTTAAACTTCCCACTCCTGAACATTATCCATAATCCACTCAACCAAGCTAAATCTGGACTTGTGTCTGAAGAGCACTTCTTACTTCTTTCCTCCCCTCAGCTCTGGATATCAGAAACACAAAACCCCAAAATACAAGATGCCTAAAGGCCAACCATGTAAAAGGTAAAGATGAAATGTCAGAAGACAACAGAACAGACAGGAGCAGATGGATGGAGACTGGATCCCCTTAAGCTGATCTTAAAACAGAGTCTATTAGGAGCAGTCACAATTAGGAGCAGCCACAATAGATACTTTTTGAACTGTTTTGAGGTCTTTTTATAGACAGAGCATCGCAGTGCTCAGTTTGGGAAAGAAGGGATGAGACATAGAGAGACTTCAGCTACAGGTCCCTTTGGAGAAGAACAAAGCTTTAGCAAGTTCAGACCCTAAGCATAAAGGAGATGGAAAAAGATCTTTCCTTTTTTTTTTTTGCTTCAAGAGTCTTAAAGAAAAGCTGAGACTGTTGAGGTCAAGGCAGGAATAGTGAATAGTGTTTTATCTGCAGTTCTGGGAAGTCTCTCAACCTTGATGAACAGGGCAGGGCTAAGCCCTGAGATATTGCACATCAGTGTGAACAGCTCCTCTCACTAACAGAAAGATACAGCCCAAACACCCAGGAATGTCAGACGCTTTTCCAAGTTGTATTGAGAGGAAAAGGATGTAAAGTGGCCTTCAAGGGGTACTGCCTGGAGCAGGCACAGTTGGGCAGCTGCAGCCTGCAGTGTGTAATAGGAACCACCTTCCAACACTCATTCAACTGCCACTGAACTCCCAGGCAGAGCCTGAAGCAATAATTACCTCCTCTGTGTCTTACCTTTAACTTTATACTGCCCTTGTTTACACTGTTACAGGTGTAACACATTTCTGTGCTCTCTGCATTTCCTGCTGAGCCCCCCACTCGCTGAAAAGCAGTAGAGCCACCAATGGATTCATGGCAAAAGCCGTGAAGCTACAATATCCATCTGTTCATCCAGGGACACAGACATGGGGCAGCAGAAAGCCAGGCCATGGGAGCTTCTCTGGAAGGTGTGTGTGCAAGGCTAAATTAATGCTGCTCTGCTAAGGCTGCATCTACATCAGCCACACTTGTGGCAGCAAATGGCAGCCAAATCATAAATATTTAGGAGTGATTGGCAAAGGTTTTAAAAATAATGCTGTATACATTGAAATGAAATCAAATATTGCAAAAACCTGTTGCTAGTAATGCCTATACATTTCTGCCTTCATAAACATGTCTTTGTTTGTAAAATCCATATTAGCCTTGAAATACAAAATGCCTTAACTGAGTTCTTCCAAACAACTGACATCTCCAATCTTTCAATAAGTATTTGCAGACAGGTAGCTACTCTTGGAAGCAATAGCCATCATCTCAATCACTTGGTACCTCCTTTAACAGGCAGAGTTATCTTACCTATTATTTATGAGCATTTGTGAAATTGAGAAAATCTTAAAGACAATTGAGAAAACCTCAGCCACAAGCACTGTTAGAGAGTGATGGTGTAACAAAGGTCAGGAAGCACTTTATGTAATTTAAAAGAGGTTTAAAGAGAATTCTATCTGGATAACAGTAGAAAAACCCTCTGGGGCGGGAAAAGTGTATGTCAGAACTGTCCAGCTGCCCAGAGACACTGCTGGCCTTTGCTCCCTTCCTGTCATTAAGACTTGCCTCCATGAGGTGTTGCTGAACTCCAGGCCTAGCAAAAATCACAAATAATAAAGCAACATATTCAATAGTCAATGGCATGACAACTGGAAATGAATCAACAGTCCTAAATCTGACAATGCCCTCTTTGCTTTCAGCATCTGTGCTTCCCATCTTGTTCTTATTATCACTGGTGCATTCTTCTAGTTCCCTTCTCCACCTGTTTCATTTAACCTTGTCTGATTTTTAGCACATGATGATCCACAGAAGGTGCAATTTCTCACTTTCCAGCTCTGTTAAACCTCTCCCACTCTGTGCTTCCAGCCTCACATCCCTACAGAGTTTTCATGGCAGTGCACTAAACATAGAAACGGCATTTCCTGGAGGTTTTCTGTGAGGGCCTCTTAGCACCCAAAACCTTAGATCTCTTTTAAAAAAGTTTCTGCTAAGCTCACAATCCATTGGGGAGCACACTGCTATACCTCTAACAAATCCAAAAATAATAAAAAATATTTTGCCACAAAGATAGTTCAGAAAAATATAAGTAAAACATGAGATTTTGATGTTAGTGACTCTCATGCACATTCTTAATTTTAAGTGCTTAATAGTCTCATTAACTCTACTGGGACTAGATACTGTGAATAAATTATGGGCATTAGGCAATAATTTTTAAAAAGAGTTTTATTGTGCCTCAGCATAAAATAATTCAATTGTTCCCACTCTTCCTCAAGAGATTTCCCTTTTTCCACTGACAAATGCAGACACAATTGAAAAAACTTCTTTGCTTCCGCCTTGAGCAAACAGCATCACTATCAAGGCTGCTCTGGCAGGCAAACTAAAACTGCAGAGCTCAGGGCCCATCAGACCCTTAAAAACAACACCTCTGAATTAGGTGCTGCTGGCAGAGAAGCACACAGCTCCTTGCAGCCTCCCTAGGACAAAGACAACAAACCCTCTCCAAATTCACAAATAATCATAACCTCCTCCCAGGCAGCACAGGTCCAGGAAGGGCAAGTCCTGTTTCTCAGCAGTGCTCCAGAGTTCTTTGTTGGGAATGAAAACAATCTCTTACAAAGTGAGTACAGAGCCTTCCTGCTGTGTTCTTCTGCCTCCCAGTCTTGCTGGGAAGGGCAGAGGAGAACATGGCAGCAGAGCCAGACTGGGCAAAGAGCCTGAAAATCAAGTGGATGGGAGAAAACATGCTGCCCTTGGGTGTGAAAGCTACTTCTGCACCTTCTGGTGGTTTGCAGCCAAGCTGAGAGGGAAAACAAATGAGAGACCCAATGAGACACACAGAGCTTCTCCCCCACCAAAATGTCTCATTGGAGGAGGGAGATGGAAGATGTTTAAGATTCATTTCACTGTTGCAAAACTATAACCAGGGATGATACACAATGAAACTGTACTATTTACACAGACTAGTACAGGATAGTATATTTTTAATAACTTTTTTCCACTGGTTCTTAAGAACATTTTCTTTAAAAATTCTCTCACTGGAGCTGTACAGCTGAGAAAACTGTTTCAAAGTCTGGTTCCTGGGATTTAATGGGGAATGCAGCTACACCCCCAGTATGTGCCAACTTCTTTTCTTGTTACAATTTAATATATTGGACATATTTCATCTTCTTTAAATCAAACACTTACTATAGAAAAGCAGGGCTGAAATCTGAGTCAGAACAGGAACTGGCCAGCTGTAACTAACCAGGCACTGCAATCACTGTGCAGCAAAGGAGTATGGAAATGCAGCAACAATGTCTTTCTACCCAACTATCTTACATGAAACTGAAAATTTTGTTTATGCTCCATTTTATATCTGGTTCATTTGGTGATGAAAGCTCTCCAAAATACACTGCACAGCTTGCTAGTGCTTCACACGACTCAGAGAGTTTGTCAGCAGAGCTATTAACTCTTGCTCTGGGAATCTGCAGGGGCTGGCACGTGCAGAGTGGTTCTAAGCAAGAGTACGGTGCCAAAACTGGGCAATCCTTCAGAGCTGGCTGTGCTGCTGCTCTGAGAAAGAGCTTGGATTCTGTGATTCTAATAGAGATGGAAAGAAGCTATGAGGTCATCCAAGTCTTGCTCCCTGCCAAAAAAAGACTGCTCCCTGCAGTGCACTTTTGAGTGCTTTGTCTGCTTCTGTTAGAGTATTTCAAATGATGGGGCTTCTTCCACTTCCTTTCAGGGCTTATTTCTCAGCTGAATTTATTTCAAATCCAGGAACCTTTCTCACTCTGCAATGCTTGGCATGAACCAGTCTTAGCTTCCTTTATTATTTCTGTCTCCATGCCCAACTCCAAGGAGCTTTTCCCCAGTGCCCCCGTTCCCTTTCGCAGCTGAAGAGATTGCCTTTTACCCTAACACTTGGCCAAACCCCACATCACAAACTTCTTTCTTTTCTTTATAGCCATCCCCTCAAGCTGAGCCATGGTAATTGCCTCTTCCTCCTTGCCTGTGTGCCAGCATCTTCTGCAGCCAGGCTCGGGCACAGCACCTCTGGCATGTCCAGCTCTGCTCTCCCTGCCTGTCCCACAGCCCCTTCCTCCTGTCTGGAGCAGCTCCCATCCCACACCACGTCACTCTGCAGTCCTGCCAGCTTGGAAGCCCAACTCTTTGGTTTAATACCAGCTATTTCACACTCTGATTTCTTTCAGCATCTGTTCTTGGATGCTGCCACTCTTGAAAACCTTCAGCAACAAAGCCTAGAGGAAACTAAACAGGATGTGATGAAATATAACCCAATGTATTTAAATCCCCTCCTTGCCCACAGTTTTTCTGTGGCAGAAAGCAACAGCCAGTGGTCTCTGGTTTCATTCCAGCCCTATTTCTTAAGTTCACCTACTGACTGTAATCTTACATTAGAAGTTAAGTTTGGGGGGGAAAAATGAATATTTTCTTCTCCTGCAAGATATTGATGTTTTGAAAAGTTTTCTGTATTAAACTGGAACACAAAAGTTAAGTATGTACAGATGTTGTAAAGGAATCTAAAAAAAACCTGTGGCAGGTCAGAAAAAGAGGTTATTTATGGTTAATATTTCAGGGCATTTTGCTTTGTTTTGAAATTAAATTAATTAACTCTCCAAACTGAAAATGCTTTAACCCCCATCATGAGAAAACATTAAAAAACTTACTGTGTTTTGACCACTTTGAAAACTCTTTTTCCTTAAGCTGAAAAGAATCTGCCCAAAGTGACTCTTCTGAATTCAACACAATGGTCTTTTACAGTGACAAAAGGCCAACTACCTAATTCATTAGAAACCATAACTAAAATCTAATTGCAAGGCATTTAATGTCAGAGACCTTTAATGTGGCTACAACCACAGCACAGTAACTTCCCAGTTCTGGCTCAAATCAGCAAGAACTACTGCCATCAACACCACCTTTCAGGTAATTATCAATGTCCATCTGAGATGGTGCCTGGGAAAGACTTTTGGTGGGAAAGGGCTGATGCAGCCTCCTCTCATTTTCTATAGGTAGAAGAAGGATGGGCACTGTAGGCAACAGGGGGGTCCTGGACTGGGTCAGGGCTCTTTGACACTCAAAACTGTCAGTGCATTTTCTCTTTTCTCAAATAATAAAATGTTTCTACATAAACGATTCCAGAATTAACAAGTCAATGAGCTCATTCTACCAAAAAAAATGGAAACATGGATCAAAGAACATAAGCTCTGCCTTCCAAACTGACATGCAGGGTTCAAATAGCAGATCAGAAGAGTAGGAGAATTGCACAGCTGAAGGTTTAGGCTGAAGGGAAAATGTACATAATGAAGAAGTTTCCCTGCATTATCCTGGTTTCCTCAAAGCAGTTTTTCTCCTGTCACATGATATATTCAGATAATGGATAAATTACAACCAAGACTGAAAAAGGGACTTTGGGATTTAGGCAAACTTTAACCAACCAAATGAACAACCATTAAACTTTCTGTATGCCTAGGATATATTTTAATCCTATTAATTTGATAATCACAAGAATTAGCACTAAATAATTTCCTTTAATGTAAAGAAATCCTGCACTATAAACCTAAATTACACTTCATGTGCCAAATTGCCTGAGGTCAAAAGCAAACAGCTTCCAATCCTTCAGCTGAACAAAGAAGCAGAAGAAGTTACACAATGATTTAAGACAGTTCAGAAAGCTGCAAACAAATCAAAATGGGGCAGGAACTCTGGTTCAGGAAGGGAACACTCAAAGCTTCACAGATTAAAAAATGCAATAGCAATTTTATCATAAAATATTATGGGAATATGTAAAAAAAGTAAGTCATGCTTATGT
Source organism: Notiomystis cincta (assembly GCA_013398075.1). Lineage (NCBI taxonomy): Eukaryota > Metazoa > Chordata > Aves > Passeriformes > Notiomystidae > Notiomystis > Notiomystis cincta. Next base: position 301,392 of record VZRX01017794.1, on the reverse strand, counting down.
TTGCTTTCAGCTTTGAAGTCCTTTAAAATGTTCAGCTGTCATCACACATTAAATTTGTTTAAATTAACTTTGCACTTTGTTTATAGCACAATATACAACTATTTGAAGAGAATGCAGTGGACCAGGACTCTGGAGAATCTGGTTTCCCACCTTGCACCTCAAGCACCATCAGGTACAGCATCATCTTTCTCTGTGCTTCAGGTTTCCAAAACCAGGCATAAAGCTGCCCACAGCTGTTATCTTTCTCTCAGATTACAAACCCCCCAGGAGATGGTGTTTATCACTAATTGTTTTTACAGCACTTTCCATAATCACAGTTGTGATTTGACAATTCTGTTTGATGCAATATGCTTTTTCTATTTTGTAACCCTTTGTCTTCCCAGTCCTAATCTCTAAAGAGATTTCACATACAGGGAAAAAAATAATTATCATGAACTTGGGATCTGAAAACATCCTCAGCTAATGGAATTAGCTTATTTGTTGTTAACAAATGATGGAAATTATTTTAGCATTGCTGATGAAATATTCATATTCTACATTCCCACAATGTAATCAAAGGTGGAATTTCTGAAATCAAGTAATTTTCTTTAACCCATCCCCTTCCCTTGCTATAACCTCCATATTTCCCACCATTAGCTGACTCACCCTGCATTTTTGAGAAAGAATCTGCAGAAAGTTCTCCTTAACAACAACCAGGGACATTTCCTGTGCATGGAACACCAACACATGGAGCTATTTTTTCAGTTCAATGAAAGCTGCAGACAGGCACTGAGAAGGAAAGGTCAGTGGTGCCCTGAGCAGCAGTGCCTGGGACACCTGCAGGCTCTGAGAAGGGACTGTCCTGTCACAGGAGACCCACTGGGAACCCTGGCTGAGCCTCTCCAGACTCTCTGCTCACAGACACTTCCATTATATGCCACACTAAAAAGGACAAGTGAGGCTCGAAGCAGCATATTAAGATCTATTGAAGGGAGCCATTTAAGAGGGTATTACATCTCTAACCAAATTAGTGATGTATCCTTATATAAATAAAGCATGCTTTTACTCTTCAGAGCTCTCCCTCCCAAGCCAAATGGTTCCTTCAGTTTTCCTTCAGCCAGAGACTCCAGGAGCCATACGAGTGCCTGAGGCTGGCAGGATGGAGTGAGTCCCAAGGGTGCCAGAACCCATTTCCCAGGGGTATCTGGCAGCACAGCACCCTGTGCTGAATTATCTGTCACAAGAAACTGACAGTGTGTGGCATGGCAAAGCCCTGTCCTCCTGCAAAGGCTGGCAAGAGAAGAGGGGAATGGAAAGAGGGGTGGAGAGCACGTAGGAAGCTCCATCTCTCCAGCACAGCACAGCCTGTGGCTCAGGCTGCAGAAGCTACAAAGGCTTGTTCCAAATCTTACATGTACTCATTAAGAGCTTCCCCTTCCCAAGCAGATGCCTTGTGAAATGCCCTCTAAGGCAGCAGTATGGGAAAACAGCACTCTTTCCTCCACTACTGAAACAGCAAATGTACCCTATATTGATCACTTGGCACTTTTGAAGAATCACTGTTTAGCATTCCATTAAGAGTATATACCAAAATGAGGGAAAGCAAATTGGTTCAGAATACATCATCTGTAAAAACCAAATGCATAATGCATCTTATTTGCATAAAAAATGGAAGAATGAAAATTCCATTTTACAAAGACATTCCTGTAACCGTACAGCTAAGACTTATGGTCAAATCTGGGAAAGAAAGAAAGAAGTATGGCCTGTAGGGAACAAAAAAGGAAGAATTTTTAATAAATCTTCCTTGGAAATGTGAGCAGCCAGCTAGTTTTATCTATTCCCAGCTTCCATGAGAAGCATGTCTGAAAGAGAGGGACCTGTAACACCAAGGAAGCTCAGTATACCTAGAAATGGGAAATCCTTTTTTTAACAGACATTTTTCAAGAATGAATATGTTGGTGTATTTTAATAAGTTGGAAATCCAATAAGTAGTAAAATTCCCAGTAATTTTACTGGAATGTTAAAATTTCAGCAAAATTATTGTTACATTCAAAACTGGTTTATAAAAACTAAAATGGAACCATTTTCCATCTAGTTCTTTTACTCCTACTTGAAGAATGACATGGAAATGTTATTGCAAACTGTAACACAGTAACTGTACAACTGTGGTGTACCCACCTTCCTGGAAAGCTACAGCCTTTTGTTTTCCCTTTGTCTTTGTCTTACTTGGTACACAGGACAGTATTCTCTTTCCCCTAAGGCCTCCAGGGAAATACAACTGGAATTTCTTGATTTGTAGTTAAAGTATGCTAAACCACATCCTCTCTCAAAAACCGTATTTGGAGCCAACTCTTATTGTCCTGTTCCACTAAAATCATGATATGCTCTTCTCTTGAAGATGACTTTATCAGGGAAGAAATCAACTTGTGTTAAGGGAGGGAATACTTCAGTGTCATCTTACCTTAGAAAGCACAAAAATTACTTTGTAGGGCTCCCACCCCCTATTATTGGACATTTCTCTCCTTCTCCTGCCCTGCACAGAAGTTGTGCTGTGCCTGGAAACATGAAGCATCCTTCAAAGCTTTTTAAAAGGTACCTTTACAAATCTGGTTGTAACTCTGGATCCTCATGTGTAAACAGTACAATTTCTTCAACAATATTTGCTCCTCTTCAGTTTGCCAGGCCATCAGCTTTATTCCTAATCACTGACTATCAGTGTATGGAGACTGAGCAAGTTTATCTCCTGATGCAGTCAGAGCAGCAAGAGAGAACCTTTCCTCCTCTCTAGACAGGCTGGGAGTTCTCCAAGTCAGCACTGAAACTGTTCACATGGTGCTTATCAGCCCAAATTAACTTTTCTTTCTGGGAGATTTGTTTCCCATAGATCAGAAACAACGCCAAGGGGATTTTTGAGACAGCAGTGTTTGCATGGCAGAAGGAAAGCACAATACTGCTAAAAGGCCAAGGCTGTATCTTCTCCTGAGGAAAAACATGAAGAAGAAGGGGGGTTTTGCCAGTACCATGACAAACAGCTTATACTCACAAATAAGATTCTGAAAGCTAATAGGCAAATTGCCTAAAACCAGGCGGTTCTACAAAGACTCCTCAAAACCAAACTGCATCATTTCTTTTTGTACATCTTTGAGGGACTCAGGTTTTATTTTAAAGACCTCAGGCCCTTCTCTCAACTGAGTTACTTCTACAGACTCCATAGGGGTGCAAATCTTTTCACTTTCATGAAGAAACTGTGTCTGTGATAACAGAAAAAAAAATCCAAACAGATGAAGCAACAGACAAAGTAAAATGTATGGGTGATGTGTGGAACTTGGAATTGGGGAGTGATGTGTGAAATTTGGAGTTGGGGGGTGATGTGTGAAACTTGGAATTGGGGGGTGATGTGTGGAACTTGGAATTGAGGGGTGATGTGTAGAACTTGGAATTGGAGCCACCCATATGAGAATATCCCTGGAGCTCAGGGTGACAGGAAGGGACTGCTGGAGGTGGCACTTGACAATTCCATTTGCAAGTTCACCAGGTTTGTGGAACTTTACACCCCAAAACAACACATGTCCTCTGCCCACAGATGTCACTGCAAGGGAAATGCTGGCTGGGTGTCACAGAGGGCAGGGATGGATTTTAACCACCCCTTTGGACCCCTCACAGTGAGCAACTGAGGACTGTGATTTTCTCTGAGCTGTGCCTGGGCTCTGTCCCCAGCACAAGAGCTGGAAAGGCCCTGCTGCCCACAGCATCAAGGGAACACTCCTCCAAGTCTCTCTTTTGCTACCATTGGCAAATGGCTTTTAGAGAGGATTAATCAATTAAAGTTTCACTAAAGGTAACTATTTCACTGTCACTTGCTATTAGCAAGTCTCCTGACACACCTCCCCTGTCTCTTTTCCCTCCCCACCTTGACTGTGCTACAGAGCTCTGCTGTGGCTGCAGCTCAGCTGAAAACTCAGCTAAGGAGTTCTTTTGTATGGTAACCCTTTAATAAGAGTATTTTTCAAGGCAGATGGAGGAGAAGTGTTTGAGAATAAGGAAAAAAAAAGCTCCCGTGGCTTTGTTGTTTGGTATTACCCAAACCAATGTATACACAACATGAAAGTTTCAGTAAAATGCAGAGGAGAAGGATAAACAATTGACAGCCATAATAAAAAGCTATTTTTCTGCTCCTGCATGATGTCTGAAATGCTGGAATATATTAAAATGAAGCCAAAGCCTTTACTGATTGCTTTTGACAGAGCCTGGATTTGAGATGGGGCTCAGTATATGAGCAATCCATAAAAATAAATCCTAAGTAACTGTTTTCTCATTTCTTTGAAATGCTACAAGTGTTCCCTTCTTTTCTTGAGGAGTGAGATTCAGAATTTCCATCCTCTTAAAAAACACCTTTGTCAGGGAGACAATGTCTGAGCAAGCCTGAAGGAAGTTCAGAGATCTCTGAATACTCTCAGAATCTAAAACAAAAAGTAAGACTTGCTTATTACTGTTAGTACAACCCAAAAGTGACCTCCTAAGAAATCCAGTCTGCTAATGACAGACTAAATATATACAAGGTCTTTTTTTTTAAAGCTACATTAATTTGCATCTCTCCAAGAAGATGTCAGTGGCCACATGGGAAAAGACTCTTATTTTGTACAGCTCCACAGACTGCTTGTTTAATAAAGAGGATAATCAGGTTAAAATAATTGTTCTAATGATGGAGTAGGAGCATTTCAATGAAAGACTATGGATATCATGAGCCATAAATTGAGTAATAGCCAGACTAAAATACTAATAACTTGAACCCAAATACATCTTTGTGCTTCTGGTCTGTTTGGAATATTCCACACCTGGATTTGAGTCTCTCTTTGGTGCCAGCTGCCTCTCCATGTCTGTCTATCTCAGCAGCTCACCATTACATGTAGCTCAAAAGGAACTCTAGTAAGCCACAAAAGAATTTAATAAATTAATTTTTCCATCTTTATTACCCTACAGACTTAACTAGATGAAACTGAATAATTTAAAAGATCATTTAATGCACCTATTATTTCACCAAAGGGTATACTGAAGTCTGAAGACAGGGTAAGAAGGACATGATGGGAAAGGATGTCTGCATGCAGGAAACCAGAGATGGCATCAAATAAAACAGAAAACACTGTTTACCAGCACTGGCTGAAAGTCTTCATTCTTGCCCAGTTTGATACAAAATGTAGATGTAGTTCAAAAAACAATTTAAATAAAATTTGTAGTCAAAATAAGAGGAAACTGTCTATGATAAATGCATGCAAAATGGTATCTAAATCTTCATCAATCCATTTGTGACTTGGTTAGTGGCTCTGTCCCCCTGGGAGTCTAAAGCTCCACTACATCAAAGCTCATAAGTTGTCAGTATCTGCTACAGACCAAGAAGACTGGTGACATTTTTATCTGCTTTTGGGGGTAGACAGATTGCAATGAATATGTTTCCTTTTACTTTTCTTATCTTTTTAAAAATAAACTTCAATATCAAAGTAGATCTTTCCTTGTTCTGCTTAAGGCAGAACAGTGGTTTTCATTTTTTTTTTTAATGGATAAGGTTTTAATATAGAAGAGAATATTAGGATGCATGAGAATGTTTATCTTTACAGGATTTCCATGAAGTTTAAACTTTAGGAGATGATCAATGGTCTCCCTCAGCTGTCACCAGATGGACCCTTCACCTCACTATTTAAAATTTCTGAGGAAATTCTCTGTAAAACATTTAGAATATGAAAGGTCCAAATCCCCAGGAAAAGAAATTCCTATGCTAAAAATCTGAGAAAAAATTCAAAGCAGTCAAAATATTTCAATATTTTTAATGTAATTTTATATCTAATTCATACCTGCTAGTTTCAAATTCGACTTAATTTCAAAATATGTATTACCAGATTAAAACAAACATTTTGAAAACAACTTGAATGAGTCTAAAAAAAATATGGTTTAGGATGTTTACAAATATACTGAAACATTTGAGAATCCAGCCTGACCTGCTGCAGAACACTCAAAAATATCTTTGCCCTGTTGATGGGAAAGATTTGTTTTATTCTCAATTTGATGAATTGGCTTGTTTTGCCAACAAATAGTTTTTCTACAGAGAATTAAGCTGCTGTTAAGGATGAAGAAGCTGTGAAATTTTTACTCTAATATCAGAAATGTGTTTTTTGCTGGACATTTTATAAATACATGTACATATTGCTTTAGAACAATCCAGATACAAGGGATGCTTGGCCTTCAAATTTACATTTTACTGGTACAAAAGGCTGAAAATGTGGTAAAAGCCACCATCTTTCAAGTATACAGTGTTTTGGCACTCTCCCCCTTTTTTCTCTTCCCAGCACTTCTAGCTTTTAGTGTATTCAGGCATCTTGTGCTTAACCACCCGAAAAGCGTCCTGAGGAGAGCACGACTGGCCAAAAAATATGATGGAACAGTCTGACAACCAGCACTTTAGAAGCAGGGCAAGAATATGTCTATATTTATTCAATTTATTTCCCCCTTTTGGCTGGGAGAGGCAATCCAACTGCTTTTGCAGAGGCAGAGAAACGCAGCAGTGACCTGAGCAGTGCCCAGAGCTCTGCTCCCGTCCCTCCCTGAGGATGCCCGTGGGCACACGGCCTGAGCTGCACAGGGGGGCAGCAGCCAGAGCCCCCACTCTGCCCTCAGGACACAGCTGACTTCTGTAACCTGCACTGCTCTGCACTGCAGGGGCACCTCACCCACGTGGTGGATAACTCACAAGTCTTGTGGTTTTCATTAAAAGCCTGGTGGGACTTGCCTGTGTTTGCTCTTTCTTGGCCGTTCTGAGGACACCCTGATTTTCAGAAAATCAGTAAAATGCCCAGCACAATGATACTGATATCCTGTCACCAACTGCAAGCCAAAGCTGTATGCTCTTGCTTTTTGTGCTACTCAGTTTCCAGAATAAGTGTCTAATGCCATCTGAGACAGCACAGGGTGCCTGGGACACTCATCAGGGCTGATGAATACAACATGCCTCCATGGGAGACCCTACTGAGAGAGAGGCTGTAGCATCTAGAGCTGCACCAGATGCTCAGAGCCAGGCAGTCAAGCCTTTCTCCAGTGTCAGAACTGATGCCATCTCTGACCAAGTGGTTGCACCCCTTGGTACAAGTTTCCTGACCCTCCAGGTGAGCCCAGTACTGTGGGCAGAGTCCCAGCAGCTAAACCAGTGGTAGCTCAGAGCCACACACACAGAAAGGGGTTTGAAAACCTCCACCTTGAAGCAAACCATCCAAACCCAAGGAAACCTGGGAGGAAAGAAACATCTGGTTTGGTCAAACAACCACCCCTAGATCTCCATACAGATTGTACCTAGCACAGGTATTTTGACCTAAACTTCTATAAAAAAATGACATTTTCCTAAGCTGTGAAGTGCACAAGGACGTAATTACCGGATGAGCTTGAAATAGTTGCATTGAAACTGATTATCAGTTTTTATGGATGTGAACAGGATTTGAATAATCTCAAAGAGATGAACCACAGCTGTTTTCTGAAGCAACTAGAGAGTGTTATCATGCCAAGAAAAAAAAAAATATGTTCAGTCTTTTTCAGACCCTGAAAAATATCTTCTAAAATCCAAATTATGAAAAACATTTTCTCACATTAAGTGTACAGTGTAAAATGTTCATATTGTTGGGGGACTGGCTGGCCTACAAAGACTCTGTGGGTTGCTTCTCTATGGTCTCACAGCTATTTACAGGGATCTTTCTGTTATTGCTAGGTAATAGGGACATTCAGTTCTAAAATGGTTAGAAACAGCAAGTGTGAAGAGCCTATGTCAAACACAGTTGTTTTCTCCCTTAATTTATGACCCACTAATCTAATTCTAAGTTCCACAGGATTGGGTAAATGAGGCACAGCTTTAAACCATCAAATTAAAATCTACATTACCACAATATGAGAGCCAGCTCTAAAGATCATCTTTCATGTTCTGTAGAACTAGTCACTAAATATAAATTAACACACTGCAAAGCCTGATCTTGGTAATGATGCCTACTTCTCAATGCCATGCTAAGGCAGGGAAATAGTATACCCATGGTTTATGCAACTTTTATGAACAGTAAATCTTAATTCCTCTCTCTAAACATGTTTTTTTATTATTTATAATTTTTACTGACTGTAGATGTTACATTCTCTTTCTAGAGAAAAGGCCTTTTTTCTTTTCTGGGTTACATATGACCATGGACTATGTCTCCACACTACTGCAGCTGCTGGGCCAGGAACACCAAATTTCTGTGGCTGGGTTATGCAGACAATAGTGTCCCAAAGGACAATCAAACATAAGTGTTATTATTGGAATAATTGTGTGCAAAAGGAATAAAGATATTTTGTGTCAAATATCTTGCAGCTCCTTTCTTCTACCTGCCAAACTCCATGTGCAACAAGAAAATATCCATGTCTATCTGACCTCACTACCAGTGGGTAATTTGGGCCTGCAGTGCCTTGAGGTTTGTACTCTGCAAGCTGCACTGTTCACTTTGATAGAGCCAAAGTTGGGGGGCAAATTCTCTGTTAAGCTTTTAAGAAAGATGAAAGAAAAAGAACAAAGAAACTCCCTATTTGGATAATGATCTTTTAAGGCAACCAGGACTGTCAATTAAATGTTCACCTTTTCCAGAGTTCATAGAAAACTTTTTGTTTTGTTACAGTTCTGTAAAGAGACTCATGACCAGAGTATTGGAAAACTGAAATATATGTGCATGGGTATTTTTTAAAATCACACCTGAGATCTCAAGCTCGCTTCCAACCGCCAAGTGGTAAATTTCATTTCTCACTTCTTATATACACACCTAACACTCAACATGGAACTGAAAAATGCCCACAATTGCAGAATGTGGCTGCTCACAGTGGCTGAAGCCAATAATCCATCCCCTCATAGTGCTGCAGCATTAAGAACTGCAGCAAGCCCCCCATGATCAGGCAAACAGCTGCCCTGCCAGGAGAAACTCCTCTGTGAAGGTAAAACACCCAACAGCACTCCAGTCCATGGGGACTGGCTGGGCTGCACCACCTGAGTACAAGTGTCATGAAATCCTGATGGCAATAAAGGCAAGGAATCTTGTTAGTCATTGCAGTAGTGATGTCAGATGCCTCAGTGTTATCAATGGAGAAATTAATTAACCAATACAAATGTCTGTTGTCTGCTCGCTGGCAGGAGTCAACACAAATTATTTGTGAGAATTACAGAGGTTTCCAGGGTCCGTGAGGTGTGCTGCAAGCAGCTTTCTTGCTAGAAACTCTGTCAATTGTGTGTATTAGAGAAAAAGAAAAAGGTGGTTCCGACCTGTCGTGCCTCAGTGCCCTCATATCAACATACACTGTGGTGGGATCTGGTCCAGATGTTCCCTGTGAACAACAACAGCAGCTAATCAGAACCTGAGGGCTGGGAGGAGAACAGAGTTTTACCCCCCAAATAACCAAACATTCATTTCAGTGCTAATTATGCTAATCAAATGACAAGTTATGTTTAAGGTATTCATCAATCAAAGCTCAGCTTTACAGAATCAGAACAAGCACTGGAAACATACCTACCATCAGGCACTTGTCACCTTGGGGCTCAGAAAAACATCAAGCAGTCAGACTACTTAACCAACACATGTCAACAGAGGTTTTATTTGCTACAAAAGGCCAATAATCAGCACATGGATACATACAAAAAGTGTTAAACACATTTTGCCATATAAAGGAAGGCGGAAGTTGCTGAGGAGACACAGTTTAATGGCAGAAGCACATGGTCAGGAATGTGAAGCATGGTTTACTGAGAGTCTTCCATACATGCAACAGAGAATATACTTGAAGCTAAAGATAGTAAAGGTAGCACGCATGACATGAACCAATCTGGACTGAAGGTCTGTTAAGCAATTATTCTGATCCTTTTCAGTCTTCCACTGCATAATTTAAATCCTTGCTTTATGTCACAATATTTAGTTACTTGAAGAGAGGCAGACTAATTTTAGTTTCCTTTCATGCAGAGATGATGCAGTCTTTAGGCCTTTCCACCCACAGCTTTTCTGCAGTTTTGCAGCCTGCTATGATCTGCCCTTATCCAAAGCTTCAAACTCATCACCACTAAACATCATGTGAATTCTCAGTGCTCCAGGCTAGGGCTCTCTTCTCTGCTGCAGACCCCATGCTACTGCTAAGCACAAAGCTAGAAGGAAAGCAGAACTTCATTTTGGAACACTGGAACGTTGGAAATTTTCTTTTTCAGCAGAGGAATTCTCCTAAACCTGGTAAACTCCAGATGCACCAATTCCTTTACCATTTATTTAGACATTTACTACTTAAACCAGCAGGCAACATCAAACTCCTAGTGATTTCTGACCCATTTGGGATACATTGTACAGTATAATTCTTCACATTAGGAATGTCTAGGGCTAAATTTCACATTTCTGCAATGCTGGCTGATTGTTCCACAATTTTTTGAGCACTAAAAGTTGCAACGGAGATCCACGAACAGGTAATTTTTGTATCTACAGGGGAAAAGAGTTACCACTACCAATTGATACTTACTGGACAGGTACTGATCATCACCCACCACCAGAGGAGAACAGGAGTAATAGAGCTGCACATGCATGTTAGCCTCTTTAGCTTGGTATACACAATACAAGGTACAAAATCCTCTCTAGCTATTAACGACACGATTTTCAGTCTACTGGTAAACTCAGCAGTGTAACAGACTAGTGCTGAGTGGAGAACTTATTTGAAATAAATGCAATGTTGAAAAGAAAAAAACAAAACCAAGGAAAAATTGGTTATCTTTAAAAATAAAACTGAAGCTGATTTGATTTGTAAAATAATGGAAACAGTCAAGTTTGAAAATCAAAGACAATCACTATGGGATTTATTATTTTCAGCGTGAATGAAATAGTTACAATGGACATCTAATATTTGATGAAACCTGCATCCAGATAAAGCTATAGTGGACTTATTTATAATTTTATAGAAGGATCTGAAAATCTCCAAATCTCCAGACTCAATTTCTAGTCTGTCCCACTGTTGGAAGCTGATAGGTGGGTATTGAGGGAACATGAAAATCCCCTACCTGCTCGGCCAGCTTCCCCAGCCTGTGAGGCTATAGCAGCAGGAATAGCAGGGATGAGGGAGAGAAGGAAAGAAGGTAACACAAGACAAAAATAATAATAAAAATGGGAAGGAAGGGTGGGAGAAAAAAAAAAGAGGAGAATGCAAAAAGCAGGGAGCAAAATAAAAAGAAAAACAATGTCAAATACAGGAATTTTACAAATTAACCATTATACCATTAAAGGTTAAAAAAAGTAAAAAATGAGGTGTCAACATTTTAGTAGAGCAACAGAAGAGACAGCTGTAGACTGCTAACCTTGGACAAACAGACTTAAATGGTTTTAGGACACTACAGACAATGTTGTTAGTGGAAAACACGTGTCTAGCATACTGATTTTTTTTGTTGTTTTTGTTTTTGAAGTCATTAAACATTACGGCCCTGCTATTTTAATGCACTTTAATCCATTGAGAGTTCCAGGTATGCCATTTCACTAGTAATAGAAGTTTGTAAGTGATGTCCTCTGGAAATCAAAAGTAAGCTCTTTTTTTAGAAAAAAAAATAAAATTAGTATACAACAGAGAAAGATACTTACACCTTCTTGCATACAGATTAACCTGATCCTAAAGTGAATTAAAATAAAGGCTTGGTGCATAGTCTGACTACTGGAAGATCATAAAACATGGAGGAACTTCAGAGCACAGTAAGTCTTCATTCATATTTGTTATGGTAAACAGTGTAATACATATAAAGAATGGTAAAATGAAAAGCTGATAAAAACCCATCAGTTCTCAACCATGACTGATAACTCAGCAAAGAGACAAAAAATCCTCACTGGTGACTAGTCCTGAGGCACTACTATCACGTGGAGTATCTAACACCAGATGGCTGCTGTGGGATTTGCCCTACAACTTGTGAAAACAAACAGCTCTGAAAGCCCTGGCATCCCACATTCCTCTCACCAGACTTCTGAATGCCAGCAGAGTTAAAGACTGCAGGAAGCTGCCACAGCAGCACCTTAAGACAGGTTTATTTTGGATGCAAAGGAAGATGAAACATTTAACAAAAATAGGATGGAACTGCTTATTGATGCCCCAAAATAGTATTATTAATAATCCTGGCTGAACACTGCAGTGTAACTGCAAGAAAGCAGGAGAAGTACTGAAATCCAGCAGTTATATAATTCATTGCCTGTGACTATATTGCAGGTCCAGAAAGGCCTTTGAGAGTACCAGAGTCTCATATGGCTTTTAACTACAGAACAGCTTGAGAAACAGCAGCTGAATTATCAGCAACATCCTTCTGTGGCCAGTTGCAGCTGGAACACTCTGAAAAGTATTTCAAAAGAAGCAGAGTCTAAGCCAAGACCAGAATGACTGACTCAATTTGTCTGTGCACATTTACTTTGAGAGACAGAGATAGAGAGCATCTGTTAGGCTGGTAACAATGAAAAAACCAGCACAACTTCTGGAGTATCTGATATTTACTTAGGACATGCCTGGTAGCGTTCAAGGAAACAAAACAGGACATACAGAATTTTCTGTCTGAAAATGGGTATATCATAAGTCACATCTCTTGGACTAAACAAATCTCCTGCCCATGCCCAGGCTGACACTGGTGAATTATCCCTGGTCTGAGCAAATCTCAGCAATATGCCAGGCTTTTATTCCCTGGGAAAACACTGCAGGGCAAAACTGCTTGAAGGAGCACCCCAAGAAGTCAGCTGTAGGGCTGACCCCGTGCCAGGACTCAGTGCATACCTAATTTCCACTCAAGTCAAAGGCCAAGCTGCGTGCCCTCCCCTATTTCCCTTTCCAGAGTTAAAAACCAGGAACTAGGCTATCAGAAGTCCTAAGAATTTAAAAATAACTGTTTTTTTGGGGGTTGCTTCACTATTAAGGATGTGGACTCCGAGTCTACTGCTGTTCCAGCGATGCTCAAAAAAGGAGTTTTTGGTGTGCACTTGGCAATCTCACCTACACAAGCACCGTGGCTGGAGCTGTGAGAAGAACTTCATGGCATGACTCACAGCAAAGGTGGGAAAACAGAATCTGAGGGAGCTCACCCAGAGCTGCAGTTCATTGCTAAGTGCGAATCATGCCTCTGACACAGTGCACGGCCTCCTGGGGCACTCTTTGCAGACCTACTCTTTATTACTTTTAATATGGAAGATCCTCAGAGAGTGTGATCTATCACTAAGTAAAAAGAAATATTAACTTGATGTCCTAAACTGAGTAACAAAGATTCCTCTGCTAGACAGACATAGAGGGAAGGGTTCATTTCATGTGATTTCAGCCATAAAGAAGAAGGTGTGCAGTATAAGGTTGGAAGGATCTCCTGATGGTGATGGATCCCATCCCCAGATGGGCACCTGAGATGTCTCTTGAAGTATCTCTGTGATCCCACTGACTGTTGATAGATATGGGGTAACTGACCTTGCAGTTTCAGTTAGAGGAGATAGAAAAGCAAGATGAATTCTGCTCTCCTTAGCTTGGACAGATTTGTTAGGACATTTTCAGGGTTAACTAAGGAAAATTAACAACTTCTAGAAGTTTTCCCTCAACTGAAATTGAGTAGCAGGTTGAATAAAATGAAAATATTTATTCCAAGTGTTTAAATGGAAATTAGCTAAAATCCTAGAGAACCATCTGTGCTGTTGTAAGAAACAGGCTACTTTTCATATCTATTTTTCTTTCTCTCTTGAGCATGCTAAGATGCTAGTTAATGAGAATTAAAATATGCTAGATGCAATCTTTTCATCTCACTAATCCCTGGACCATTATCTGTGACTATACAGCCATAAAAGGTCAGATATTAATAGTATTTAAGTGCCTTAAGATGGAGGGAATTATTTATTTTCAAAAACACATCTCTAAAAATCTAGTCTGAAATGACTACATCAAAGGAAACATACTAAATTTGCTCTCAGTTTGAAAGGAAATGAATACAAATGACAATGCTTTAGTCTGTCAGTGATCACAACCCGGAAATTAAGATAATTTGGTAGACTAAGACTCTTTTGTACCAAAGAGATTATCACAATGGTTTCCTTTCTAAGGAAAAATTTAAAAAATTTAAATTTAAAAAATTTAAAATGTTAAATTCTGCAATACACACACACACTGACAGACACAGATATACAGACACAGATACACACACACATGTACATATACATGTACAAACACACCCTCCTCCTCTCCTTTTTGGATAGCTTTGTAAAAGCTTTCTGGAAAAATCAGAACACCTTTCCCTTGAAACATTCAAGCCTTGGATTTGTCCACAAAATTGGAAATCAAGATGGTATCAAAGATAATATCCAAGTTGTGTTAGAAATAGCCCATAGAGAAGAAACCTGGATAGGTTTTTTTTGCTGGTAAGGATCAGTAGCTGAGTATTGAGATTTCAAGTTTAGTAAGGTGATTGGTAGATCCATATTTTAGAAACACTGCAGAACAGGCTGGATCACCACTAATCTTCTGGAAGATGTTGTGCCAGGAACCACGTGGTGATCTCATAGATGACATAACTTGGAAGTAAAAAAGCAAAGGCAGATGCTATTGACTCAAATATCTTGAGAAGTAGTTTTATGCAGTGTGAAGAATCCAGAAATCATAACCCATTTCTGGAACATATTAGAGAGACAATACTAATAATGGGGACAATACTAATCACAGGAATATTGTAGATGAGCCATTAAAATCTATTTTGTTCCTCGGCTGAGAAAACAGAATAGCCCACAAGCTATTCTGGAATACCACTAGCCATGAACTTGCAGACAGTTTGGAAAGAGCATTCAGTCTAATTCAGTATCCAGTCCCTGGCAATCTCTACTGCCAGATGCTTCAAAACACGCAAGTCTCTATCTTTACAATCTCCACCAACATGACATGTTTTGTGGTGATGCTTGCAAGTAAAATCTTTAGTAGTTTTTCAAACACCTTTAAAACTTGCCAAACAAGCCCCAGCTCAAATGCTTCAAAAATGATTCCATTTGGGAGGATAATGTTGCTACATATAGCCTGTCCTGAAATGGCTTTTCTCCATTCCAGCCACACTACTCTTTAGACAGTGCTTGGGTTTTAATTTGTCCTATGGGCTGAGATGCCACATCTTTGTAGAACTCATGAATGAAGCCTGACACTAAGCTGTACAATCAGCCAGGCTGTTTAACCATCTCACTCAAGGCTCTCATCATGTGCTGCTCCTAAATCCACAGTCACTATGATTAATAATATTCCTTCAGAGATTTACCCACTTTTAGTTTGATTCAACAACTCTTTCAACAATTTCTGTAAAGAACCATCTAAGAAGCAATCTTCAGCTAAGGAGTTAAAAGGCAGGTACACATAGCCAAGCCCCAATCCAGCCTAACTCCATGCTGATTAGGACTTCCAGTTTCTCTGAGTGTAGTCAGCTGTCCTGCATATTTGCAATGGGTCAACTCAGTGAGCAGCTCAGGACCCACCCAGCTCCCTGTGGGACAGGGAAAGCATAGGAAGAGCAAAAGTGAGAAAACCCACAGGTCAGGATGAAGACAGTTCAATGAGTGAAGAGAAAAACCCAAGTGATGCAGAAGCCATCACTCATCACCTCCCAGGAGCAGAACAATGCCCAGCCAGCCTCTGAGCAATGGCTGCTTTGGAACACCAACCACCCTTTTCTTTAATGCTGAGCATGACATTATGTGGTATGGGATATCCCAGGTCAGCTTGGGACAGCTTTCCTGGCTGTGTCCCTTCCCAGTTTCTTTCTTTTCCAGCCTGCTTGCTGGAAGGCAGTGAGGTGATGGTGCAGGGAGCACAGAGAGAAATGGGGACAGCCCTGATGCTGTGCAGGATTGTTCAGCAAGAGCCCAGGCACTGGTGTGCTCCCAACACTTCAGTCTCTAATCCAAAACACAGCTCCACACAGGCTGCTATGAAACACATTAACTCCCAGGCAGACCAAGCACAATGTAACTTCCAACTGGCCACACTTTGGCACTGCACCTGGCTTATTGCTGCTTAGTGTCATCCCCTGATTTTATTATTTGTCCCAAATTCCTTAATTTCACTTACAAGTGAAGCAACCACCATGAACAGTCCAGAGGTTGGTGCCCGTCTAAAATGGAGATTTTCATTAGTGGCAAGCAAACTTCCGTAGTTAAAAAATTGCCTTTGTAATCTACAGCATTCTTCATGTCTGGTCCCTCCATGGACCAGAATCCAGAGAAGCTGAGCTGTCTTTCAGAAGCAGCTCCACCAGAACTGCAGGAGAGAGCTGACAGGCCCCATCCTGATCTGTGTCCAGTGAAGGTATTGCCATCTCTTCCCTCCTTCCTAAAACTTTTTATTCCTGAAGAGTATTTATGGTAGCAATTACAGAATGACAAACCAAACAACTCTTCCTCTGGGCCACAGAATGACTTTTAACCCTGCTCAGCTTTGCCTTGTCATATGCTTGACAGTAATAATTAAAGACACCCTAGGCTGTAGGGATACTCTGCTGCAGTCAGAGGGAAGCAAGCAGTACTGGAGGTGTGGCACATCCTCTTGTATTCATATCCTGGTAACACTGAGAAGGGCAAGGGGCTAAAACAGGCACAGGCATACTGCTCTGTGCTTACCCCATAACCTCAATCTGTCTGTTTTTTGATAAAAAATATTTACATTTACAGTCAGAAAAGGAATAGCAGATTCTTATTTGCAGTGTCACTGAGAAGATTTGTTCTGACTTCCACACCAAAGCAGGTACCCATGTGACCTTCCTGAGAAATCCAGTTCATAAACCAGGGGTAACTGCCAGATTTGAAATGTGGATGGACCACACAGAGTACAGGCAAGTCCTACTGAGGACACAGTGACTTTGAAGGGGTTAGAGACATGGCAGATGACCAAATGGATATGGAACTTCCCAGCCAGAGCAGCTGCCAATGCAGAAGATGCTTCTTTTAGTATTTAAAAGGTTATTAAATTAGAAAACATATTACACTTGAGTAGGACACCTATTGTATTATTACAGGAATAGTATGTGGAACTCTGAATCCAGATTTGGAAGGACAGAAAGAGATTAAGAGTCATAAAAATGAGACAGAGATCAAGAAAGTGTGTATTAAGATTCTTCATCTATTTATCAAAATTAAGATGTGTATCAGATGCATGACAGAAATGAGATTCTTATTCTAGAATAAAAAATGTCTGGATCTAAGGCCAGATAAATTTAAACTAGAAATAAGGCAAAATTAATTAAAAATGAAACACCTTAAAAAAAGACAAGTTAATTTCCATCACGTTAAGTCCTCAAAGATAAAATACTAGATCAGCCTAGAACTATTTGCTTGGTATAGTTATCACTGGTTGAAATTCAGACCAGACAGCTACAGTGCTCCATCAGTTATTAAAATCATGACTCAGTAAAGATTCCTGGAGAATGCATGTTACATCCTGTATTATCACTGGGAATTTTCTTTTCATTAGAGGATCAAAACAGAAAAGATACAGCAAAATAATATTCTTTGTGTGCAGAAAATATCTATGTAGTTAAATAAGTGATGGTTGGAAGTATTTTACAAACAGAAGGAATGCATATTGTAACACACTGAAGTAAACACTTGTAAACTAGTTTACATGACGTGATTCCATACTGGCTTTGGAGTACAGAGTACACATTCTACCACTGTCAAGTGCCTTTCTGAATTACTGCATTCATGGGCAGAATAAATGCTATGATTGCAACATGAGAGGAATGAATTGTTGACAAAGTAACAGAAATTTACTACCTGTGTATGCAAGAACATTAAGTACCACATGCATTTTCTTAGTATGTCTACGACCAAACAGCCAAAGGAAATACAATGAACGCTTCTCACTGAAAAACATTTTCCTAAAACAACTTTGAGTTAAAGGAGTGAAAAATCTTACCTGCAAACATATTGCCAGGTTAACTCTACAGCCAAGTGATGTGCTGACAGCCCGTGGATGGAGACCCAGGTCTTTAAATAACTTTGAAAATGACTGAGTAAGAGCTATCCGAGGTCGTTCTTCAGCCACTACTACACATGTCCGTACACGTGAAAGGTCCAGTCCCCTTGCCTAGAAAGAAGTCAAAATGTAACAAAGGCCACAAATGGGCAGATTTAATCCAAAACAGAAGTTCTTAAGTGTATTATGCAGGTAATATGATTCAAGAGGAAGAGCAGAACAGAGGCCAAGGTATCAGTAGAGTTTCCATTCTTCCTGGAGGCCGGATGGCCAGATGACACTCTAATAGCTGAAGAGGCACATACTTGCTTGTCATCTCAACATTAGCACATAGGAAATGATGGGCATGCTAATTCTGAAGGGAGGGAATGCTATTTCCCCAAGTTAATTCAGATGACAGTGAATAACAGCAAACAGGAAGCAGTGTCTAGACGTGGAAAAACTGATTAGGAAATTATTAAGAGAGGATGGTAAAGGCTGGAGACATCATAAATATCAGTATCTCTAGACACAATTTATTTCAGTAGCACATGGGAAATTCTGGATGACTTCAGGTATTTAACTGGCTACCTGGCTCTTAATGCTGAGGGAAAAAGGAAGATATACCCTCCTCTCCATACAATGAGGATCATCTAGTTAAAACACCATACTTTTAAGCATATGATTATTTAACTACAGGGCTCAAAACCAAACTGGTATTTCATATAACCAGGGTATTCATAAAACACTATACAGTGTAATACTCCTTGAGCCTCTTGGACATTGACACCTCTGTTTTCCAACATTTGCCCATCAACACAGGCTGCAAACAGATCAGAAAGCTTAGGTAAATAAAAGCCTTTCCTTGATGTTTAATAGCCCTGTCATCACCACCCATCCAGCTACCAATGCAAAGCACAGCAACTGTAAGGGCCGTGAACTTTACCTCGGTCAGATCTGAAGGAGAATGACTGGTATTGATACAGAGCCTTTGGCAAGGAGTAACGTGGGTTCTGTGGAAGCTGCCTGTGCCCTCTGGTGATTTTCCCTCACAGCAGACCCTGAGCAGTGCTCAGGGCTCCCAAGCCCACTGTGCGTGCAGGGCGCGCGCGGCAGCAGAACCACTCACCTTCAGCGACTCTGTTTGCGAACCGAGGCCCTTAGTACAGAGCTCCATGACTGAGTAGGAGCAAAAAGTGTCTCTCACTTTGTACTGACTCACGGCAAGAAGCCACAGGGCGGGGTTGGTCTCCAGTTCTGAGGGAGGAATCAGAATAGACTGGTGTCCTGAATAAACGCTGCAAGACACAAGGGTCATTAAGGCACACTAAACACCAGAGGCCACAGATGAACCACGGGGTGCTTGAGTATAGAGCTTATCACAGCACGGGATGAACCATGCACAGCCTTACAGTGCTCCACACACCCAGAAGTTTAGCGTGATGTCTAACCCTGCTTTTTGCTACACTTCCAGAATCTATGATGAATCATGAGGACTGCAGGCAGAATGTGCTCCTAAACTGCTAATTTACTCAAAAGTCCAGTGGACTTCACTGTTAGAACTGTACCAAAGACAGCAAAATACCTCAGTTATTATTGGTGTGAAGAAGCAGTATAAAAATATTAGGAAAAATTAAGTGTTGCTGACAAATACTTTGGATTGAGTAAATAGCATTTGAAGAGACCTTGACTAAAAGAGTACTTTATTACTTAATATGGAAATAACCTGTCTCCTGCTAAAGCAAGCAAGACATTTGTAGTAATTTTCATGGGAGTATATTTGGCCCTAATTTAACAACTCTTGAGGCTTTAAATTTCTTCTGTGAAAGTTTTATGAACTTTTGAAACTCAAATATACTACATCTCTTGTATACTGGATACCCACTGAGCATAAATATTGTGAAAATCCACTTATCAGGGTCCCTGAGGGAAACAATTATGTCAGAGCTAATTTCTCTGGTACCTAAGATTCTCCCCAAGGGGAAAATATTCCCAATTTGATGACTTTATTTCCCATGGGTTCTATGTTGTTCACTCATATCACACAGGCAGATTTACCATCAATTTTACAGTCCCCCCTCACATCTCAATTTGTGATCTGCAGATATTTCAAATAGGAATGGTGACAGCGTAAAGCCTCCAAATCATAGAAGTTCTGAGAAAGGACCATAAAAGCCCCTGAGATTTATGATGCACAAAAGAATTTCATTTGTGACTTGAAAACTTGAAATGCCAACCTGGTAAAGTAAAGGCAATGTTTTCGAATCCAAGTGTCTGAGGTAAGACATGAAATGGAACTTTATTTTCAGGAATACCAGCATCTCTGTACTGGACATCAGGACAGCTTTGCAATTCTTGCAGATGGGCTGCACACACTCACACACATTCCCTCCCTGGTGAGTGAGTGTCCCCACTCCCCCCAAACCCAGACGAGAGTGCTTTCAAAGGCTGTGCCATGTAGAACGAGGTTTGTGTGACCTGGATGTCTTTACTTGGTACAATAAAGGCAAAAAAGGTGTCCAAGTCCAGCCACAGCAGCAGTTAATAATCCAAACTGTTTAGGTCTCTGCTGCAGTATGAGCCTGAGGGAGTCATGGAATATGTATGAACTACAGTTCAAACAATTTCATTTATCACAGAGGAGAAATTTTATCTTTGACTGCTTGTCCCCATTTATGCCACTCTGGGTGACTGATGACCAGTGGCTTGCCACAGAGTGAGGTGTCCTGGGATGGGACACTGACATGAGGGCCACAGCACAGGGCAGGCAAATGAACCATTGAGCTTTTATGGAACCAGAATAAAGTATCAGTGAACCTTGAGCCTGTGCTGCATAAACACGTGAAAAGAGGTCTTGGCAATGTCACCCAAGCCTGAAAGGGGAATGCCCTGAACTCAACTGAAAGATCAAACCAGCCAGGGAGTAGTACCAGTTTTTACTATAAATATGACCTCACTCTTTCTTTCTTAGCCAATTCTATTAAGTTTTTCAGAGAAGTAAGACCAAAAGACCTTTAAGCTTAGGGCCCCACAAACATTCAAGGTGTGCAATCTGTCTGGTAAATACATCATTCTTACCAACAGGAAGCTGTAACCACTCAAGTAAAAACCTGGGATGGGCTCCAGTCTGTACAAATATGGTATACAGAGATTGACCCTCAAACCCTTTCCCCTGCCCCTGAACTTCTCTAGTTGATGCAAGCAGTATCAAGGGAAAAAATTATCTGCACAATAATAAACATGATGCCAGGGTGTCAACTGTGGGAGAATTATTACTCACAACCACATTGAGATCCCTTAAGTATCACTTATTCAACTGAGCAGACATACCAAAATCAAAACCAAATCAAAAGAACAAACTTTATCCCTGTACTGAAAAGTGCTCCCACAAACTCCACAGTAAAATGGGAGAAGAAAGCTGCATTGTTTTGGTAGGAAAACAGAAAATTGATTCCAAGTGTATTTCACCAGGAAGTAGTTCAAAATAGCAGAATTTACATCAAAGACAAATGTCTTCCCCCTCAGCAACACTAATGTATAAGGGTGAACTGGCCAGCTCTCTTGATCAACTTACAGACAAGAAAGTGGTTTTGCTCCCACCAAAAGTCCTGCAGCAAAGCATGAGGATTTGGATGCAAAATAACCCATCTTCTTCAGACTGAGGGAAACAAATACTCTTATAATTAGGCTTAGACTAAAAAAATTACTCCAATTAGACTGAAACAAATTAAATGTTGGTAGTATGTTTTCTGAGTTTTCTAATACCTCAAAAATACTGTGGAGTTCAGGATCAAACTGCACAGCAGAAAGAAATATCTACCAGGAAGAAAACTTTCTGTGGAGGAGAGCCTCACACATGTGCTGCTCTTGTCTGCAGTACACAAACCTACAGCCAGCTGATACCATGCCTGGAAACTTCATGCCCAACACAGGCTTTGCCTACTGAGCTGTGGTTTAATAATCCATGCATATCCTCTGATTTGCAAGAGCAGTTGGTGGAGCTACAAGAAAAACTACAAAGGCATAATTGTGGGGTGAATGTGCCAGTTCCACAGCTGAAGTGGTTTATGCAGCACCTGGTCACCACAACATTGGCCATAACTTGGCTCAGCTCCCTGAATCAATCTCTGAAACGTTACACAGAATTTGTGTATCAGTCCAAGCCACAAAATACTCCTGATAGCTACGTATCCCTGAAAATTCACAGATTTATATTCCCCTGAGAAGCTGTCTATCACCCATGTTTTGGTGGAGAGAAGCTGAGGAAGAGATACCCTTGTACAGCTGGTTGTACATTCTGGTGGTTTCAAATCACTGTGAGATGTTAGAGGCTGTTTGCTCAGCATGAATGCCAAACACCACGCAGAGGACCACGTGCTTGAACAAACTGCAGTTGTGCAAGGCTGCTTTGGAGGTGCTGGATGAAGCTTGATATGGTTCCAAACTTATAGGAAGTTCTGTCAATGCTGCCTCCATGTAATTCTAGGAATGGTAGAGAAGTTTGGTAGGTTCATCCAGGTATGGAATTCTAGATTTGGTAGAGTTAATCCTGAAGCTGAGGCCCTGAACAAGGTGAGGCAGTTGCATCTCACCCTAACCATGATAGTAAAGATGGTTAAGCTGTCAGCTTTGCTATTCTTATACAGGAACCAAGAAAATCACGGTGAACACTGTGGTAGCAGGGGGATCAACAGGATATTAGGAGAACTTGAGAGTTTAAATATAAACTGCTGAACCTAAATTCCCCTTTCTGAGATTGCAATTCCTCTTTCTGAGATTGCAACAATATATGATACAATGGACTAGGTACAAGATTTTAGTTATGTAAATACTGGGAAGGAACTGTATCTCTCTTCCATTGCTACAGAAATCTGTGTCACAAAAATATCCACCTCCTAATGCAAGTCTTATCAACAAGAGCAGACACAGTGCAGAGCATGTCTGCATCACCTTGTCACAATGACTTTTGGGATGCAGATGCAGAAACTGGGTGGCTGAGGCGGGAGATCACCTTTTAGAAGAATCATCTTCCTTTAGGGGACTGCAGAGCGATCCAGGGGAAAAAAAAGTATTCCTGTGGTGGACAAAGCCTTGGATTTTGTCAGTAGGTGAAGAGCCTTGTCTGCCTGCACTAAGCAAGGGCTGCCCAAGGACAGGAATACTCCAGGTAAAAGCACCAGGATGTATTTTGGTAGGATGGCACCATCTGATCACAACACTGGCTCCAGTGCTGGCAGGCTATTTCGGAAGCATACGGAGATTCCTGGAAGGACCTCTTGGCACTTAACTGTTCCACTGAATCAGAGCTTTATCCCATATTGTGCTGAGGCAGATTAGCAGTAAAAGCTGAGGTTTTATTATAGTTCCAAAAGTTTCAACAGATCAATAAATGCTGACAATGGAAAGTGCAATTTGCAATTGCATCCTGGCAGGTTACTGACCCATCACTGCCCTTACTCCTGTGTCCCTCTCAGGTGACATGAGCTGCTGTCCCACTTAACTGGAGGAGGCAGGTGGGCACTGCTGAATCCTGGAGCACATGCATTTGGTTTCTGTATTTCTACAGGTGATATTTGGCATTTGGTGATGAGGGACAGGTATGGGAATTGGGTGTTTGGTAGAGAAAAAGTCTTCACAATCACCTGGACCAGAGCTTGTAGGAAGGACAGTACAGGCTATAGAGGACAGTGTTTTGGCATGTCTGTCTCTTAGGCTTCAAAGGACTTGGGCCAAAATTAAATCTTCAGTTCTGGAGACCCACCATGTAAAGAAAAGTGGGCTTTTGCAGAACAAGTAAAGGACCTCATACCACCTGCAGAGTCCAGAGATGACAGTAAGGCACTCAGTGCTCTGCATGGTATCCCATGGTATCCCAGATAACCCATCAGTACCAGGGACAGCAAAAGGCCATTGCTCAGCCTTGAGCATCATTCTGGTTCCTTATCACCATCTCTCCTGCCCCACTTACTCCCCACATATGGGCATGTCTCCAGAGGTGATAAGAGTAGGTCTGCCAGTTCATCTCAGAACATATCAAGGTGACTCAGGGCTTCAGCTGCCCTTGAACCTTCCAGGCTTGAGGCAGGTTTAACAGCACTGACATAATGTGGAAGGAAAGCAAATTGCCTCTTCCACAAATTGCCACTGGCTACAGACTCCCCAGGAAACTGGCACACAGCAGTGTGTGGGCAGACAGCACACCTTCACATTCCTCCTGTGCCAGTTATGCACTTTGCAAAACGCATGGCAGATGTTTATCTTCATATCCTTCACTTCCCATGTCAGAGTTATCCAGTTCTGAGGTGGCATTTAGGCTTCTTTATACACTCTTGCCTTTAATTTGCTGCACATGGGCTGGAAATTAGGTGAAAAGCTCAAGCCTGCCAGTTACCTGCATGTTAGCCTAAAAAACCTAACAATAATCAGTGATTTCTAATGCAATAAACTTTCCTAAAGTGCAGTTCTCTTGCTGGTGTTGCAATCCCTTGCTTACTTCTTGTGCAGTTCCACCTGTCTGGTTACTAGGAAACCTTGCAGTCTTTTGCAGCAGAAGCCACCTGGCAGCACCACTGTGGATTTTGGCTTCATGCTACAGAACAGAGGCAGGAGGAGAAAGATAGGAGAAAGCACCTTCCCTGGAAAGCCTTCCCTGGACGATTTCATAACAATCATGTTATTGCATGGACACTGTGGACCAGAAAATTCAGTTCCTCTAGTCCAGTCTGAGTCTCACTGATTTACACTACTATAGGCTCAGTTTCTGAGAATATATATAAAATTTAGTTAAAATTATTAATGTACTTAATTTTAATTTGAGCAAGTACAATTCTGTCTTCCAGCAGTAAAAGTAGAACTGCAATTTGAGTTGACTTAGCTGGGCTAAAGTAGAGGGAAAATTCTTATTCTATTGCATTACTCAGCAACTACCAATTAAGTGAATCCTCTCTAATGAACTGCAGGATGTTCTATTCTGCCCCACAGTGACAAGCATTAAGACAGGGACATCTTAATTTCAGGAAGCATTTCTGAACAATGGGATTTAGCATTCATTTCTTTTACATTTGAGGACTATTTTATTTCTCCTTTTAAAGAATGTAATACATTTTAAAATGTAATGCAATGCAAGTCAGAATGCTAGGATCACCTTCTCGGAATGGATAAATGAGATTATCGAAGAGAAAAACGCAAAGATAATGTATTCTTTTATTGAATCATGAGTAAGAACTCGTTAAAATTAGGAAGTTAGGGATTTGTGAACTCACATGGGGCTGATGTCTGCTGCCACACCCAGGACTTGCTGTTCAATGACAAAGGTTCCAAGGAAACCCTGCTGGAGCATGCAGCCAGTTTAGAGGAAACAGCTCTTTTTAATGTATTGCTCTGCTTTGCAAGGTTTCTTTTCTTTATTATTTTATAACCTTGAGGCCATAAAATAATAAATTTTAAAAAATAAAAAACTTTGCAAAACTATGCAATATATTCCAAACTTACCAAAGGGCTGGCTCCATGCTCCAGCAGCTTTCCTAAGTAGCTTTGACCTCACAGAATGGGGCATTCTGGGGCACCGCAGTGGAGCAGGCCAGCACAACGTCTAAGCACCTACAACAGGGATAAAAGGTTAGTTTTTCTCTCAATTCCTTAGTCAATGCCTCCTTTGGTCTAGTTAATAAAGGAATTTAAATGTACTTTTAACTGCACCCAGCACAGGAGGTGGCTCTTGCTTCCTGCTGGGCTCCTAAAACAAGGAGTTCCTATTTAACTCTCAAAAGCCCCTAACTTATAAAAAACTGAAGATCTAACTTCATTTCCATATGCCATTACAAATATTAATTTAGTTAATGAAAGTGGTGACAGACAATCATAAGTTTAGAGTAGAATTCTCTGAGTTGGAAAACTGGGTTGAAATGTTGGGCAGGATCCAGTTATGCTGAACCTCAAAGGATAAAATGCGAAGTCACAAAATTTTAAGTTATGAGGAGTAAGAGCCTTATAAACTCCAGGATGCATTTTTTTTCCTATCACATCAAATAATACTCATTTCTAAAATAGTAATGAGATGGAAATTAGGTTGGTAAGTGGAATTAATTAGGCTGTATCTGATGCCAGCTTTCTCCAAATGACAATCACAATTCCAGCAGCCTGAAGTTTTTCTGATTTAAGAGGAACAGGGGATCAGTGGCAAAGAAGAGATTGATGTGATGGTTCATACAACTAGAGTGTTGCTGGCCTGATCTCAGTTCCTTCAACTCCCTTGTTTCCTTTCTCTTCTTTGAGAATGGTATATAAAATTTTCTATTCCTTCTATAAGCTACAAATGAGCACAGACTCTGATTGCTTTCTCCCAGAGGCTTGCTGCCTTAATTCACTTGCCAGTCATAAACAATCTTCTCCTCCTGAAAGGCTGAATACTACCAGCATTGGGAAGGACCTAAGGGCAGCAAATACATATTTGTTGGAAAAATGGTTCTGGAAGAAAAAAAATAATTTTGCATTCAGGAGGGTCTTGGGCACCACAAATTACCTGGGTTTTGGGCAGGTCAACATTTATCTGTGTTTTATGGCTCTATCATGATGTTGCACAGAAGCTATTCTTGGATGCTCCGTGTACCAGCACTATCTTATACAATGATACATTCCTTAGCTGAACTCTCCTGTGGTGCTGTACAGACCTTCCCTGCCCTAACAGAGCTGACATTAGATAAAGACTCAAGTCTTTAGCAGAAATAGTCAACCAACTTTAAAAAACCAACATTAAAAAACTTAAACTTAAACCAGAATGATTTAATTAAAATCTCAACATTTATGAAGTTTTTCTTTGCAGCCTCAATAGTTTTACTTTTATGTTGGGTAAATAAAAGGCTGAAAACCCAGAAGTTTTTCAAAACTAAGGCAACTCTAATTGCTATGTAAAATCCAAATAGTATTAGGCAAGTATAGCTTAAATCAAGAGAAACTGATCAAGAATGAATAAGATAATACTGTTAATCTTCAGCCTATTTAATATATAAAACAAATATTTTAAAAGGGCAATAAACCATGCTAATAGCCTACTTTTAAATAAGCAGTAATTGCTGAAAAGAAATTGTTGCAGTTGTTATCTATTAATACTTCCTTCAGCTATTTAGTAAATTGGTACAAAGTTTATCAGAAGTATTTTTAATGCTGTGGATTATCTTCATTTTAGTACCTAAAAACAGCAGTACTGCTAACACCAAAGAACTTTCTGTGAAGAGTGCAAAGATGTCAGACTACTGTGACTCTGAGATGCCTTCATCAAAATGGGCTCCATTAACAGTCCCACAGCTCTTTGCCTTTGCCTCTACATCAATCCAGCTAACTTAAAAAAAAAAATCGATAGACCTGCTTTCAGTGCTGAACTGTAACTTCCCTGGAGTATAGAGATTGACAGAATTGTTTTGATTCTAAATTTATTACGCAAAAAAGCTGGTTCACATTCCACTAGGAGTGTTTTGTTTTCTGACAACTTTGCTACTGTCATGCAAACACCTGCAAGAAAACACACTTCTTTGTCTGCAAAAATCACATCCTGAAAGCGCCACAAATGAGAGTCCCCTGATATCTGCTCCTGTTTTCAGGTTAGAGAATGAAAAAGAGGACACGAGGAAACCACTGCCTTAAGGTAATATTGGTAAAGCCCTGCTTTCATCAAATGAAACAAGGCAGACTCTGCAGAGCCAGCAGGAAAGCAGGGGGAGGTCAATGAGCTGATGCTCTCCCCTTCTAAGCCTCAACACCTCCGGCCATGCCCCGCTCCACAAACCACATCCTGCACGCTGCAGCTTCCACACAGCCCCCAGCGATTCCGACTGCCCGTGGCAGTCCCACAGGCACTGTGTGTTCCTCCCATCCATCCCTTCATCACTCACACCCTTCTGTTGTGCCACAGCACGATGGGAACAGGTCTCAGAGAGGGCTGAGGAGAAGCCTCACCTGCAGAGGCACCAGAGCACAAACCCGAGTCCACAGTAGGGGTCCAAGCAGATCGCGACTTCCCGGGAGGGGTAAAGCTCACACTGCAGCTTAATAGAACGACAAAAGGCACTAGTGGCTGCATGAGACATCTGAAAGACAACAGCAAAGCAATTAAAATGATCAACTGTGTCACTGGAAGGCTCACTCCCAGACTGCACCAAGTGCTTACATCAATTACAGGATAAAAACACCAAATAAATATTGACTTTATGCTCAGTGTAAGCACACAGGTAATTTATATCTTAGAAAACATAATTTTCCTTCAAGTGGGCATCCAAATAATTGTGAAAGGGGAGAGGAGACAGAATGAATGGTAAGTTTGAAGTGATTTAGGATGAAAGCTGTAAGTGGTTTAACAATGTGCTCCAAGCTGTATGCAAAGCTAATGATAACATGCTACACTTTCTGGAAGAATAAAGGAATGAATAACTGAATGAAACACTTTGTTGATCATCAATAACATATTTTAAAGTAAATATTTCTTAATAAAATAAACTAAAAATGCCAATACACTTTTTAAATTGAAAGAGATTTTGAGAGAAAAACAGTACTAAGGACCTAATCATTCAGCAATAAAAATCCCCAGTAAACTTAGTAAAGTTTCTGTAAATAAGTATCTGTAAAATATCTTCATGTAATCCAGCTCCTAGCTGAGAAAAAGGCTCTTAAAATCTTGGGAAGAAAGCTCTCAAAGATAAAACAAGCAGAAAGTAGAAATAAAAAACCTGATCCAAGGGAAATTCTTCTGATTTTTTTCCTAGTATTAGGATGCTTTCCACATTCATCCATCCTGACTTTCAACTTCTAACAACAATGGAAACAGGAAAATATCTTTTAATGTTTGTCCTCTCTATTAGTAACAAGAAAGACAGCAGTGTTAGAAATACAGTCTGGAGATGATTTAACTTACCAAACCTTTGATCTCTGCCACATAGGCAGCTGGTTGTTTTATATACTGCTCACTGAGGGTCAATGGAGGAAAATGGGCACTTGGAAGGTAAAATTTATTTGATCTTAAAGTAAACAGGGGAATAAAGCTCCTGAAGTGACTTTTTCTCCATTCCAGTGACAGCCATAACTGAAGTTGGATGTGTTCCAAGTGATGCACAAGGACCAGCTCAGAATGTGTGACTGTATGGGGATCATCTGCAGGCTGCAGATTAACTCTACTCCAGCTGAATCCAGACCACTTTTTCACACAGGATTAAACTGAACTCTATTGACACAGAACTGCTGTTATTCTGTGAATTTTTACACCACACTGCATGCAAACTGTTGAAAATATTGAGAGTAAGTGCAAGTGGAATCTACTACTTTCAAAATGATTACAAAACATTTATCAACTTTTCAGGAGTCACAGGAGTTATTTAGCCATTTCTGTTAATTTAGTACCACTGCATTATGAATATAAGCCTTGTGGCCTCTTTTGATCCTTTTATAATTAATTAATCACTAGTGATGATGTAGTAGATGGTAACTGTTTACATAAACCTGCTGAATCAGTGACCTGCAGGTTCTGTGACCCAGATATAAGAAGCTAATCAAGAATTCCTTGATAGATTTATCTGTATTTCCCTCTAGCCACACTAAGAAAGGCTCATTGACTTGTCCTGCCTTTGACTATCTTTGAAGTTTCCCAAATACACACTTTGCATAGTTAGTAGTCATTTCTGCAAGTCTGATAAAGTGTAATTCAGACCTGATTTATTACAGATGACTGCATCTGAAACAATCATTTGAGGCTCCTCTAGAAGAAATGAAGACTTATGTGACATTCACTCCTTTAAAAAGTAGATGTTTTAGATAAGTCAGATAAATGATACCCTGAAAGTTCCTGCTTCTCTCTGTTGGCTGCTGAGGAGCCCAACAACCACTCCACATCTGTAGGCATTCAAAGTTAGATGGAATGAATGTTGCAGGAGTGTCCAATATGTGACCATCAGCCAGGTCAACTATTTAACCATCAGTCAGCTTCAAGCTGGTCACTTCCCCAGCTCTGTGCTTCAAATTCTTCATCCAAAACCTGGGAAAATGATGTTTTCTTTGTTTATAAGTTATGGTGACAGCTTCTGCAAATAGATGGGTGATATCAAAGAGTGCAGGGAATTCAGCATAGGCTCTGAGTGTGATACATCAGAGATTGCTAAAGTAATCATAATCCTTGGATATGCAACAAACAGGAGTAAGGAGGAAACAGGTAAGAATAACAGAGTGATTTTCCTGTGTCTTGGTGAAACCAGTAATGGGATATATAAGTTAGGTAAAACAGGTTTGGTGAATTGCAGCTAGAGGGTTGGAGAAAATGGCAGAATAGATTTCAAGAGTTCAAGATGCCTGATCTTAGCAAACAAATCTATCAATGAATTTTTGCTGCTGGCTCTAGTACTGTACTGGGTGAATATAGCAGAGAAATCATCAGGTCCCTTAACTGCATGAAGAAGAGAATGTTGAACACCAAAGGCCAGTCACTGAGTTGCAAAAAGAAGGGAGCAATGAATGGGCACTGGAACCAACAGGAAAAGGACAACAGTCTCATTTCCTTCATAAAATGAAAATAACAGATGCCTAAGTTGAAAAATGCTTTAGGCAGATGAAGTAGTGGTCTATGCACAGGAGTAATGGTATGAATATTTTAGTCTAAGGAGGAGGAGGGGGCTAAACCCACCACACACAGTCCCGTAGCAAGTAGAGAAGAATTAATTTAAGGCCAATGGAATCAAACAATATCTGCAAGGGAGGAAGTACTCCAATTCCTAGTTCCAAAAATCACCAGCAGTCACAAATTAGGAGCACCCAGCTGCCAGCCAGGCAGGGCAGCAAGAAGGGCAGCTTGAAGAAGAAGTCCCTACCTTTACCCCTGCCAGCATGCCCGTGGTGGAGACACTGAAGTCAAGGTAAGCAAGCGTTTCCGGGTTCGAGGGTTTGTAGATCTGCGCAGGCCGCTTCTTTGGCAAATCGTCTGGTGGGGACAGAGACGGGAAAGGGGTGTTTGTCACTGGCAAGCAGGGTGACAAGGGACACAGAGGTCCCTAAGCCCAGACTCACCTGTGTCTAGGACTGGAGGCCATGTCCTGATGTCCACCGCCGCCGCCGCCTCCCGCGACCGTAACAATTTACATATTAATTGTGTAGTCATTAAGCAGGCAGAGCGGCTCACCTAGAAATTCAAGAAATAAATAAAGCCACGGTGGGATACTAATTAACTCTCCCATGAAAATGGGCAAGACTGTGACTTATTTTCTGCCAGAACACGACACAGGTATATCAACTTTATGTTTTCTGATCGGCAGGTGGAAGATGCTCAGAAAATGCAGCGCACAAAGGAGACAAAGTCATGGGAGTTTTACAACTTACATGAAAATTGCACTTTGAGAAGAGCACTGTAATGAAATTTAAGGTGCCTTAATAGCAAGAACGTGACCTTTCCAACACATTGTATCAGTTCTCACTCCAAAGTGCCAGTGAAGAAGACTGTATGCAAAACATTTCCTATGTGACAATAACATATCTTGGTTTATAAACAGTATTTTCAGATAAACCAAACTTAGTCTGACATTTTATATCAATAATTTTACTATCTTAAGTCAATTTTATGTTAGCCATGTATTTCAATTCCTGTGCTAGTGATAAACCACTGGGAACTCTTCTGATATTGGCAATAGTAGCAAGTGGCACTAAGAAATGAAACAGTGAGCTTACTGCAAATACCACCTGCACCAAACTTTGCATTATACATGCTGAATTTGCCTTTTAGATTTGCTATTTTTAAAAGTTCATAGGTAGCAACTACAGGAATATTTCTTACTGATTATAAAAATTAATATACTTAAGGAATTCAGACAAACATGATTATGAACACTGAAATCATTGAAGATAAAATACACGAATAACTGAAAAGGCAACATTCTTCTTTTCCCCAAACTTTGAAAATCTGTGCAAATGCTGCTAAGTGTATTTTTTTTTCTTTAAAGAATTTGAAACGTTTCATTGCACACTAAATTTCCAGTGTTTAAGCTAATAAAATCAGTAATCATATGTACACTAAATGTTACCACTCAGCAGAAGAGAACAGTTTCTGTTTACAATAATCTCATGGAATTCAACTTTTTAGAACACCAGAAATGTGGAGCTAACACCACTGAACCAAACTCTAATCTCTTGACACTCTAATCCCATGACTTCCCTGTACAGACTGTTTAAATACTTCAAGCTAAAAGTGAATACAAACAAAGCCACTGCAGCACCCCTTAATTCAATCATCTTCATTGTCATGCCATGGCAAATTAATTCTTATATCACTGATTCTAATCCATGAAAATCTTGATTTGGGACACTAAGCCATAAAACTGAAGGAATTTCCAGAGTTGGTGGTTACCAGCCCTCTCAGAAATTACATAATCTGGAAGATCAGAAGGTTCATTAAAATACAGAATATCCATGCCTGGAGAATTGCACACAGGGACAGTGAGAAGGAGAATGGACACAACACACCCACAGGTTAGCAACTGCTCAAGATGGATCTCAGTTCAGTTATATTTTAGAACTACCAGCTCATCACAAAATCACAATTATGCAGGCCAAATTTCACCCAGAAGTCATTCTTACTGACTTCAAAAGTGCTGTGTAGACATACAACACATTGGAGCAGGCATTGACCCCCTCACATCAGGAAATTTGTGACTGCATTGGCAATGAAAGAACAGCTGCAATATTTTAATTTCTACAAGGCCATTAATCTCAAAACTGAATGAAACTCTTGTGTAAAACAGAGCTGAGAGGTTTATAAGTCAAACTGGCATTAATATGGCTAATAAATGTCAACATTTTATCTAAAGTCAGTCTATTGAAGGGACAATGAATACAAGTCAGCTTAGACCTGTCAGGTTTATATCATGAAATCAAACAGATCTAGTTTAGCTATTAAACATCAAGGGGAAAAGAAATATATTTTACATCACTTCTATATGTTAACAACTGATGTTTAAAAACACCAAGTGCCAAAATATTAAATAATGAGAATCCTGAAAATAAATGGACAATTTCTCAAACCTCTTCTGATACTTTGTGGCATGTGATACCATAAGGAAAGCCAAAAATTACAACAGTCTCTACTACTTGTTAATTGAAAATATCAAATTAATTAGCAATGGTAAAAACAAATTTGTTTAAACTTTTTTCTTCAGAATTCCAATCAATATATTAGAAACTGCCAGATGTAAAGGGCTGTCTAATTTCAATAATTTTTATTTCTCTCAGTAACAAGCACATTGAAATTAGTTATGTGCAACAAAGTTAAATGTTGTTGGATAAAGCCAAAATACCAAAAGAAAGCACTGAAGGAAAAAGTCTGAGTAATGTTTTCCTGGATGAAACAAAAGACTGACCAACATCTTCAAAACAGAACTTTGAAACTGTTTTAAATGCAGAACAATTGGATGTTCAGAGGTGAGCACACCATTGGGTGAGGATAAACTTCCCACTGAGGTTCTTCTCAACAGTCACAGTGTGGTGCTGCCTGTGAGGAGTCCTACCCCTCTTGGCATATAGCTAAATATAAAAAAGCACTCAAAATATATTCCTTGAAAGGAGTCACATAAGTGGGGCAGAATGTGACAGCTCAAGTGAACAGGTTGTGTGTTGTCAAGCAGCGTTGATTTTGCAACACACTGAAGTCCTGAGTCCTGGGTAGGAGTACAACTCTTCAACCCAACTAGCCCTCACTCAGGTTACTGCTCCTGAAGACACAAATCAGCACCCTCTCATGTCCCTGGGCAGCCTGAGGTGCCTGCTCACCTCCACAATCATCTTCACTGTGGGCAGCGTGGTGGCAATGTTCTGGGGATGCGGCGGTCGCACGGTTATTGGCACGCAGCCCGCGTAGAGGCATCCGTAGAACGCGGCAATCAGGTCGATCCCTGCCAGGAGAGCAAAGCAGAGCCTCCCCTGAAAATCACATCGCTTAATCACACACTCCTATGTCAGCATAAATACTACTTGGAACTGAACCCAGAAGGTTAAATGAGTGGCTAAGCCCTTTAACAGACTTCTTTTCCAGCCCCTTGTCAGTATTTGTTCAGCTTCACTGATTCCTCTCAACCGCACTGTTCTGAGCATGAAAAACCACAGGCAGCACACAAAACTGCAGCCAAATAGCAACATTTAGGAGAACTCCACTTTGATGTTCAGGAAGTAACCTGTTAAAAAAGCTACAGATTAATTATCTTCCTAAATTTACATTTATATAGTGCACAAGAAGAGAGATGTCCCAGCAAAAGGACGAGGTAGGATAATGCTTGGTCCTGTCAGCTGCAGAAAGAACATCTGGAGGTTACTTCACATAGGCAGCTTATCTACCTGATAGTGACTTATCTATCTGAAATTTTACAGCAAAAAAGGGAGTAATGACTTTGAAATCCTGCTTCTAACATGAAATTAGGTGCTGTCCTCTATAAATATTGACTGCAGGGTATGGACAATGGACAGCACCCTTCAGGCTACCTAAGGAGGCTAAACAAACAACTGTACAAAGGTCCCTTGATTACTGCTGTCTGACACCTCTCTGGTGCTGTGCACAGGCTGTGATAAGATGACAGTGGGGGCTGGTTTATTCTTTCAGTGGAAAAGGATCTGCAATTCTGGTAGGTTATTGTTCCTTCAATAAAATGCTTCATTCATGGGAAGGGAAGTACAGAAAACAAACATTTAAGTTTAAAGTACTAGTCTTCTTTTGTGGAAAAGGTTTTCCTTTATTAGCCATTGTGAAACTGCTCCTATAACTACAAAGATATAACCACTGTCTAGTAGTCCTTACAAACCAAATATCACACTGCAGACCTTAAACCAGACTGTTTATTTCACCAACACACCATAAATGTTAAAGATAAAAGAGTAGCACTTTATCAGAAGTAATTTCAAGAAAATGTCAAATGTGTTACAGTTAACACAAACTTAAAAGCCCTGATGCCAAAAGATGAAAATCCAAGCCAAAGAGCTGTCTAGATAAAGAATCCATAGAGAAAATTGTAATTATAATTTTGTATTTCTTAATAATTTGCTACTTATTAATCAAATTTCTACTCCAAAAAGCCCCCATGTATTACTTCCTGGTTATTGTTGCTTTACCCTCATGAAATGCAGCACTTCCAAGAGGGAACTGAACAGGTGAATCTAAGAACACTTAGCAGATGGAACTGCATGCTCATAAAATAGTCTATATCCAGCAAATTAAAAAAAACAAGCAGTAATTAAATTGCTTGTAAGAGGTTTTAAAAACACAGGTTAGTGCTAATCCAAAAGAAATAAAATTTGTGTGTACAAACAGAGATTCTTTTAAATATGTTTGACTAAATTCAGAGAAATGTGCATAAGGCAAATATTTTGTGTTTTGCCAGTTAACAAGGTGTACATGGGAACACCACTGATGCAGCACGGCTCTGAAGGATCTTGATGAACTTCCCGGAGTCCCAAGGTACTGCTACAGCAATTCTTTCTTTACCTGGTGGGTAAACCAAAGCCACGTGGTCTCCATCCTGTAAGTGTCCCCTCTCCATCAGCATGACAGCTATCTTCTCAGCTCGTTTATGCAGCTGGACACATGTGAGAGAGTTGGCAATTGTTCCCTGCACGGGAGGAAAGATAAATGTCACAGGAGATAACGTGATGTGCTGAAACTCTGCTTTCCTCTTCACCCTAGAACTGTCGGGAGGAGGGGCAGCCACAATGTGTCACACAATCAACTTAAAGTGTGGAAACATTCAGCCTTAGGCCAAACTACAGCTGGAAGGAAAAAAGATGTTTCTAAAGCAGAGAAATGTTCTCTGTTCCTTTCTCTGTGCCTTCTGCCCTCAGCAGTGTTTCTGCCCCAGCCAAGGCAGTCCAGCAGTGTGCTAAGATCCTGCCCATGTAACCTGTACTTCCCTTGCCACACAGGCAGCATTCCTGCTGCAGCCAGGGAAGTGCCTCTATGGTCTCTGTAGCAAACTGGAGCATCTGTGGAGAGCAATTCTGAAAATTGCTTTTTCTTGTCTGCACGCTGGAGTGGAGCCAAATGGCCCAGCAGAAATACTTTAAAGACAAAAGACACAGCAGAAAACAATACTTTGTGACGGAGAAAATAATTAGTCTGGAACAAAAGATAAGCATTTATATTGCATATAAATGAAAGAGAGAAGAGAGACATTTGTTAAATTTGAATAATTCTGGTCAGCATGAGCTTGGCATTTTTCAATCACTTTAAATAGTGCAAACTCAAAATTATCAAACAGACACAGTCTTTTAAATTGAATGGGTGTTACAGTTCTTGCACTTCCTAAACATATATATGTGTGCATATATGCACACACACAAGTGCACATTTAGAAAAATATGTACATCTGTATCACAAAATTCACTACCACTGCAGGCAGATGCCTCAGAAGTCTAAAAATGAATGTAAAGACAGACTGGTTGCATCTAGAGCTGGTCAGGCCAAGTCTGGGCTGGGAGAAAGGGACAGGGCAGTATGGGAAGGGCTGCATCTTGGCTTGTGTACTTGTTCTGTGGAAAAAGAGGAATTCAGCCTCCAGTACTGCTGTGACACACCTGGCACCTATCACAAGCACTAAGTTCACTTTTTAAAAAGTGTTTCTGAGAAAATTGGGGTGAAAAAAGGTAAAAATACGTAAATACACACACACACACTGAAGTAGAACAGTGCATCAAAATGCAATGTAATACAATAAAAAAGTATTCCATCATTATCCTTATTACGAGAGAAAGCCAGAAGGTCTACTGTTTCAAAGAAATATTCTTTACACTCTATTTTAACAAGGCAAGGAATAATGAGCATTCGTTCTGTCCCCAGCAGCCCTCACCCACTGCAGTGTTCAGTGAGCAGGCTTCAGAGAGGAGGGAGTGCTCTGACAAGGGACAAGCACTGGAGCAGTGCCACGTTACCAGCATCACCTGGCACTCACAGACTTCATTACAAACTCTCAGCAAAGAGCATAACCCAGC
Organism: Notiomystis cincta; assembly: GCA_013398075.1. Lineage (NCBI taxonomy): Eukaryota > Metazoa > Chordata > Aves > Passeriformes > Notiomystidae > Notiomystis > Notiomystis cincta. Next base: position 264,444 of record VZRX01017794.1, on the reverse strand, counting down.
TGAAAACAAAATGGACAAAGTCAGGGCTCAGCATTCCTCCCCACCATCCTCAGCAACCATACTTACTGAATTGCACTTCAGACAGTTTTAGTCAGTCTTTTGATCAATGTGGAGATCTTTTCACTAAGAGAGCTGCCTCTAAAGACATGCAACTCTGTGGATGCTGGACCAGAGATAACTTCCATCTGTCCAGCCCTGAGGATGCCAAAGCAACTGAATTCTGGCTGTCCTGCCACTGCAGACCTGTACTTAATGTACTTAAACTCTCCATTTCTTCTTTCACAAACTTGCCTGTTTCCATGGTTATGAGAAGGAGGACCCTTTATATCCCCACACACATCAGAAGCATAGGTCCTACTGACAGATAGGGAATTGCTACAAATCATGTGAATTTGTGCAAAACCTGTTTACATTCAAGGCTTCTGGCACTTGCTGCCTGTGCACCAGTGGAAAGTCACTGTTTATATGACGGGAAGGAGAATCCTGTTGTTGGACAAGAATCACTTGTAAGCATCAGGCAGCTACTCCCTTTGGGCCTTTAATGAGCTATCCTAAAATGTAAAGGTGTTGCAATCCTTCATGACGCACACTAAAAACAATGTACTCCACTAATTTGAAATATTTGAAATTCTCAAAGCTTGGGTTACAGGAAAACACTAATCTCAGTGGACTTTTATTAGTCATCCACTGCAGGATGCCTGAATGTTTTAGAACAAAGTGTACAGACAATGTCCAAGGAAGAAAAAATAAGAAAAGTTATGAATCAGAATTAAAATTCAAGATGGGCAATAAAACTTGCTAGGGCAAACCCCACCAAACCTGTCATCCCTTTCCATAAAATATTAATTCTTACCAAAAAGCATTACGTCTCCCAAACAAATTTTGTATGATAAGATACTCTTCACTGAGAGTAACAGAGAAATTGTATTTTAAAATCCAACTATTCTTCACTTCTATGGAATGAGAATTTGTTTTGCTAATCCTTGTTTTGCACATTGTATCCTTACTTCCCACTGTTTGAACCCTTCTGCCAGCATGGGAAGTTTGCTTTATTTAAAGCTGTGGAAGAGATGACATAGTACATATCAACTCTTTCTCACAGCATCTTTGCTCCAAACTTACAGGACACAGTAATGCAATACTTTATTGGTGTAATATTGAACTTATAAACAGCATTGCCTCTCAAGATTTCTACTTTGCCACACAAAAATACATTACTACTTCACTATTTTTCCGTCAGGTTTCACATCTTCACAAATGTGAGCTATTAATCTGAATTTAGAAAAAAAAAAAGAATAATTTACTGGTAGCTTCAAACTGAACTTTGTACCAGCACTGTAAAGTGGAGAAGCACATTCTGTAAATACTGTAAGTGCTGATTTCACAGAGGTTCACAAATTACTGGAGGTTTAAGAACCCATTCAAGTTGCATAAAGACCACTTGGGCTGAGACAACGTCAGCTACTGCTCCAGGGGAATAGCACCATTCCAGGCCTCTCTTCTCCTGGGACCCTCACACACTATGTATGTTTCCCAGATTTGACAGATATGTGTAGATGTACTGTGATGCAGTGGTTTGAAATCAGACTTCAATCCTCTCTGTGGTCTTGAGAATTATTGGTTTGTCATCTGTAATCTGTAATCACCCAGGAAGTAAAGAAGTTACACTACAGAAAGCAAGGAATTTTACTCTTAGCAAAGCCAAGTTCTGTACCCATCACATTCATTAACTCAATTTTAGTAAGCAATGAAAAGCTTACTTTGAATGACTTACAATGAAAAACCTGGCACCTCATGCAGGTTATGCAGAGAGATTTATTAGTGATCCTCTGCAGACTTGATTGTATTCTGGACATGCATTTTCCTCTTTTCACCTCCTTTCCTCATTTCCACATCTCCCCCAGATGGTCCAATGTCAAAAAAAAACAGCCATGCTTTTTCTAGGGAAAATGCTTTGGTTTTGCCAAGCCTGTGCTTTTCAAATTGGAAATCAGGATGGTGAGCAGTATTAAACTGTTATTCAGCATAGGAACAGATTTGAAACAGATTCAACAGTATTGAAGCAGATTTGCAGTGTCAGCTCACACAGAACATGTATGTGGTGGAAAAAGAAATGAGAAATGTGTAAGGCACACTGTCTGATACAAAAGCAATCTATATCTTGACAACTGGCAATGATTATTCTCTTTTCCTTTCTGCCTCAGTGAACATTAAATATAACAGCTGAGTATTAGTGGGAACAGGAAGAGAAAGGTCATGTCCAGCCACAGCACAAGCAGGTGCTGCTGAATTCCCAGTGTGCCTTTTCCAAGCCTGTTGGAGCCATGGCCTGAGCTTCTTACCCTGCAGTTGAGCAGAGTGTAGAGCACGTGGTCAGGGGTGGTCTGAGCTCTCCACTGCAGCACTTCGGACAGGAACAGGAACTGCAATACAGAGAGTGACAGGCACGACACTGAGCGACTCCTTGGCTTCAAAACCCAGGCCACAACACCCAGAAGCACTAACCAGGAATTAATTCTCTTGTCCTCACACTTTTATAGCAAGGTGCTTCTGCATGGTAGCAGTGGCCTCTCTGAAGTGAAGCCACTGCTGGGATTATGAAATATTGCTGCATATACTTCCAAAGCAATAAACCAGTTCTTACTGATCCCTCTGAATTTAAGCGCTATTTAATTCTTTAGCTTCCTCTCTTTTTCTTACTATAGATATATAAGTACTTATACAGCTTAGAACTTCCTAATTTAATTGCTCACATAAGCCCCCAAAAGAGCTGAATTTCAACTTAATTTTCCAGGATTAAAATGACAACAAATAAGGTCAGGATCTCATACATAAACAAAATTCTCTGGGTTCCACTTGAGCTGGTAAAAATTATGTAATAGAGGGTGATTTCTGGTAGAAGCCCCATGAATACTTTTTACCACATTTTTTCTGCTATCTCATGTAAACTTATTTCAAAAAATCCATAAAAATAAAAGGCAGTGACTTCTCCTCATGTCTATTTAATGTTTATCTGTAAAGGAGGCTCTGAAATATTAAATATATACATTAATTAAATAGAAGCCATTAAAAGATTCTGTAGTAACAATAATAATAACAACAACAATAATCATCATCATCCATCATACCTCTGTACTGCTAAGTGTCCTAATGTCAACTATATGATGTCAATCAACTATGTATATATATATATATGTATGTGTGTATGAAGTTAACTGTATCATGATACAAGCTGTAATAGAAAAATTTAGCTTACCTTTCTGGCCTGGTCATTATCTTCTATTTGCCCCAGATCTCTACCACTGGCCTGTGCAATTCTTTTTCCAGAGACCAAGTTCCCCACCATCACAGAGGCAGGGCCAATTTCTAGAATAAAGCAGAAATATGCAAAGGACAATAAAAATCTTTTGCTTGTGGATGAAAGTTCATGTGATTTCTTTTGCATTACATGATGTTTTCCTCACTGCCATCCACAAACCCAAACCTTGAGCCATATCTCTGTTGATACACACTTTGGATGTGGACCAGAAGTGGTTGGAAGATACATAGGACTGGATTCATCCTCTCAAAACAGATTTAATTCAGCATGAGCTCTCCACTGCCAGAGACATATCTTGTCTGCCTTGATAGGATGAATCTGGAAAATTTAGCTCCTGCTGTAGGCATATCCATTGAAGTGCCTCAATCCAGAGGGACACCATACTTATTTCCCTTTGCTGTTGCCTGGGCTAAATTGCATCTGTATTAGGAATTCTGTAATGCTATAGACAGGAAGTGACAGGGATTAGGAAGGCAGATGGTACATATGATAGGGTGTATGCAGACCCTCTAGAGTACAATTGAGAGTGAAGTTAAGTACCTTCAGAAGAAAAGAAGATGTCATGGCTGACCCTTCTCCATGAGGTGGATTTCAGCGATGTTTTGTTGCTGCCATTAGGGCACAATACCTGTCTCACAGATTCCATTTAAACTCATGTTGACATTTGTTTTCTGCTTCTCCAGCAGAGAATACTGATCAACTGCAATTGATACCAGGCTCTACTTCTAGCCTATGATGTTCAAGTGGTTGCTTGTGGTTTAAGTAACCAGATAATGTACAATCAAAAGCACCTACAGACTACTCTGCTTTAAAATTATAAAAGCAATACCTTCTGGGTATGTCATGACAACACAAAATGGGAGAATGTGATATTATCAGTTTTGGTTTTGTGCTCCTGACGTTACTTTTACCATAGTAATATTTAATGTATCATAACATATCTGTAACAATCTCCATTGATTCTATTTCAGCAATTATTCTGTGGTGCAGCAACAAGGAAATACCAAAGTGAGCACTGCAGTAAAAGGCCTCATTGCTTTTATTAAATTAGCGCAAATCACTGTGAACCTCTGATATACCCAGTACCCACAAACCAAGATTATGGTTTTGATTCTGAAACATTTGTCCAAAGGTTTTTAAAAAAGATGATGGTTTAGGCAAACTTGCACTCTATTCATGATGGATAGTCTCCATATTTGAGACAGAGAGCAAACCCACTTCTGGTTCCAAGGTGTTTTTCAAAGTGGAAAATAACCAACACTTAGTTTAATGTAGCTGAATTCAAGTCTTAAGCCTGAAGCTACACACACAGAACTCCTTGAAATGAATCTGAGTACTAACATCTGAAATTGGATTCAAAGGCAAAAATTTGTTAAAATTTGCTTTTACATTGGGCATGAATAACCAGAATACAGCAGGCCATAAGGGTTTTCTTGGTCTCTTGAGACAGTGCCTTGCTGTACCATTTCATCCAACACTCTTCATGAAGAGGCAGAACTTTTGAAGAACCATCTTAAAACTAGTTGGGCTTTTCCCTCTAATATACCTGCTGTAAAAATAATATAGAATATCCCCACTCAGGTGGGGAATTAAACGATGCATTCTTTGGTTTTATTTATTCATGACCGCTTTTTAGGTATTTACTCTTCCAACACTGTTATTTACTGTCAACAGTCCTCTTCCTCTCCATTTCTCAGCCTTCAAAATAAGCCAAGATTTTATCTTTCTCTGGTTTGGTCTCAGACCATCCTCTTTAAAAATAACTGAAGGGGACTTTATGAAGAACTTCAGGTGTGGTCTCAGCAGTGCCTTTTAGAGTGATAAAAATGTCATCTTTATTGAATTAGCATTTTCCCTTGCACTCTCTGTGAAGGTGCTTCTAGCTTCTGGCAACACCAATGATGTCCTTGACACGCAGAGAATATTTAGGAGGAAAGCTGATCAAGCTGATTCTCACCTGCATCAGCAATTACTTGATTTTGCTCACTTACAGAACCCAGCACAAAGTCAGAGTCCCTTTGCCTTCACTCCTCTTACCTGGTTGCTTTTGCCTTGGTTTAGGCAGGTTTGTTACGCAGGTGTGGGGACACATCAGCACATTACAAGGGTGCAGAGATCCTTCCAGGAAGAGCTGTTTGGTTTCTGACAGGTGTATCCCTCCCAGCGGCGTCTTGGGAAGCGTGTTTGCTGGGACAAGCGCTAGGCAGTAGACTCCCACTTGATGAATACTGTCAATTGCCTAAAAAAACACACAGGAAGTCGATTTTAATGAAAGGCTAAATTTTTCATCATTCTAATAAGCACGTGTTGTTCTGAATTACTGCGTAAAACAGCCCTAATAATTAACTGTCAATGGAAAGACACTTCAGCTATGGCAGTGATAAGGAGGTTCTTTTCACTGGGAACAGGTGGATGGAAATGTTGTTGCATTCATTCCAGCAGATAAAGAAGCAACCAAAAACCTGGTGATAAATACACACAAATCTATTAGGAAATGCTACCTTGTTTTCCCTCTTAAGCACAAATTAGCAGCAAATATCCTGGAGATTTTTTACAAAAATGGGCTGTCAGACCACATGAAATTGCTTTTAAGCTGTGCACTTCTCAGAGCTAAAGTTCAAAGGATTCCTACCAACTTAATATCCAGTCCATCTTTCTGAGCGAGGCAAAATTTCAAATAACCCTTATACCTAATGATGTATGTAGCCTGTGAATTTTTAATGTTTTTTTTTTAAGGTAATAACTGTTTCATTCCCTGATCACAGTGTAAAAGATTTGAAGGCAGGAATGGAAAATATATAAGGGAAAAGTATGAAATTACCCACTTGAAAAAAAATCTGTTGGACAAAAACCTGAAAAAGAAGCATCTTTGAATCTTATAGTAACCATGTTCACTGCCTGACATGTTAATTAAACTGCATCACTTTCAAGAAAACTGTAGTGTACAGTACCTATGTAATTTATTGAGTTAATAATTAATATCCATGCACATAGATTTTAATTGCATACAAATTTGAAGGAGTTATTTTTCTTATAAGGGTAACAAAATTTGCAGCAAGTGTGTCAGAAAACCAACTTCAGACATTTATGCAAACTGAGAAACAAATTAAAAATAGCATCTCTAATGAGTAGTTAAATGTTGAAAAATATAATTTACTTATCTTGCTCTTTAATTTTAAACTGTGAAAAAAGTGAATTGATATTCGTACTGCCTTGAAGATACAATCTATACTCTGAGAATCAAATAATCACTAACAGTTATGTATGTACTAAAGTGTAGACCAATAAATTACTGATTACTTCTACAGATTAAGCAATGCTTTGCTTTTGGCTTCTCTTTGCTCCATTTCTTACTGATTTGACTGCAAAACCTCATAAGAAAAAATAATAAAATGGTGACTCATTTAGAAACATTGGAATTTTAACAGCAGTAGCTCTCACACCAGAACTGGAAGACTTTGCTGCTGGTCTACAGACACCACCCAAAAGATCAGCAACAGTGAAATATTTATGGCAGCCAACAGACAACATTGAAGAGGGTCCTCGCAGGGGCACGAGACCAGAGTAACAATAGACACCAATATGATTATGATTGCTCTCCTTTACTGCTTAAATCTCAGAGTATATGTACTGTATGCTCTGTATCACGCGCTTCAGCTTGCTCTACCATTGGTCACATGCTCTTGTCCACGCGTCTTGTCCTGTAGTTGATTGGCTGGCATGCATTGGGCTCGTGCTTGGGATGGGTTGAGCTTGAGGTTTTGCTATCCGGTCTCTCATCCTGTTCAGTGATGTGGTAACCGTCCAAGTTCCTCTTTTCTCAGGGTGAAGGAACGGTCAAGGACACTACAGTTGATTTCTTCATTGTTGGCTGTTTTCTTGGCATGTACTCTGCAGGCCTGGATTGTCCAGACCAGTCAGGTACACATCATGCCCATTCTCTATCAGGAACTCTTCCACACATCCCCATTTTTCTTTTTGGACAAGCCAGGCTTTATTAATTGTTTTTTTCAATTGTGCGACAAAAGCACTTCATAGCACAGCTTATTATTAAAAACACTTCTATAATTATTGCAATGGCTTTCAGCCCCTCTACAAGCAATCCTTTTTACCAACTCGGCAAGCCTAGGCTTGCCAGCCAATTGTCAAAAGGATTTTTGCCAATTGCTAGCTTTCTCATGTTCTCTCTTAATTGATATAACTGCTTATAAATTGACATGGAATGGTTTGATAAGATTCATGCAACACATTCCTTCAAATTCCTCACATCCGTGCCCTTGCGCTAGTAACAAAAAATCAATAGTGGCCCTATTTTGTAAAGCTGCGTGCCTAATGCTATCCTGATCAACAGTTAGTTCTGGTAATATTTCCGATGTAATATTCATCTGTTTACTTATCCAGCATCCTAATTTTTATAATTGTGTAAGCGATTTCGCAGCTGCGACTCTAGGGGCAAAAAATGAGGCTAAAAACACTGATAGGCATTCCCAAAATTGGACTTGGACATCACATTCGGGGGTGAAGTATTCTAAAGATTGCTTTTTTCGTTGTAGTAGCGATGTGTTCCATATTGTCGTATTTGCTAATTTACACAAGGTAGGGTGAAATAGGGTTAATTTTCCTAGGTAGCACAGTCCACCTACTGGGAAACTAGGAATTCCTGTCCAGGCACAATCACCACATATCAGAAAAGTACCACTGGGCAACTGACGGGCTGTCATACTGCCAGAGATGTCGGAGTACTGTGTGCCCACTGGTGCATAGTCATCACTACCTGGGGATGAGGTATATATTTAGTTTTCTGGAGTCACTCTTTGTACATTGTTTAATTTAATCTGGTTATTCACAAGACCTTTAGCCGTTTTGTCACTTCTTTTAAATACTATATATCTGCTTGGGGAGGGTACGGATCCTAAAATGTCTAGCTCTTGAGGTTCCATCATCGAATGGTTGAGGCTCATTATTACCTTTTCCATCCACCAGGCTGTTATGTTGATGCCTGGGTGTTTGGTTTGGGCTGTTTTGTTTGCTTCAGTAAAATTCATAGTTTCTAGGGGTTATATTTTCTACCCAATCAAGGTATGCATTTGGTTCAAACACTGGGATTCCAATTAAACAGGTGCAAAATGGGTCTCCAGAGGTGGCTAAACTAAGATAAAATGCTGGTTGCTTTGTTAGGTTGGCTACTGTTACCCATATGTTTGGTCTCAGATCTACTTTCAGGAGAGAATCCTCGATCCTCATTACCACACCAACAACATATAGCAAATCAGATACCATATTCATGGGTTCATCTTTCCAAGTTTTGAGGGCCCAGCTCACTGCACACAGTTCTAGTGTCTGTAGGGTGTCTCCTTTTTCTCCGTGGATGGTGTATGACTTCCATTCTTCGTTATCTTTCCAGACGCATGCTGCTTTCTTCTATTTTTTTCCTGCATCTGTAAAAACGGTTCTTCCTTCCATGGGTCGCTTGGAAAGCAATGGCTTTTCAATCCATCATTGCCCTTTTATTACTTGCCATATTGGTCCCCTTGGCTGCCTGCAGTGTACTTCGCCCTCAAAACTCAACAACGCTTCTTCAACTGGTTGTGCTTCTTGAACTGGTCTTATCAGCCAATTGAGATCACTCCATTTACATGGCACGCTAATGTCTGTTGGTTCAAAACCATCAATTTCTTTTTTTTGTTCTCTAGATTTCTTGATCACCTGTCCAATTGCTTCCGATCTAGTAAATACTGAGGTCTTCGGCTGTGTTGGTAAGAAAATCCATTCCAGTACAGCAATGGTATCTCCTCCCCTTTTTTCTTTTTGCCACTGGCAGAGTACAGCAAAAGGACCTGTGTCTATGTTGATGACTACTACGGAGAGTGGTAATGAGGGGTCCCTACGGTGACAAGCAGCAGTTGTGATTTTCTGAGAGGTGGTGTCAAGGGTAGTTTTTTGTTTTGGTGAGACTTCCTGGGGAGCATTCGTGTCAATGCCTCACAGGCAGGGCAAAAGGGGTGTTAAATCATCATTTGTTATTCTGGTGAGAGTTCGTAACCATCGTGTATCTCCCAGTAGTCTTTGGGCGTCATTCAAAGTCTGGATTTTGGTATCTAATTGTATTTTTTGAGGTCATACTTGAGCCTCTGTGATGATCCAGCGTAAATATTTCCACGGATTTTGGCAGAGGCAACGATAAGGCGTTTTTCTTTCAAAATGACTGTGATATGGTTCAGTTCTTTTTCTGTTATCACTCCTCTTCATGCAAATAGGACGTCATCCATGTAATGGTAAATAATCATCTCTGGGAATTGATTGCAAATCGGTTGTAAGGCCCATGCTATGCACAATTGCCACAAGGTAGGCGGATTTTTCATTCCCTGGGGCAATACTGTCCATTCGTAACATTTGCTCGGCTCTGCCCTATTGACAGCTGGTATAGTAAAGGCGAATTGTTGCACATCTTTTTCATGTAAATGAGATAGTGAAGAAGCAGTCTTTTAAGTCAATAATAAGAATTCCAGTCTTTGGGAATCAGTGTGGGAGTAGGCAAGCCTGGTTGAAGAGCTCCCATGTCTTGCATCTGCTTATTGATGGCTTGTAAATCATGTAACAATCTCCACTTTTCTGATCTTTTGGGAATACAGAATATGGGAGTGTTCCAGGGGCTGAGGGAGGGTCTGACATGACCTGCAGCGAGTTGTTCTTGAACTAGTTTTTTTTTTTTTTGCGGCCTCTCCTGAGTCATTGGCCAGTGATCAATCCACACACACTAGGTTATCGATGAGCCAGGTTAGTGGTGGGATGGGCTGTTCGTCAGTGGCCTTTTCTAAAAATGGTGATTCATAGTGGTGATGACAGCACCAATCTGAGACAACATGTTTCTTCCGACTAGACCTTCCAGATCTCCTGGGACTGACATCACGTAGGGTCGTAGGGTCACTTGCTGTCCTTCAATGAATTCTAGGGTGACTGGATGAAGACTGATGGCAGGTGCTCTTGAGCCTCCTACTCCCATTACTTTGGTGTCTGGTGTTTGCGTGGGCCAATTTGCAGGCCATTTTCTGGAACTGATTATAGTGACTTCTACTCCCGTATCAATCAATGGCTTGATGCAGATGCTTTGCTTTCTTTGTTTCACTACTAGTTTCTGCGTGAGTCTCTGAACTAAGAGTTGAGTGAACATGATCACAGGGCCAGTGGACCCAAATTCTTTATCACCTTGGTCTGGCCCCTACTTATTGTGTGGGTTTTATAAGGGTTACATCGTCGTTCCATAATGGAATTATTTGTGCGATTTTGCTCCCTGCTGGCACAGTTATTGGCGGATGCAGGGTGTAAGCCATTATTTTTATGTTCCCAGTATAATCAGCATCTATAACTTCAGGTAGCACAATGAGGCCATGTCTGCTTGCAGATGAGCGACCTATTAACAGTCCATTAATAAATATGTGGTCATGATATAACGGACCATATGCCATGGTGGGAATCAGTGCTACTTCTGTGGTTGAGAGAACAACATCTACTGCGGTTTCCACATCAACTCCCAGGCTGCCTTGGGTTGCTGGTTTGTTTCGAGCGAAGAAGCCAGAGGGCTGGACATGGTTGGAGCCACTACTTCTGTCGTTGCGCGCGGCTTCTAGAACACGCTTTTTGACCCGTTTCCCGAGCGACGGCAAGCCATGGTTGCATGGGTGTCCATCTGGCACTTGTGACACCACACTGTCATGGAGCAATTTTTCCTGAGATGTCCTCCTTCTCCGCATCTATAACATGGTCCCATTGGTCCTTTACGTCTCTGAGCCAAATCTCCCTTCTGGTGGACATTCATCTCTTGGATTGCAGCTGTGATCAGCTTTGCTGTTGGTTCCATCGCCCTTTTCACTGCTGAAGTTATCATGGCCAACTGGTTGTTGTTCTCAGCTTGTGACATCCTGATCAACATCTCATCAACACCTGCTCCTTGGGGCAGGGTGGTCAGAATCGTCTTTGCTGTGGAGTTGGCGTTGTTGAAGGCCAATGTCTTATATAGGTGAGTCTGCAGTTCTTCCGGGACATTGGAATCTCATAGTGCATCTGAAAGTCGATCGATGAAGGCACCAAAAGGCTCTGTGACACCCTGTCGCACACATGCAAACACAGGAGTTCTTTTCTTGTCTGGTATGCTGAACATTGCTTGTCGAGCAAGAGTTGCTGCCAGTTGGTGTACTGCAGTAGGGTAGGCTAACTGCACATTCGTGGCTTCATAGGGTCCTCTGCCAATAATCATATCTGCTGCGATTCCTTGCAATGGGTCTCCTTGTGCTCTCGGAGTATTTTGTTCGATGGTTGCCAATCATTCCCACTCTCGATGCCACAACAGGTATTGTGACAAAGTCAGGGGCAATGATGCCAAGTTGGTGCAATCTCCTGGGCACATGACATCTGCCGTGAAAATGTATCCAATGATACTTTGAGCTGCTTCGGATCGCAATCCATAATTGGTGACTGTTTGCTTTGCTTGTTGCAATATTTTCCAGTCGTGGGGTTGCCATGTGATTTGATTCCCTTGTGTCAGCATTGGGCAGGCAATGGCTTCTGCAGCTTGCCATTCTCCTTCTAGTACAGCATCTCAAATCACTCTGGACCATCGACTCGGTGCTGTTCCCACAGTGGGTGGGAATGGTGCCGCGGCATTCATCGGGTCTGGATGGAGGTGGACGTCGTTCTATTTCCGCAACACTGGTGGCTCTTTTTATGGGGCCTAATGATTTTTCCATTGCCCGTGGTGTTGGACATACAACGGATCCTCTTGGTCTCTTACTCTCTTCTTTTTTTTTAGAGATTGCTAGTTCCTCCAATTTTCCTAACACTTCTTTCATTAGTTGTTCTGTGGCCGGTTCACCAGGCAGCTTGTCGGTTGGGGTACTCTGGCCTGAGCTGCCAGGGGGCAGCTTAGGATATATCTTCTTTGGGCAGCAGGCAGGGTCTCCCAGTTTTTCCTTCTGATGACGTTCAGATTCCACTCCTCCCACGGCTGCTCCTCCCTCCGAGTCTCCTTCGGCTTGCACTTCTGCATGGCTCTCAGTTGATAGAGACGCTGGCTCTGGCACTTCCTCATTAGGCTCTTCTTCCCTGGCTATCTTCTGGGAGCTGCGCACGCACTTCATCATGTCTCCAACTGTCACGGCTGCCATGGCAGACACTCCCCTTATCGGTCGCTGCGCCTCAAACCCAAAAAAGGTAGCAATTCGACTCCTCTCCTTCCCAGGAGTGAATTCAGCAGGTTCACTTGGCTGCAACGCTTCCATGGCTGCTGCCACTACTTTCCTTTCTGCCTTAATTTCTAATAATGCATTCATGACTTCTCGCCAGGTTGGACCGAGTTCTCGAGCTGTCTTAGATTCTTTCCCTCCTGTTATTGTTGTGTCCCATAACTTATCTCTGACCGCTCTCCACTCATCTGTACTGAAGAGCAGCGCCAACTGCTTACAATGCCCCTTCTTTCGAGCCCAATCAACTAGGCTATGAAGATCTTGAATCTTCACATCACTCCCTCTCATAGAGAGGATAGATGTGAGGAGAAGGACTGCCACTTCAGTTTCCATGGCCAGTCTTACCTTCGGCAGGGGTTCTTTTTCAGCTCCAGCGTCCCGGGCCCACCCTGCTTTCTCCTTCTCGGCCCCTGTCTCCTGTCACTGACCTTTCTTTCCAAATCGATATTTGGAGATCTCTGCCTTTAGGCGATCTGCATTCATGTGATGTGGGATCCCTGTTTGGGCAAAAGATGAAGAGGGTCCCCGCAGGGGCACGAGACCAGAGTAACAATAGACACCAATATGATTATGATTGCTCTCCTTTATTGCTTAAATCTCAGAGTATATGTACTGTATGCTCTGTATCACGCGCTTCAGCTTGCTCTACCATTGGTCACATGCTCTTGTCCACGCGTCTTGTCCTGTAGTTGATTGGCTGGCATGCGTTGGGCTCGTGCTTGGGATGGGTTGAGCTTGAGGTTTTGCTATCCAGTCTCTCATCCTGTTCAGTGATGTGGTAACTGTCCAAGTTCCTCCTTTCTCAGGGTGAAGGAACAGTCAAGGACGCTACAATTGATTTCTTCATTGTTGGCTGTTTTCTTGGCACGTACTCTGCAGGCCTGGGTTGTCCAGACCAGTCAGGTACACATCATGCCCATTCTCTATCAGGAACTCTTCCACACAACATGTCATGTTTCTGGCAGAAACTATCATTACCTACTAATCATAATGTTATTTGTAGGTTCTGAAAAGGAGTGATAAATCATGGGATCCTCACCTGACATTAGACTGGAGGAAAAGCATCACAAGGCAAGTATCCACTTTTACTCAAATGTATAACTCCATGGCTCCTACAGCTGGTGAATGGACAGCAATAGCCAGCTGTGGTGGGATGAAGAGTGTAGGCAATGATTCCCCAGTAACTTCTGAACTGTCTCTGAGAGCTACATCTGCTCCACAATGCCACATAAAATGTCATGTGTCATTCAAATCTGTCACCTTTCACACCTTTGAGTTTGGCACATTTCTGAAGCGGGGAATGACTTTGTCACAAGGATGACAACTGGTGAACTGAGCCTTAAAATTTTAAGGGAGTAACAGTCAATTTTAATACTGCTGGCATTTATGCCTCTTGGTGAGATGCCTTGGTTTTTGAATTGACTCTGTCCAGCCAGAAACAAACAGTATCTGAAACCTCTGTTCCTCTCCTTCATTGTGAAAATGGACAAGATATACCCAAACTTGTGGAGAGTCCAGACTGCTGCGTTGTTTGAGCTGAGAAAACATCTCATTCTGATACAATTCTCTGGGTAAACACTCTCCAGTGCTGCAGTAGATCTCCTGGCTTTACTTAGTCCTGTCAAGTCCTGGCACTGTAAAACTAACATCCAGTCTGCCAGTACAGGAACTACAGCCCTGCCTGCAGGGTCAGATCAGTCTGCAGCAGCCTGGAGAGCAGTATCTAGGATCTGTCTGACTGAACTGCTGTGTCATCTGGGATCTTCACCCTTCTACTCTCAAGAACGTCCATCCCAGCCTGACTGCTCCCCCACCAACCATCCCTCTGCCAAAGCCCACAGATGCAGCCCAGCATAGTCCCACAGGTATAGCAGCTCTACCATCCTTCAGCTCCCTGCCAAGGGGTAGGTTGGTCAGGAGAGTCAGAATATGTGCAAACCACTGGAAAAACAGGTTCTGCAAATCGAAACAGCTCAACTGCAGGGAAGAGAAAGCAAGGCACAGCAGAAGCAGGCAGTGCAGGGCAGGGCTGGCACAGGGCAGCACTCACAGGGTGTCAGACAACTCAAAAATAGCATTAGAATCACGTAAGAATTTGATAGAATTTGTTATCATGGACTTCACTGAGAGTCAGGACACAGGCTGTAATATTGTTGTTGTGCCTCACCAGCAGATGATTCAGATACAGCTGGTTACCACTTCCTGACATCTGTCATTAAAACTCTGATTGGGAAGAGGCACAAAACATCCCACATGTTCCTGGCTTCTGTCCTTCATCTCAGCTGTGGTGAAAACAGAAACTTCTTGTTCACATAGTAGTGCATGCCAGAGTTGCAGGCTTCACACGTGGGTGATGAAAGCAGCCACACACATGTGTACTTTGATACATGGCCCACTATTCTCAGACACTGCTGGGACTTGATCAGACTCGGAATAACAGAGCTGACTCTTGGCAGGAGTACTGGGACACAGGATTCCTGCAGTTTTCAGTACGGAATTCTATCGGCTATGATTGTGTAAGACATTAGTTCTGTAAAAGTCACAAAGATGCTCAGCTGACAAAACAGGACAAGTGTTAAGCCCGGAGCTTCAACCCTTTTAGGAGCCTGCTACTTGACAAAAATAATCAAAGCATGGGCAATCCAAAGCCTTTTCTTCTACAATAGTTGCCCTGGGTGCTATTAGGTGTTTCAAAGGCTTTTTGTGTGATGGACAAGCTAGAGGTTCTATCTTTTCTTGGTATTAATTTAGATCTACTGTGAATATGAGATGCCTCTAACTGTATCAAGTGTAGCTGTCTTTTGAATCAAGAGAGCAGATAAGCCTGTCTTGAGATGGACGAAAGCTTATTTGTTCAGTTTCTTGAAGGAAAAAGTACATAGATTCCCTTTCTTATTCAGTACAATGCAATGATGAATAAAACATCCCTGAATTGTGTGGGATCTTTTTCTTTAGGTCTTGGATAAAGCAAAAACTATGTCTGCAATATATTTAGTGAGAAGGGTTCTTGCAGAAGGACAGAAAGGAAGGTAGGAAAGGGAAGTAGAAGTAACAGGTGACCAATTGTAGACAGAGTTGAAACCACTTCAGAGGATGTGAACAGCAACAAACAGACTTAGTCTGACTACATCTCCATTAAATCTATTGCTTTTGAGTATGAATTATCTTAAC
Source organism: Notiomystis cincta (assembly GCA_013398075.1). NCBI lineage: Eukaryota > Metazoa > Chordata > Aves > Passeriformes > Notiomystidae > Notiomystis > Notiomystis cincta. Next base: position 248,715 of record VZRX01017794.1, on the reverse strand, counting down.
CATAGAGATGGAGGAGATGGAAGATGACCCTATCTAAAGTATCTAATTTTTTTGTGTGTGGGCATTAGAGTTGAAAAAAAATCTGAGTATGGTATATTGATCTTGCTCTAACTTGAGCTTCCTAATACTTTGAGAAGAATTCTTTAGTATCAAGTAGCTTTCATCTCCTGGTCAACCTGTCAGACACCACCACCAAAGAGGGATCATCACAGCATGAATCACCAGACTGCTGAAAGGGATTCTTTGCAATAGGTGTCCCTCTGAGGAAATAACCTCACTGTAGATACCTAGATCTGAGCTAATCAATCACTTCTCTTCATTTCAGTGGAGGGAAATTGGGATTTTTAGGCCGTTTCATTCAGTTTATTTTAGCTATCAACATGGTACACTAGAAATATGTAATTCTCTCTCACCCATTAAAAAATATCTGGATGAGACCAACTCTGTATCCATACTTATAAATGTTTAGTAAGAGTCTCTGGTAGCTTTTGACAGTAAGAGTACATAATGCATTCATTCATTCATTATCCTTTCGAAGTAACGAATGACTATATCCTTATAAACCATATGCTATTCTCTCATTGCTATTATTTACTTCAATTCATTCTGTTTTCTTACAGCATTTTCATTAGGAAAAAGATCACTCTCTGGGTGCATGCAGCCCAGATAGGAACTGTCACTCAGAAGAATCTCATTTTGTGCTCATTAAGAGCAAGTGCAACTGAAAGTGGATTCACAATTACTCAAAGACAAATGTCAGACCTTGGGGGTCTGAAAGATCAATAAAAAGAATATAAAGCAGGAAAAAAAATAGCTTCCAAACACACATATAGAGCATTACCTGGAGAACTCTACTCATCCACTGAAAACTGTCTTCTTCTGTGGAATCTGGCCTTTGTTCAGCAACAATAACTATCCTTTCATCATGCAGCACGCTCACGGAAAACACTGCTATTCTATAGGAGGAGAGAAGAGTATTTAGTGTCAGGACAGAGGGAAAACCCTGGCTTCTACATTAATCTTCTACAACTCTGATGTCTTTATTTATTAGTTAGACTCCTGGTGTGTCAATTACTTATATAATTATGGGGGGAAAAGCTACAAGAACAGTTTTGGATACATTCTGGAGTAGAAACAGCAGGCTTTGTTCTACAGTCATGTATTTACAAATATAATGTCAGAGCAGGACTGAAAAGTGAACATTCCTGGGATAAGAAAAGCACTACATTTGTGTCACACCAAGGTTGTTGCTAAGATGTTATATAACAGCCAGCCTAAACGCCTTCCTGGGCCCCACTTTAGAAGAAAGTAATTGCAACATCATTTTTTGAGAGGTCTGACATGTGATGGAGTGTGAGCACATGCTATTGCATGAGGTTCTTTAGAACTGCTCAGTTTCAGCACATGAAGAAGGTCACACAAAGAACCTCTTTCACATTCAAAAACCTCAGTGTAAGGCATATTGGAAGTGTTCAGTTCACACAGAAAGGATCCTGTTGAGCCAACACCCTCAGAATTAACTAGCTGTTCAACTGGAAATGTCAGAAATCACAGTTTCAAGACCTTGGTATCCAAATTCTGCCCCAACATTGCCTTGGCCTTCCCTCAGCTGTCTCTTGGTTTAGGCAATATGAACAGAACTGGAGGGAAACCACAGTGCAGATCAGGAACTGCTTTCTGAAAGCATCTGGATCATTTATACTTCATCTAAGCAAAATAAAGATTTCTACATAATATGAGAAAAGAAAGGATCAAACCTCCCCCTGTAGACAAATTTCATGGGTTCCACGGCCAGTGCTGTTGCTACAATGTCATCAGCATTATGTCTTCTTCCACTGACAACCATCAAACCATCCATTTTGCCAATAACAAAGACAAGTCCACCTGGTCCTATAAAGCCTAGAAGTCCAGTCCTTATAAAAGGATATTCGGTGATAGGGCCACCAGAACTGGTCATAGGAAACACCTGCAAAACAGAAACATGGCTCTTCAGTTCTATACATAGAGATCAGGCTGCACAGTATTTCAGGCATTTTCACTCAGATGGCTTTCTGAAACAAAGTAAATAGGTCACTGGTGATGCTCTTTATCCTCCACTGACCATAAAGGGAGTGTCAGAAAATTCCTACACTTAAGTGTACCTGAGTTCCTGCAAATTCAATCCCACTCTGTTTGCCACACACATTTTCCGTAACTGTGACTCTGTAAATCATTTATGACCTTAAAAACAATATACAAATCAACATCAACAGTATTAAATAAAAACCTGTGCTGAGCAGACTGCCAACCTGAGGTGCTGTGTATAGGTTAACTGAGAGCTTAACTCATAAACATTTCAGTAGAGGTTTTCTTCAGTACCTCAAGCCCATTTCAGCACACTGTAAGAAATAGGCAGGCTAGAAGTGAAGCTATTTTAAGGTACAGCACATTAATGGCTCTTTCAGCTGACTGTGTTTCTATTTAAGGTCAATTAAGTTCACAGAATACTAGTGATAATGTCTTCTGTAGCACACCTGGAAGTGAAAGTACAGCCCTACAAAGCACCTCTCTAAATGTCTGAACACCAGACATGTGTGCCTTCCACAGACAGATTCCTATGGCTTTTTCTGTCCTAATTAGATCAGTGTTATCCTTTTGTCATGTGAGCTACTCTGAGCTGCATTCTGACACAACTACACTTTCCTGCAGTCATTTCTTTAAACTTAAATAGTCTAAAGGCAAAAAGACAATGTCAAGTAGAAGATCCTGCCTATATAATGTTCATCCAAAAAGAAAGGTCAAATTCTGTTGCCAGATGCCCATGGGTGACTCTTACTAACAGATTTAATGCTTATACATCCTTGGCCATAATTCATTTCAGGAACAAAACTCTTTGACACTCTAATACCTGCAACATGAGCTACACAGTAAAACAGAATGGAGATCCACTTGGAGAGACACCTAAGAACATGCTTAACTTTAAAATAGAGTGGTCCTGCTCACTCAATGGCAGTTTATTTGCTTAGCATTAGGAATAAGTCTAAATATGCTGTTAAACTGCTGACAGTTATGAATTATGAGTGATATCACAATTACAGCAAGTACTACAAAATGAGCATAAGTACCTTTCTACTCTGAAGTATGTAAAATCCACAATTATCACTCACACTGGGTACTGCCAGTAATACTTGCAGCATAAAAATCAGCTATCAACAAATTTCAGATCACAATAGCTTAATAGGATTCCTGACTTCAACAGTAGGATGTAGAATCATATCCACTTGTCTCCATTAATTACATAAAGTGCAGTGTTTACAACATTCAGCTCTGCATTTTGCAGGAGATATTAGTCACATTAGTCTATTAAAAGTGGTAATAACAGAGAATTTGTTAAGAGAAGCCTAAATATATTTGTGTTAATTTTTTCCATAAATATTAAATGAGAAAAGGATCATAGCTTAAAAATCAATTTTTTTCACTTTTTCTCTAATTTGTTCAGCCTTTCATACTGTCTTCAGCAGAAGTTAATGATAACAAGTGAGCAGGTTCTACAGAGCTATCAATACAGCTGTATGCACTGGAGTCAGAAAACAGATCCCACAAAGCCAAAAGGCTTTCACCTAAGGCAATTCAAACAAAAGCAGGTGGGGACTCATCAGGAAAAGGTTTCTCTGCTCTTCTTCTTCTCTTGAAGACTATATCTGTCAGGATTTTATATAAAACCAAGCCTTAGTGCTGGAAGTGCTGTGGAAATGTTGAAAACTGCTTTCTAGAGATACACAGCAGCTTTCCTAGTGTTTGCAATAATCAAATTCTGCACATAGGCTTGTACAATATTTCCTTTTGAACTTGGTCTTTCTTAGTCCCTTTCTTCTGATTTTTTCAGCTCCTGATTTGAAAATTGAAGTAAAAGCTCTTCAGAAACAAAACTAAACTCATGTAAAGATCTACTATTGCACTTAATGAAATGGGCTTCAGTGTGGATTATCTGGCTAGAATATAGGTCCCAAGCCACAAGCATTGATTAATATTGCTATTCTTATGTTGTTAATATCAATATTTTATGTCAAATATTACCTTGAAACAGAAAAAGTTCAAAAGGAAGGATTTTATACAGCACCTTTTGTCAACTTACCTCAAAAGTATTTTTTGTCATGCCTGAGAGTCCATAATATGATGTACCCGTTGCAATAGCACACACACAAAGTTCTCCTATTTCATCTGTTTTACAGAGCTGAGGAATTCCATCTGGCTTCACTGAGCACATTATAGCTAGAGGGAAAAGAAAGGAATTCAAAAACTATTATAAAATGAACCACAGAATAACATAAATGCTGTGAGAAAGACACCATGGTGGAGATGACATAAACAAATGACTTTCATGTAGACTAATGTCTAACAATCAGTTTCTTGACCATTACAATGTTCAACATTATCAAGTGTTTTTATATTATAAATAATATTTATATAAAGAATGAAAGGATCTTTATGTAAACTCAGTCTTTACATTAATAACAATACCTCTTTGCCTTGCTCTCTGAATCTGCAGTTCACCTAAAACATTGCTGTGAAATGTGATTGTGTTCCCAGCTTTGCATACTGAAAACCAGATTTGCTTCAGTCAGTGCAAAATGAAATACCCTAATGGAGCCCTTGATAATTACTATACAGCCAGGGAAGCAGGCAACCAGGAAATCCACCTCTCAGAAAGTAGCAAGTAACACCATATGAAAGATCAAGATATTCCAGCATACTAATGTGGTTGTTTACTGAGAATCTACCAGAGCTCAGACTCCCTCTGTCTGGTCTTACAGGCCTGCAGAGACAGCAGGAGCTAAACAGGAGGGATTAGAAAGCACTGGTCTGAGAAAGAAGCACTATGTTATGTCAACCATTTGAACAAGAATCAGGAATGCTTCTTTAGCCATATTCTCTGGAGTTGGAGTACAGCACTGGTAGATTTTGTAGATGCAAAGAGGATATGATCATCAAGGGAAAGCAGAAAGGAATCAACACATCTTTTAAGTACAAGTGTATAAAATCTTGAACAACCTTTCTCTCACTCAGAGGATAAACAGGAGTGTGCACTTTCATTAAAATTATCAGAACAGAATATGAAATGCAAGATTGCACATTTCTTATAATATCTTGTATGATAACTATTAAACAACAACTAATCATATCTTCCTTTATTTTAAGTTGTTCAACTGAAATTTTGTAAGATGCATCATTAAATTTTATTGCTTTGGTCCATACGAAGCATTCTCTTATGAAAAAATACAGTATTAGCCTTTTCTAGCATCTACAGCATCTCATTTAAAATGTAGCTGTCTTATGAAAAGTGTTATCTTCCTCTTTAAAAGCACTGGTTTCAGTTTGAATTTATCAACATGAACTTTTCAGTCATACCTCCTCTATTTAGTAACTGGGTGATAGCACAAGACCTTTGGAAAAACATTCTGCAAGCTTTCAGAGAGCAATTTTGTTGACCCTCAGCAGAGGCTACAAAAACTTTCCCTACTGAAACCCTTTGTCATGGTCAGATTTATCTCCACAGAAGTTTAACTTCCTTATTTTCTCTACCAACACCTCAGAGCTAAGGAGCACATGTTCTGATGTGGTGGCAGGTTGTTTAACACATGCTGCCAATGCTAGCACAGACAGACACTGAGGGAAATGTGGACAAGAAATCTCTGGATGTCCAAACCATGAAGTTTTGTAAGGTAATGCTTTTGGACTAAAATGTTTGCAAGGAACTTGCAGTCCCAAAGCTTGTAGTCCAACAACAAAGTACGCTCACCTGTGACTCCTACTGCCAATTACATAAACTGATGAATCATAATAAGTCTCAGAGGAAGTTTCTCACCTCCTGGCATCACTAGGCCAACATCCTGGACAGTCAGGACAGACAGCTTTTCTTCAGAGTCCACTCGAATCACCCCGTAGGTGAGACCATGCATGGACAGCACTCCTCTTCCTGGCGGCTGGTTGCTGTCATCTGTTGGCCTACAAACATGGGTTAGAGCACCAAGCACCATCAGGCAGCTGCAAATATTTACTTGTGCTCAATGCACTGCTATTGCAAATACTCCTCTTTTTCAATAGGTTAAAAATTCATCTTCCCCCCTCCCCCCGCCATTAGGCTCGATAAATCCTGGTTTTCAGTCATTTCTGAGTAATTACATCTGTTATTGCTCTCATTCAGTACTCACCTACATATATGGGGCTGCTGAGATGCAAGGAACACCTAACATTTACCCAAAACAGTTTGTATTTAATTTTCAGATAAATTTATAAAGATTGCTTTACCACTCAAGTGAAGACCTTTTACCTCATATTTAAAATACTGAAAGATGGTGCCGACGATGTGGAAGGAAACTGCACTACAAATATTTGGAACTGATCAGTAAATAACTTGATAAATTCTACATGTTATTTATTTTGAGGCAACCTGGCATAGATTTACTGTCAAGTATCTGTAGAAGACACAAGGACTTTACCATCTTCATTTTAGTGCATATAATAATTGAATTCTTCCTATTCTAATTTACCACATGAAAATTAAAACAAATTATGCCTTCATCAGTCATGGTCAAAATGTTGTGGATGCAGCCTCTCGGTCACACCTCGGTTTGCTCGGATCCATTGCCCACATGCTGTAAAATTCCACAGCCTCAGCACCAGATGCCTGTCAGCTTGTTTCAGTAAAAAGCCACCTGCTGCACCAGTGGATACAATTATACCTACGGAGAGTGTGGCTTGAGCAAACCAGTGTTGACGTATTCAAGTTACCAAGTCAGGGGAATAGGTCAGAGCTTTTCATGTCTGGAAGGACTCTCACACTGTCCTGCATTTTAAAATGCAAAGGTAGAAGGTGACATGGTGCTGATTTGAGTTCAGATAATGCATCCATGAAGAGCACACTCCAGCTCTTTTCAAGATGGATAAAAGAGCCAATATTTAGTTCACAATTCTGCATTTTTCCCAAATACTCCATCACAACACAACTATTTTTTAACAGATAATGTCCTTTGATATGACATTTCTCCTCTACTGTGCTTGAAATACTAGATGGGCCTCAGCCAGTCCTGCTCATGTAAGCCTTGCCCTGATGGGCTCTATAAATTTCAATTAACAGGTTTTACGAGCCATATTTCTCAAGTGACACTGTCAACAAAGAAGGATGTGAGCACACTTGAAAATGCATTAGGGCATAACAAATGGCACTAGTAAACAAGCACCTGTGATAAATAACACCCCCATCATGTAAAAGGAACTTTCAGAGACATTATTGATCAACTTTCTCTCATCTCTGCTCCCCAAAACACGCATTTTGTGCTCATGAGAAGAAAGGTCTCCTGCAGGCCCACACAGCTTCTCACAGACTTCCAGAAGCAGAGGCCATCTGGACTTTCATCACATCCATTTTCTTGCACCACTTATCACACAAAGCATTTTGAGAGCACCTTCTACTACCATTTACAGATATTTGACCACTGCTTTTTGCCAGCCATTTAGATGGGAAAAAACCCTGCCCTTAAACATTGCACTCCCTTAAGCAGCAGGGTTCAGAATAATATGCAATAAACCAAAGGGGAATAACATGAATTATTTGCAAGACACATCCCTTTGAATATTAGGTTTTGTGATTCAGCTCTAAGGCTGGGGTACCTCTAGTCTATTACTGTCTTTTTCTAAACTATAAGGGTATTTCAACTGAGAACTGGTTTTGTTACTCTTCCTTGTAGGAAGTTCAGTAAAAATACACCACAGATTTTGAAAGAGTCAGAGCATTAACAGGGAGCTCTCTGAATCTCTGCTCTGCAGGGAGTCATTTTAATGCATACTTCAGCAATAACTCTTTGGAACTTGTATGATAATGACTTTACTGTCAGCAGAGATGGCTTGAACAAAATGAAAAATACTACATCTCCCAAGTTCATCTAGCCTTATCCTACCATTAAACAGACTTCAGAAAAAGGAGATATGTGTTCAATAACATTCACTGCAGTAAGAACTGCTCTGTAATTACACAGCAACGCACTGAAGATAAAAATGCCTTTTTTTATTTTGAATTATCCACAATGTTATGTGCTAATAATTTTTTTTTGTAAGCTCTCAATGCTAGTTCATTTGGAAATGAATTTTTAGTGCTTCAGAGAGCTACAGGCACAGAGCTTATGTCTAGAAAGGGCAAACCAGTCATGCCATTATGAAGTTCTCCCACTTTATAACCTGTGATTTGGGCTAAATTTTCCAGGGTGAGCCCAGGAAATTAAAAATGTGCTCAGCACAAGCCACATCTGCTGCCCATTCACCTCCTCTCTGAACTTACGAGCAAGAGCTCAATCCAAAGGCAGGGAAACCCATCTAAGGGAAAGACACTTGGTACTTCTTGGTTCTTGGGTACAGGCTGGTGGAGCTGAATGAAGGGCTCTCTGAAATCCTGTAGCTCACAGAAAGACAACTAACCTGGACAGGCTAAGTCCCTGATGGATTGCTTTTAGATGCTTTAAACTAATAAGGAGGTGGCTGAAAGTCAACCACACTCTTGGCCTCATGTCCTTCTTCCTGTAATGTTCTGTTGGAAAGCTAATTGAAAATCTAGTTAAATTTCACTGGATGGTGTATTTAAGAATTTGTGGCAGGAAGTATTTTACTTTAATGCTATTTTAGTGGTTTACACGTTTATACTGCATGTTCCAACATGTGAAACAATTATAACTGGCTGCAGAAATAGGAACTTAAAAACAAACTACTTACTGTTCAACGTACAATTTTTGGAAAACTCTGCCAAAAGAGACAATACTTACACCATTTACTGTGTGCTATAGCACTCCTGACAGGATACTGCTGCCAGAGAAAAGTCTTATGAGAGGCTGAGGTGCTGGAGGGGCTCAGCCTGGAGAAAAGGAGGCTCAGAGGGGACTTTCCCACTCCCTACAACTCCCTGAAAGGAGGCTGCAGCCAGGTGGGTCTTTTCTCCCAAGTAACAAGTGACAGGACAAGAGGAAAGGGCCTCAAGTTGTGCCAGAGGAGGTTTAGATTGGATATCAGGAAAAATTTATTCACTCAAAGGGTCATGAAGCATTGGAACAGGGAACAGGCTGCCCAGGGGAGAGGCTGAGACACCATCCTTGGGTCTTTAAAAGATGTGTGGAGGTGGCACTCAGGGACACAGTTTAGTGAAGGCTTGGCAGTGCTGGGCTAATGGTTGGATTCAATGATCTAAAAGGTTTTCCCAAGCTGAACAACCCTGTGATTGTATATACATAAGGCTTAACAGTTTTAGTAGCATTTAGCAGGTTTAGTGGAATTTATCTATTTTATTTCTAGTCACAAATCCCTCAGACTCAAAGAGCATTTCCAGATGATTACTAAGAATCTGTGAATGGTTAAAAAGTGCCTGTCAGCCAAAAACAACCTGCAAAATGTCATAATTCTCTTTAAACAGAATACTTAAGAATATGATTTTCCTCAATGACAATTCCTCTTCATTCTCACATTTTAATTAATTTTATGCTTACATTGCTTTATTTACATAATTTACTTTCGTATTTCAATTTATTTAATTTAAAATTAGATAAAATTACAGCAATGGGAACCATAAAGTATTCTGAAGTTATATCACTATTCTAAAAATTCTTCTTGTATGCCTTCCTTGGACGTAAACAAATTGCAAAATATACACATCATACAGAAGTTAAATATGCAGATTCATACTTTAATAACTTGTTCTTTTTTTAAAAAAATTACACATATACAAATTCAGTGGGTCTGTTTTCACTGGTGTTACACATACCTTCGAATAGCCACAGTGAGAGCTTCTGGTGAACTAGCACAGGGACAAATGACCTCCTGCCTTAGACCTTTACTTTGGAAGACATTGAGAAATGCATCACAGGAAGAAATGGACCCTGGGGTAAAGAAAAAAACCCAAACAATCAGAGGAGAAAAATAATTTGATTTCTGAAGTGATGCTATTCAAGCTGCAAATCTACTATTTAATATACAGTATAGTAATATAATATATAATATAGTAAGAGAGATATATATTTAATATATAGCTTTTCAGGAGAAATCATTTTAAAAGGATCCACGTCCACTGGGAAATACACCATAGCTGCTACAACTATATATATGTATATGCAATTGTGTTTATGCATACAGGGAATAAAGACTAATTTTTTAACATGAAGGCTTTTCATTATGCTTACAAAGAAAAGCCATTATTTCTAGATTTACAGTACCAATTTCATTACAGTGTTCTTTTTTAGGATGAGGGAAATTAAAGAAATATTTAATTCAGAAATTCCAAACAAACTACTACAAAGAAGCAGAACACGTGGTATTGGTACACTGATATTTTAAATAATACAGAGACACAGCTCATGCTGTTAATTGTCATTAAGTGATTCAGATGTGTTTCTCTGGAGTGGCACAAGTAAAATTCTCAGTTACTTCTGCATCTGAGAATCATCATTCAGGGGAAATATTCTCATCTTTTCTCTAGCTTAAGGTCTTCATTGCTTCAACTTTTATAGCCTCAGTCTTTATACATGACTGTGATGTTAAACAAAACTGGATTTACTGCAATTTACATTATATGGAGTATCAAGTTTATTTCAGGATGAGCTAAAGAAAAATGTATTTTGAAAACAAATTCCAAATTGATTACTGTTTCCATAAATGCCACATGGTTTGCAGTAGACAAGCTCTGCATTTTGCAAATATTTTAGCTAAGATGGCTGAAGATTGAAAACTTACATGGGTTTGCACCATCAGCCACTATGAGCATCCTCAGTGAGGAGAGGTTGATGTCCCTCTGGTCTCGATGTGCCACCAGTGCCCAGTGCATGTCTCTGGACTTCACACAGGCAACTTTTGCTGCAATGACAATGAGAAAGTTACTAACACACCGTGTAAAAGCTAGACAGCTTTCCTATCAATTTGCACTTTGGATTTTGACTATTGAGCAAACTTTTGTATATTCTTATATCCTTACCTTTGTATTGACAGACTTTTTGTATCCATGACAGTGGATTCACTTTCATTAAGGAGTATGGAATACTTATAACATGCATCATGTTCATGACACTCTGAAAGCAAAAAGATGAAAGGGTTTTATACAAAAATTGTGGTAACCACTTACATTGTGTTATGGGCAGGGGCATCTATGCAAATCACTCTGTGCTTATTTTATTGTCAGTGCTGGCATGCATCTTTTCCTATCTAGCTACCTACATTAAGATGAAACAGACACCCATTTTCCAATGCTTTAATTATGGATTAAGGGTGTAGACAAATCAGATCATAACTTTTAAGCAGTACTGAAAAGAAACATTTCCTTTCTGTGCATACTTGAAGAGGCTCACTCTAAATAGAAAAAAGTTTTAAAACCATTGGGTGAAGAATGTCTGCATGTTTGCTGTATAGGTTAATACTCTCCCTAAGCCTCATAAACTGCCATATATATGAACACTGTACTAAAAAGGACAAAAGCAGCAAGTTTCTGTCTATGGAAATCCAACTCTGGGAAGACTAAAAGCTACAAATGTAGTGGGGTACAAATTATTTAAAAGACAGTAGACAAAGAAATTGAAATCCTAGACTAAGCAGAGACGAATTTATTTTAACAAAAAATAAATGAAGGAGGTTTTAGTCCCTCTCCAGGTGAGCTAATTCCAGTATTTCAACAAGGTCATGAAAAGTTCCAGGAAGTTTAGAAAAAGCTGCTGAGTGAAACCAATGACAAAGCCAAACCTGATCTCTAGGTCTGAGCCCATAAATTGCATCAGTGATTTCTCAGTGTTAAACAAACAGCCTGTAAATGAGCTGCTGCTTTAATTCTGTTACCATTTAGAAATATCCCCCGAGGGCAACACGCCTCCCTCAGAGGTTAAATACAGTATTTGTTTTGGAAAACCTAGGTTTAAGAAAGGTTAAGTGTCCCAGTGGATTAGTCATCTAAACACTTGGAGAACTACAGAAGATAGTTCTCCTTTCAGTCTGGCACAAGCATAGGTACAGGAAAAGCACTTACAGGCAAGTACTGAAAAAAATGACGTTCAAAACAAGATTAATAGCAAAGGAAGGCACAGAAAAGCTCTATTAGACACTTGCTTTCAACCAGTGATAAAGATGTTTTTTTAACATGAGACACTTATGGGTGTTAAGCCTAATACTTTCTGTTTCAGAAATGTTATTACTGCACTTTGATAATAAGCATAACACTACTGCATGGGAAAAAGATATTAGACCACTGGGAATCATGGGGACCCCCAAAATCATGGGACCCCCAAACAATGACCCTTGACATCTGTTCTTAAAATGATCAGTGAATAGTAAACATTTTGTCAGTCACCAATTGCAACAAGCACCTTAAGAAACAATCCTTAAAAATATGTCAGTTGTCTCCCATGTCAGTTAAGGAAGATATTCCAACATTAAGTAGAAAATTAGCAATTTAAAGTATTGGGAATACTTTAATGTTAGCAAAACCATCTGCTGGTGGGAGTTTTGACAGGGAAGCTAGGCAGGGGCAATAGAATTATGCCACTGGAGGCATAATTCTCTACTGCCTCTCTACGGAGGCAAGTACTAATTTCATTTGTTTCTGCTAAAAAGTTTTTTCTCAAAATCACATACTGGTGAGATAACATGAGAAGAATGGGACCACAGTACTTGACATGATACATAAAAATACACTGACATCTTTACCATGCTCATTACGGGTAAGTGCACTAGGAGAAGACCATGGCTTTAAATCACATTTATTTTGCTTTCAAAGAAGAAAATACTGTATTAGCAGAAACTGTAGGACATCCCAGTTTGTGACAGGAATAAGAATATTAGGTCAGTTTATTTTCAAATACTCACAGAGAATAAAAAAACATACTTACTGTAAGAATTCCATGCCATAAACCAACATCCTTCTTGAAATCTAGTACATTCACAATTGTTTCAGCTGTCCAACAAAAACAAAGCAGAATTTATTTTTTAGAACATGGCATTGGCCCAAGGCAAACCCACTGAAAGGAAGGAAGCTTCAGTATAACATGACTGATGACCTCAAAGGTTAACTTTCAAAGTAAATCTCCAGTGCAGGACTTATATTGGTTAAGACATTATTTGTACCTCTCCTATAGATATTTTAAACATGTACGTATTTCTTAAAATAAATGAAAAAAACCCTCAGGTTTTTAAATCTAGAAGCATTTGGCATTGAACTATGTAAAACATTATATAGGAGACTGATGAAAAATAAATTACAATTCACACTTGATTTTAATGATGATGCAAGGGAAGTGCACTCCATACCTTCTGTGTATCCACATGCCTGGGTCAGAGCTTGGCAGTGTGTCAGCAGTGCAATCCTTGTCACAGTTACCCCAAGCACACTTCCATCTTTACATGTTTTGTACTAAAAAGAAATAAGCAGGGAAAGTCAATGTGAAATAATTGCCCTATTTCCATTACTTAATAGCTATGTTTAAAGTGTTTCGTCTGCAGGTGAATGATGGACACATCTAATGATGCTAATTTAGGAAGGCAGCAGTACTGGGGAGTTTTGGAGGCATTTCTTTGTTAAAAGGCAATTTTTTTTCAGATAGGCTTTCTCTTTTGACTGAAGCTTCCCAGGCTTGGTATCTGAAATCCATTCATTGTAGGAAAACAGGCATTATAGAAACATAATTCTAACAATTCTGATCATGTCAGTGACTAATGGACTGGCTAGATTTAGCAGAGAATAACCTAGTTCAGTCTGTTCAGTGTTTCCATGTTAGATTTTATAGGCCAACCACTAAACCCGAGCTTCTCCCTTCTGCCCTGGTAAGGCATGTGATAAGAGCTGACTGCAGAGTCCTTGCTGGGTGCTGTGATAATAATCTATATGTACACAGTCTGAAAGACACAAGCTCTTTGATCAGGAGAATATGAGACTCATGGAATAGCATCAGAAAAGAGGTGGGAGGCCATTGGTGATTATTGAAAGAATTTTTGTTACTTTATGCAAGTGTCTGAGAACTATCAGTGGCAGATAATAAATTAAACATTTATCTTTCCCCATGATGAAGACAATCAGCAAGATTGAGAAGGAAGACATCTCTGCTTCTCTAGCCCAGTGTCCTGACTGCACAAAGACAGTGCAAAAACACCTTTGGATCATTCACTTGCACTTAGTCCCTTTGAAGAATCATTTAAATTCAATACTAACACCACTGAGCTCAAAGCATTTAAGCCTATGCAGGAGGGGGAGGAAATTATGGGGGAAAAAAAGGAGGAAAATTAAATTCAAGAGCATTGCTGATTTTCCCTTTCTGATGCTGTTCTGTTGTAGGGACTGTGACTCATAAAGCAGTAAGTGACAGGCAAGCATTTGAACAAGAAATTCTTTCTCTTTCAAAGGAACTGAAGGTTGTGATATGAGAACTGAAGCTTCACTGTGAACCTTGAGATCCATCCATCCCAAGGCTAGTGGGCAAGCCCACACTGAACAGAACCAAGACTGGGCAAGGCAAATGTAATATAATACTGCAGCAGTCACATAAAAACGTTTATGTTAGAAACACCCAAAATGCAATTTAACATTCCATTGACTTTTCTGAAATCAGTATTGGCCAAATTACTTATTAACAAGCTAAACCAGGGTGTTCTTTGCTTCTGTGACTACTGAATGAATAATGATGTTTACCTAATGCAGAAGTGCCATATGTAATGATTCCAGGAGCAAGATGCATCTTCATTAACTCACCTCAATGTAGGCTGTGTCATTGTTGGCATCCTTGATGTGTGGGAACCAGTCACGAGGCGGCTTGGAGAGGTGTTTAGACTCTGTGACAAACCACAGCAGCTTTGGCCAGCCTGAGGTACAAACAAAAGTCAGCTTTTGCTGAGTTTCTGCTGGATAAGACAAGACAAAAGCCTTCCCTGCCAGAGTTTTACTCTTGAAAGGTCTGTGTCACCATTACCTAAACATTGCTTCCTGTGGACCTCAGTGTAGTATGGGAAGGAAGATTTTGCAGAACTGCTTCTTTAACACAGCTATCATAGTCTTTTTTGGCAGCCCCTGAGGGAATGGCTGGGCAGTTCAAGGTGTTATTGACCCAAGCAGTTTCATTACCACTCCCCTGCCTGAAGTTACACTTCACTAAAGGAGTGAATTGTGTGAATATGTCTCATCTACTACAGTCTTATGTCAGTTTGTTTAATTTTTGTGCCCACAGATGGTTTCAGCAGCCTGGCTGAGCCAGCAGAGGACTGGACTGGGAGCACTGGTGCTGCTCTCCATCCATGAGGCTGGTGCAGCCCTCACTGCAGCACTGACACACCAGGACAGTGGTGTCCCAGCAGCCACAGCTGCTCCCCTGGCAAGTGCCTCACCATGGGCCTGACCCTCTCCCACAGCCACTGAACAAGTGCAATTACTTGTTGGAGTAAATTAGACCCCCTCCCAGTGACAGCCATGATAAACCAGGGTCAGATTACCTTTAAACTGTGGGATCTCCCCTGTGGGGCTTTTAGGCAGTCCTTTATGGCATGCGTCACTGGTCAAGGCCACAGTAACTCCACAGCTTCCAAGCAAAAAGCCTATTTGTTGACTTCCTGCATCCTAAGAGATGACAAAACACACAGAATTGATCAGAACTGATTACAGGCTGAAATAATTTTTGTCCTTGGGCACATCATCTTGAGAGGAAAATAGTCTCTTTCCTTTAAATTGGTTTCCTTTTAGGTGACTATCAAAATCATCTCTACATTGGCAAAGGAATTCCATAAGCTAGATATCCTCTTGTCTATAGCAGCATAAATCATAAAGAGAGTGGAAGCCATCAGATGGCATCTGCTCTTGCATCTCCAGAAATGACAAGTGGCTGGGAGGAATGCCTGATCTGACAGAGGGTTGTTCCATCCAGAGAGGTCTCTGGAGAAATGACCAGACAGGGCCCTCATAAATATCACCAAAGGCAAATTCAAAGTCCTGCACCTGTGGAGGAACAATCTCCTGTGCCAGAACAGTTTGGAGAGCAGCTTTTGGGGCCCTGATGAACAACAAGCTGAATGTGCACCAGGAATGTGCCCTGGCACGAGGAAGGCAAATGGCATCCTGAGCTGTGAGAGGCAAAGCACTGCCAGCAGGTTGAGGGAGGAAATCCTTCCCCTCAGCACCACTGAGGCACTCCTCCAGTGCTGAGACCCGTTCTGGGCTTCCAAGTAGGAGACACAGAGCTACTGGAGAGAGTCAGCAAAAGGCCACTATGATAATTAAGGGACTGGAGCATCTCTCCTATGAGGAAAGAGTGAGAGCTGAGACTGCTCAGCCTTGAGAAGAGAATGTTTAGGCAGGGATCTAATCAAAGTGTACAAACACCTGTGAAGTGAAGAAGATGGAGCCAGGTTCTTTCCTTTCTTTGCCCAGCAACAGGACCAGAAGCAATGGACACACATCAAAACAGAGGAGGTTCCCTCTGAGAATCAGGAAACACTTTTACTGGGAGGGTGACTGGCACAAGGAGCCCACAGAGGTTGTGGAGTTTCCATACTTGGAGATATCCAAAAGCTACCAAGGATATAGTCCTGGCATCCTGTTTGGGCAGGGGAGCTGGACTAGGTCACCTTCACACATCTCTGCCAACCTCAACCATTCTGTGATTTTGTGACAGTTGTAGGAAATAATATGGATTAAAGATGCTTCTACCTGAAGAAAGCTTTCAACCTTTAAGATGTTATGTTGAGTGTACAGTGCTGAGAGTTTCCCTATTTATGCTGATCTAACCTGATTTGTCAATAACCATTTCATTGAGTAGTTCCAGGCACATTTCAGGAGCACTACATACAGTCAAGTGCCCATTAGAGTAAGCTCATTACATTTTACTTTCATCAAGGGGATAGAAGCAGTGAGATTAAGAAGTCATGTAATGATTTCCCAGTCTAGTCCATAGCTGTTCTTTAGGAGATGCTGTGCTCCTACAGCATGATGTCTGCTTTATGTATAATGTCTTGTCATTACTCTTTTATGAACTTTACATCTATCCACCAGGCTCTTCAACAGATGTAAATGCACATAGAAGTATTAACCTTTTCTTCACAGAATGATTCTACTGAAAACTGCCTAAAGAGACTTAAAAGAGCGAATTAAAATATCTTTCAAATCAACCATAGAGCACACTCAACCATGGAAACAACCAGAAATACAGAACAGTTGCCTTATTCTATTGATTTATTCAAAGCAAAATTGTATGATGGAAAGAAAGCCCCAGAGCCTAACTGACTAATTCTTAATGCAATTTTTATGTAGTCAAATAAAGCCATCTAAAATGGAGAAGCAATGAGAACAGAAGAAAAGCAAAAACTTACTTTTCCATACCACCTCAAAATATGTATATGGCAGGAATTATGATAGCTGAGCAAGCAATGTGAGACAATAACCTGATCTGTCTATGCTATATAACTCCTTCCATTCAGAATTACTGGATTTGCTTTTGCTTACTATAGCCAGAATTCCTACCAAACCAGGAAAAAATGAGAAGGTATTTTTTCAGCAAGGCTTTTTAAAATTAAGCATGTGTATCATCTTTGCCCATGTAAAACCAGAGAGTGAGAGTATCCTTTGAACACTGGTGTCTCAATGAAAAACACTTTGGGGAGCATGTTGTTGGCTCCACTACACCTGCACCAGTGAGGCTTCCAGGACTTAATGGGCTTTGTCAAGCATTAATTACTGTCCTCACTGACTCTCATGTCACTCAGCTGGTCCTCATCTCTGTTGTCAAACTTGCAGGACAAGCACTTAGCCAGATCTAACCCTGGTTCCACGTGAGGATGAGACCTCCTGCCTCCACTCTTGGAGTCTGCTCAGAGGAAGGAAATGTGGGTGCCTGAATTGTGCACAAGAGATGGCTCTCCCTGAGGGTCCCTCAGGGAGAAGGAAGGGCAGGAAGAGGAAGGCTGGAGTGCTCCACGGAGAACATCACTCCTTGGTCAAGACAGCTTCTGAGACCTGCTACTTTATCATCTATAAAGGGAGGTCATAAGTTCCTTAAAATATCAGATTCATACTACCATTGCTCAAAATTTCCCATTAAATTTAAACAAATAAATGCTTATTAATATAAGTATACATTTCTAACTATCAATTAAAGAAAAGGCATATAAATTTTATAATTGAATGCAGAAATGGCATTGATCTCAATTTTAAATTACAACATTATTGTAACTGTATATCCTATAAAAGACTGCTACAAATTGTTTCACCACTGTATCCAGAAAATGCCAATTCTCAAGCAATGAAATTCCATTTAATGCAGAACTTTGTAAACAGAAATTAACCTAACAAATTCCATTAAGAAATCTAGCATAAGGAAACCAGTAGAAAGTGTGGACCCTCGAGCATCAGCATACCATGGCCCAGGGGGATGCAGCAGCTAAGAAATCATCTGTCAAACCCTTCTCACAGCAAAACAAAACAACAGGAAAAAGAAACTTGTATTAACCATGTTGAGTTTTTTAGATAACACAAGAAAGAATGTGCTTTCCCTCAGTGCCATATCAACTGTGTTGGAGTAGGTCCACATAAATATTAATCATTCATTTGCAGCAGTTCACACACACAGATTTCTTAATACAGTCTATGCATGTGTCACAGTTTCTGATAGCAGACTGCTTTACATCATGACAACCCACCCCAAACAGCATTAAAATCTTCACCCCATTCTTTCCTGTACAGTTATTCTTTCAGTTGTAGGGAGAACATGACTGAACAATTGTGTGATGTAACACTGCCACAGGAGATTGGAAGAATTTCACCAGGCATGGGCAGCATGTTTTACAGACTTTCACATCCCACACCATCCTTTGGTGGCCACACTAAATCCTGCCTTGCAAGACAAAGGCAAACCAAGATGCTGAAGCAGAGGTGCTGTGAAAGACACTGTTCTCAAGGGCCACAGGAGCTCCAGGGGAGGATTTTGCATTATGAACACAATGAAGTTTTCTGGAATTCTCCTACTTGGTGTCCATTAATTCCACCTTCAGCCTCGGTCTCTCACACCTCATAACTAGTAACCCTCACCTTCCACCTGCTTCTGGTGGCTCCATCTTGACCCAAAATCTAAAAGTACTGCAGAGAACAGAGTCATGAAGAAGGAGTCGACATCCCTTGCCCCATGTAGGTGCTTCTGTGATAAGTGCTGACCCACAGAGCTTGTTTCTAACTGCTCAAGTGGGGTTGAGATACTGGACTGACAGGCAGGACATGGAAGATCTGAAACCTTTATACACCCCCAGACACACCACAATGTTACCTACACACTCCACCACGTAAACATGACAGTCTTTGCTGCTCCTCATACCTCAGCATGACAGGCTCAGAACAGTGAGGACCTTGGGCAAAACTTGTGTTTGAAAAATAAAGTTTGAGTTAAAAGTGCAGTCCTTTGCCTGAAGCTGTCAAAGCTTCCATGTGGGCCACAAAAAAAGGCTACTGACTTTAAGGGCAATGATTATTACAGATTTGACAGAGAAGCTATCAGCCTGCCTTTTGAGCAATGTGAAATGAATGGCTGCAATGGTGAAAGCTACTTTGGAAGCAGCAAAACAGCACAGCCAAATAATCTTCTGACCAAAAAAAAACCAACAAAAAACCAAAACCATGAAGTGTTGTTTCCCCTCTTAAATAAAATCACTCTCCTACCTGTGAAGGGAATAGATTTTCAGGACACACTGGTTTGTCAGAAGTGCTACTTGCTATTTTAGCAATCTGATACATGGAAACCCCCCAGTGGCCATAAACACTTTATTTTGCTGAATGTCATGGGAGTAGGAAAACTTCAGGAAGCCAGTGGAGACCAGGTGAAACAACTCAATGCAGTCCCAACTGCAGACAGGCAGAGACTTGCCAGAGATGCTCATTGTCAAATCCTCCACAATTCACAGTTTGAAATGACACGTAATGCAGGTGAAAAGCAAAACACAGAGTTGAGGTATTATAGCATGAGGTCTGAGACCAATTGCTGACTTTGGAACTATCATTTTACATTTCTTGAAGGCACAGCACTTGCTGGGGTATGAAAAATGAGGTGTGCATGGCTTTAGACTATGTCTGCACACACCTAGAGAGATCAATCTTTCAGATGAAGCGAGCCGGAAATCCTCTCTGCTGTAGGCAGCCATTCAAAGTTCTCTAAAGACTTTTATTAAAGGTTCCCTAAAGGTTTTCACCAGTACCTGGAGGCAGATTGTCTTCTTCCTGCTGCAGAGAGTGATAATTCATTGTCAGGATAAAAAATCCCACGTGTGGTTGCATTTCAGCATGCTGTTAATGTCATTTCTATAATGCTTTGTGAGAGTATCTGTGTGAAGGAAAACAATTATGATCCTGTCTCCGTGAGTGAGAGTGCATGTCCTTATCTAATAAGGAAGGAAGGAAGAGACAGCCCGTGCAAAGGTTGGCCTGATAAAGGTTACTTCTGTTCACTTGCAAATCCCAGACTGCTTTCAAAATGAGAATTATGTGGTGGAGCATCACAGACTGAACTAATCTTGTTTTCTGTTGCAATGCTTATTTGAGCTCCACTGCCCTTACCCTAACAAAAATTTGCTGGTTAAGAACAAATAGGGCAATGATCAGATGCAAAGGCCAAGCATCACCAGTTCTGAGCCAAGAGTGAAAAGGCATTGAGGAAACCCTCTTTTTTAAAAACACAAGGGCCTTAGTAAAAATTAAATGCAGTGATACAATTGTCATAACCAGCTTTAAGATGAAGAAATTAGTTCTCTCCTCAGACAACAGCTTTGGTATCTGCCTGCAATTTGCATGTGAAATCTGCAACTATGAGGACCTTAATGTCCAAAAACATTAATAAAAGCAAGACAGTGATTCTTCTTGGCAGGAGACAATGCATGAAATGTGATATTCTCTTTCCTAAATTTGAAAATATAATAAGGAAACACAGACTTTAATGGATCTAAGATTCACTGTGGCAAACTAAGCAAGGACTTCTTAGTGCTCCATTGTTGAAGTATAAGAAGAGGGATGAACAGGGACAGGGCTTACAGGGCCCAGCAGTGTGCAGCAGGGGCTCAGGTGGGGCTCAGGCAACTTACATTCTTTGGAGGGACTGAAAGACTGTGCCACTGAAAAGAATATATAAAACATTTTATACATATTTTAAATCCAGGTGAGAAAGAGATGCCTTGTCAAAAGATGTTCAAAAGCATGTAGAGCTCCAGTGTTTCTGGCACACTACAGCCCTACAATGACTAAAGCTGAGAGAAAGCAAAGCTCATTTTCTCTTGAGCCTGAAACACTAGGAAAGATGTCAAGGTGTACTTCCTTCAGACTAGAATTCTTCTTTTAAAGAAAGATATGACTGGGACAATTTCACTGTCTTGGAAGAGATATATCTCCCTGGCTACAGTTAAAGCTTTAATAACGTTTCAGGATTTAATAAAAAGAGCTCCTGAAAAACAGCTTTTACCCTATATGAAGTATCCTTTAAAAAAAACCCCAAGTGCCATGGAGTGGGTATCTCCAGATTTCCTATGACAATACACAGACACAATTCTTCCAATCATACTGTGAGAGCCAGCAGCTGGAAGAGCACAGAAATGCCTGCTGGAAGCACACATGGCATTAAATCAGGCTAGGAAATAGCATTTTGAGTGAGAAATTAATTTTTACATGCTTTCATGTCACACACACCCTGCTACAATTTCTGCCTATGACAAGAAGGCCGTGAAGATCTGTGAGGGATAAATTTCTTCCTATGTTCACAGCATGTGACTGAGCATAACTATGAATGTGCTTGGAGGACAATAATGTTATTTTTAGATTAAAACTGATTAGCTCCCCTGACTGTATCAGAGCAGAATAATAATATTTTTCACGGCGCCAATCAAATGGAAAAAAACACTGACCTAAAAAATATAAAGAAAAAGAAATCAAAACCATATTTTAAAATATTTTCATAAGGGACATAGTAAACCACTGTTTGAACTAGAACTCAATATGTTGAAACTCCCATCTCATCTACTTTGATGGCACATTCTATGACACACAGTTTGCAATTCACATCATATCACACATGCAATGAAAGCCTTTGTAATACTCCAGCTTCAGACAAGATTAACAAAAGTGGCAGGTCTCAAGGAAGAGATGTTGTATAGAACACATTATTTGCTAATGTTTGGGAAACAGGCAAATTTGGAGAGAGGGACACTATTCTGAGAAAACAAAGCCTGTAAACCAAGGGATGAGGATTAGCTCTAATAATTTTGGGGAGTGTTGATGATAAAGGCATTGCAATGGTATTAAATGCTGGGAAAGGAGAAATAAAAATGCTGCTTGTTCTATTGTTACAACGGCTGCAGAAGCCCTGATTGCAGCTTTTAGAATGAAGAGTTGGTTTGGGATTTCAGTTTTTAATTTGAGATCTGACGTCCCAAGTCGAAAGAGCCAAAACCATGCTGCATGAATTCCAGTTCCCAATTTTTCTTTGCCAAACACTAGGAACCATTGTGGGAATAAAACTGGAGAATGCTGCATGGTTGCTGGATGTTCAGACAGTCCATCCCAGATGTCAGGCCACACATCCCCTGAAGTCCTGAGGGTATTCTAGGTATTCTGTCAACACAAAGATGGGATAAAGAAGGAAAGAGCAAGGCAAGATGGACCTTCATCTAATAATGAACTGGGGGAAAAATTCTGTCAAAATCTTTAAAAAATAACAGTTCTGCTACAAAGAAAAGGGAATACACACAAAATCTGTATGCTGGTAAAGCAAAGACCTTTACTTCCATATAGGTATAGATGTCTGCAGAGTAATCTGTAAACCAAAAGTCTACCTGGCTGCAAACATTACTGCTCAGTTTTAAAATGCCAGGGACAAAATTCTACACAGAGCTGTGAAAAACGTTTCTTTATGAAAATGTAGAATAGTATTAAAGCTCCTAATACAAATTTTTAATATTCAATTTGGCTCCTAATATAACTACCTGAAATAGCTCATCCTGTATCAGCTTATTACTCTGTAAACCTATAGCATAATATAATATAAAATATAATTGCTGGTCTATTTGCTAATTCACATCCCTGTCTTCCAGAAAGGAACCCAAAAGATGTCCACAGCCAGAATGTACTGAAGCATGCAGAAAAGAGAACAAATAATGGGAAAGCATAAAAGAACAGTCTAGGCCATTGTGTGATGACACGACTGACATCTTCCCACGGATGCCAGAAGCAATGCACTGCCATTTGACCAGGCAGAGGTATTCCTTCTGGGACTGCTCAGAACACGATTTTCATCTCATTGTTTCCACTCCAGTTGCCTTTCCATATAAACAAATGCAAAGATATTTGCAAT
Source organism: Notiomystis cincta (assembly GCA_013398075.1). Lineage (NCBI taxonomy): Eukaryota > Metazoa > Chordata > Aves > Passeriformes > Notiomystidae > Notiomystis > Notiomystis cincta. The sequence continues at coordinate 225,373 of VZRX01017794.1, read as the reverse complement.
AGTATATGCTGTGAGATTTCATAGCTTTATTTATAGAGTATAGATCAGGTTGCTTTTTTAACTGACATCTCTGTTATTGTGTTATTAATTTGATATTTAAACATTGTGGCAAAAGATAAACTCTCTGAGTCTGTATATATTCTTTTATATAAATACATATATATGCACATGTGTAAGTGTATATTTATATATCCATATATAGACACATATTTAAAGAAAAACAAACACCCAAGAGGTTCAGCCAAATTAGGGTAAGTTATTCATTTGACACAGAGTATTTACTTGGACAGCTGGATTTTATAGTTTATTGGATGGATGTGGTATCAGATGTTCCAAAATAAATCAAATTTACACCTATCTATGTGCTTTAAAATGTCATTAAATCTCAGAAAAGAGTAACAGGGAAAGACATATTAGATTTTTTAACCCTCAAACCCATGTTGCTTCTTTTTTTTTTTAATGGAATGAAAGATTTACCCACTTGAGCACTCTAAGATTTTAAATTGTACTTTTTCTGCTAGCCTTATTTTGTTGATGCATATAAAATCTCTGTTTTTTATCAAAATAATGCACCATGTTATGCAACTGCCTCAGACTGCAGGTACTGCCCTTGGATGAATGATGAGAGCCCAATGCAAATTCCACAGCCATGTCCACCTCTCAGTGCTCTCAAATACAGCATTTTACAAATGAAACTCTTCTCCCCAGAGCAGGTATGGTGGTTGAGGTCCCATCCTCTCCCCTTGCATGGCCTTTCCAGCTCCCCTCCAAATCTTTCCCTCAGTCCCAGACAGTTGAAGCTGGGGCACATCCTGTCTCCTGTCTCCCTTGGTCCTTCCTTCTGCTCAGTGGCTCTCAAATCTGCTCGGCTGGATCATGGTCTCTTGTTGTCTGATCTACTCCCTCCCTCCCTCCCTCCATCTCTCTCTCCTTCACCAGTTTATCAACTGGCCCCTTCCTCTGGCTCCCACCCCTTCTCTCCCTGCCACCTTCTGGTTTCACAGGAGCCCACCACAGATGTTGGCTGGGACATGTGTGACCATAATGAAGAAATGTTGAGGTCAACTCAGCTTCCCAGAGGTGAGGAAGGCTCAAGTAGGTTCATTTAGGAAGGAACCTCCGGATATTTTGAGCTGTTAATTGGCTGTGTGAGCTGTGCAAACTGCAAAGCCTTTGTGAGTGCTTACAATCTTGTTTTCTTGGCTTTCATTTGAAAGGCAGGGTACCTGTCTCTGAAACAAAGATTTGAGCTTCTGATCCAGAGTACTCTAACACTGGAACATTTCACAGAAAAGCCCTTGACAATTGAAACATTGAAAATGTGACCAAATCAATACATTTGCTCAGCCCTTTCCTTGGAAACATCCCATGGCTTCAGTCAACATTTTCCAAAACTATTTACTTTAAAAAAGAAAGCTTGTAAGGATTAGAAACACTCTCTATGTGGACAAGTCCAGACCAAATAATTAAAGTAAGGCATTATTAGTGCTAGCTAATAAAAAAGTGATTATCCAAGGGGTATGTGGGAGCAGTCAGACTGCTTAATTAAGGGGATACGACAAAAAAACCCCTTTGTAATGAATAAATACATTTTGCTATATTTACAGCCTTCAAGGCATACATCCTCAGAAAAAAATGCAAGTTCTGCAGAATCTAAGTGACCCAGCTGTGGTTGACCTCCACCACTGATCCCCCTCCCCTCACCTCCCAGACACTCCTTCCAGCTGGAACTGCTCTATCTGTCTCCCAGCACTTCTCTGGGATATCTGGTTGAATCTTTGAACCAACACTGGATGTGAAATGCTTTAGATAGCAGTGGTCAGTTTTCTCTATGAATGTATGTTCTGTGGCAAGGACTCCTGATCTGGATTTGTTCAAGTGCCACCCTTGGCAGAGGTGACCGTGGTGACAGAGGCTTTGGGATGAATATGCACACACAGACACAGGAGAAGGCATTTCCATAACTGCTTTGAAGTAGAACACACAGCACCAGTGGCACGATAACATAGCTTGGGTTGCAGGGACAGGTGGAAAATCAGCAGTTGTTGCCAATGATTCTTTGTCAGTGGCCAGCACCAGAAGGCTTTAAAAGGCAACAAAGATAATCCATGTACAACCGGCAGAGCTGTTCTCTTGAAAGTTTTTCCTCTCATTTTCCATGCAGACCTGCATTTGCTGAAACTGCAAGCACATCTTCAGATTTTCCATCACAAAAAAGAAGGAACTATATATAATTCACCACACAGCACTATCCTCAGATTCAGAGCTAGCTAACCACAGAAATATACTCAAAAGCTATGCTCAGTTGTGATTTATTCTGACACAAGTTCTAAAATGGAGTATAGAGAAGAAACTCAGTTCCCCACCTTTCTTGTAAGTGGCACTTCAATAGGGACAGGGACAACTTCGGCAAGCAGGCAGCCATAAAATGCCACCATGAAAGCAGCAGGATCATTGTTAGGAAACACGAGTGTTACCTGCAAGAGAGAGATGTACATTAAAAATGTGTTACCCTAGGTGTCACATCATGATAATTGGAGTTTCCACGCTTCCTTTTGGATGGAGATGATACTGGAGCACTTCTAAGACAGATATTCAAATGCCTAATGACAGATGAATGAGGATTCAGAAGGAATTTATTCTGATAAATATTCTTCTTATGAATATTTTCACTTAGGGTGTAGTTAAATATTTTCATGCTGCATTGTTTCCTACGTTGACAACACCTTTCATCTGGTTCTGAATTAATTGATTGCTTTATCAGTGTTAAATAACCAAGCAAATGGAATTAAAAGAATTTTAGATTCTAATGTAATCATTTGCTTGAAGTTACTAAAACTGAAGTGTATGTGTGACCAAATCAGATTATCCAGACTTAAGATGTCATTATGTCAATCATTGACCCACTGTTTTGTTTCGCTACACTTTGCCTTGTACAATAGTTTCATTTTAGGACTGTGCTGTTGCCCAAGTGTAAATTTCTGTGTGCTGTGTGCACCAAAAAACTGGTGTCTAGAAGCAATCATCACATCCAGAGCTGGCTGTATCACATGCCAACCTAGGTGTGGATTTGTTGATCTTCACAGCTTCAGGGCTAGGGCTGGGGAATTATTCAGATAAAGAGTGCCCAAACCAGTCACAGATCACTGGAATGCTCAGTAGGTGCTGAACTGTGCAGAGTAACTCCTGTGGGCCCTGTGGACAGTGCCTGAGATCCTCCACAGGCAAAGGGGAAGGAGAGGGTAGGGGGCACAGCCTTGCAGAGGATCCAGGCACTTCAGTGAGCCCACAGCTCTCCCTGCAAGGGCAGGGAACAGAACTGCTCTCACTGGGGAATGGCTTTAGTGGCTGGATCCTCTCTGTGGTTCAGTTTCAGTTCAGCCAGATGGGCATTCTCAGCTCCTGTCCTAAAGAGCTGTAACACAGCTGGTAACTCCTGCAGAGTCAACTGCACTGGCATGCAAAGGCATGGCAAATGATTCCAAACCTCATTCCTTGGGGTTCACACACAGGACTAGAGTGTATTATCACAGCACCTTGAAATCTGCTGAAACTACTCAGTATTTCTTGAGTTTTGACTGCTTTGACATCAATAATTTTGTAGAAGTAAAATCATGATGTTTCTATGTATGGTCCAAGGTTCAGTTACTGGAGATTGTAAATGTTTCCAGAATTTCCACATGGCTTCAAAGACAGTCACCTTCCATACATTCACTTAATTTCTTCAACTTAGAAGAAATCTAACCAACCTTGTCCAAAATATCTCTGGTTTTTAAGACTTTAACATCATAACTCTTTAGAGTCAGAGCAAATACACTGCTACTTTATCTGCACACTTGCAAATTAAACAATCCAAGTGCTGGAAATGGCTGTGCAGAGCTTATTATATGCAAATGGAAATAGAGGGATTTTGCCAGGTGCATGGAGGGGATGATAGAGATTGCTGAGCCCAGCAAACATCTGAAAGATCCCAAAATATACTTTGAGGGTTCTTGGGTTTTGCATTGGTCTTTGCTTACATAAAGGCAATGAAGGTTTGGCTGGGAATCTTTGAAAAGGAGCTGACAGAGGTGAAAAAAATCTCACTGAAGTCCAGTGGGAATGAGGCATTAACTTCCTCTCCAAAAAACATTAATCACTAACAGATTTGTACCAAATAAATAAATAAGGCATGTAAAAGCAAAAAGGGATAAGGTTGAGGGAAAACAAAACATACAGTGTATATTAGCAGATGAGAATCTGGTTAGCTAGTAGATATTTCAGAGAGCAAGGTTAATTTCCAGGCAGCTGTCAGGGGTGATGCAAGGTTAAATTTCTGAAGTTGCTATAGAAGGCAAATGCACTTTGCCATGTATAATACCAGAAACAGGGAAGGAGATGCAGGCACATTCATTTATTTTTTGGCTCAGACAAAGAACCTAAGAGGTGAGGTAATGGTAGTCATGAAAAACAGAGATTGTATTGATAGAAGGTGTTTTTAAAGGGAAAATATAAACGATTTTATACATATCAAAATAAGGAAACAAATACATCCTCATTTGGAAAAGACCTGGAAAATGTGCCTGTACTTCATTTAGTATTTAGAAACTGCCTTAAAGTGTTGTCACACAACACATACTACGTAGAATAAAGTCACCTTCAAAGAGGTCAGAAAGCTTTTATGCGATTACAACAGGGCTGTAACAGCCAGAACCACAGCCTAGAGCACCAGAAGTGCTGTAACACCTCATCTTCAATGTGGAGTTGTCTCAAATGAGCACGTTCCTGGTACACAGGGATGCCAGGCAAGATGTTTTTACAACACAAAGCATATGCTTTCAGCACCCAGCTACAAACAAGTGTTTCACTCTAATCTAGGTGGACTTATTTTAGAAGAGCTGCAATTTGCTCCTGACGCGTCCTGTGCTTGCTAAACTTCCAGCTTTCAGCCTGAGCTATCCACAAATCCTTTCTTAATGTGAGGAGATGCCAGTGACTGCTGCAAAGATGGGCAGGCAGCACACAATAGATAAGCAGAGATGCACATTGCCTGTAAGTGAACTTCATTCTTTTGAGCTTCCTGGGTGGACTGTTTTGCTGTGTACACTTGAACAACTTGCTGCTTCTGCTGTTGCTTAGAGACACATTTGTAAGTCAAGTAAAAGAGAATCTTCAGATCCTAGTCCTGGCTGAGTGCCATTGTAGGAAGCAATTTAGATTAAGGATCTGGAGAACTTTAGTTAATTTCTTTATGATTTATTTCAAAAAGAAATACAGGAAGGACTGTCACTTTCTTTTTTCCCCTTTTTTTTTTCCTTCTGGGAAGCATTATTGCATGCTCTCATTTTTGAAGCCCTGAGACATGTGTAATGCAAGTAGACATGTTTCTCACATGTGGCACGAGAGGATCAAGTGAACCAACAGTTTGAGAATTGCTACCAGACCCTGGAGGGGGAAAACTTAATCCCACACTCACAGCTCTAAGCACTAGGGCAGGACTAAAATTTGCATTTCTGTCAAATCTGTTCTGGAATATCCATTCCACAGCTTAGATCCAAAGTGGAATGGGACCTGTGGAATTTTCTATACACACTCTGGCAGAGAAAATGAGCAGCAGGCTAAGCCAGCCTTGGCAGACAAAGGGGTAGGTTTGTAAGTACATTGTTAGCAAAACCATAGGATGTTCTTGTCTTCATTTAACATCCTAAAGTGCTATCTCTGCAATTCTTGCTCTCTGTGGGCTTTATCCATCTACTTAGATTCAGTCTCTAGCAGTAGCTGCATCAGAGTCAGAATCAGGAATGGAAATATTCTCTCTGTTACCAGTCAGTGTCATTTATTTATTCAACTGGCTGCCAAAATGTGCTGACTTTGCCTTTGTCCTCCACAACGCTTCTCTTGTTTCTACCATCTCAACAACTACAAAGTCATTAGTAAGTTTTTTATCCACATGACACCTCCAGGCTCCATAAGCAAGGTTTTACTAAACAGACTGTTGTTCAACGTCCAAAAATCACTTTCCATGGGAATATTTATTGTTGGTGTTGCCACAACTTCAAGTTCCTATTCAGGGGGCACCAGCTCAGGTTACTCATTATGCAGTTCAAAACACCTGTCTGAATGATCAGGCTGAGGGAGGAAACAGCAAATTTCAGCACCCTGCTCCACACCCCATTATTTCAATAATTTCCTCTGAACACCCCAAATACCTTATTCTCTCTTTGTCAACATTGGATTTGAATATTACAAATAATCAAAAAGATACTTACCCTGTCTCCAGGTCGTACCATTGGTTCTTGTTTTGTGCCTAATTTATGTAGTATATTGTAAGCAACCTTCATACTTCTGGTCCAAAGTTTGCCTATTAACACAAAATTTTCGCAATTAATATAAAAATTCTTGTGTTTTACAACATTATCAAAGAGAAAGAATACCTGAGAAATGGAAAACACACAGTAGGAACATTTATATTAATTTTCCAACTAAATATGATGCCACTACTGGGACTAGTGGAAATACTTAAATACTTATCAGAAGTTTTCTTTGAACTTCTTTTTTCAAGACAGCAGCACTTAAAAAAAAAGAAAAGAAAAATGAGAATAGCTTTCTTTATGGCAGAAGTTTCTTACTTTGGAGGAAATTGGATCTTGACTCTGAAATTAACCGTTCAAAGGGGCATCATCAAGTTCAAACATCACCCTAACACCTCAGCTGTAGCAAGTTGGACATGGCACATTTCAGCACAGACTGACCTCGAGGGTGATGTTCACATTTCACCACAGCAATCCTCTCACCAAGGAAAAAGGAAAGGAGTCCCAAGAAGCAGAGGCAAAGAAAGGAAATCTCCAACAAACAGAAAACACCCCACAGCCAAAGGGGCACACAGAAGCAGCAGGGACCCTCTGAAGCTTAGCACATCCATGTGGCTGTTTCACTTTTAATTCTGGGCCATCTTCCATTTAACTTAGCTTTTCCTTCTCACCTGCTCCCATAGCCTCCCTTCTCTGATTCATTTCACTTGCCCCAGGTACCCCTCCTTACTGCCTCTCTTCTCCCTTGCTTCCCCTTTCCAGCACCACTCTTAGCTAATCCTTATCAAGCCCTCACCCCAATAGTCAATAAGGAAAAATTCTCTCACCAAGACCTCTTTGCCCACATTACAGGCCTTTCATTAATCCTTCAAGTGATCAGCATCTTTGCTCTTCCAGATGCTCTTTGTTTAGAGACCTTGTTACTTCTGTGTAACAATACCAAGTGTAACAGCCCTTGTACTTGGCTGGCCATCAGGTTCTGTCTTTAAGCACTACTCAGTCTGACAGTAACAAATCTTTAATTCATGCCCACCAATAACTGAAATGAAAATAGGTTCTGACAACGGATTACCTATGGAGTTCAGCAGTTCAGGCCCCATGCAGTACTGCTATTTATAACTAAGCCAAGCAGTTCTATAATAAGTTCCTCCACATCCTGGTTATAAAATGCAATACTACTAAATCATTTTTAAGTGCAAATCCGATGTAAATATAAAATATGATGAGAAGGCCAGGTTTTCGGTTTTTTCCAACTTAAGGAAAATTGGAAGGGTCACTGCTGCTTGTTATGGAGAAAGTACTAAATGCAATTATTTCTTATGAAAACAGTAATATAGTACCATCAAACTATGCTTTGAAAAGTTTTCAATTTATTAAAATTACTCCACTATTTGCATGGTGAACTGTCTTGCTGCTCAGAAAGGAACACAATTCTGTTTCACTGGAAACTCAGCACAGATACAAGAGCATGTCTGCAGGATTAACTCTCACAGAACTATGACAGAACTACCTGCATTTGATGGAAAGAAAGTCTTTGAAATCATCCCTGCTGCTACAGTTAAGACTTGAACTTGACAAGTGAGTGGGATAAAAAAAAAAGGATGCCTTAAGAAAGCAAATATTCTTTTTCCGAAAGTTTTTCAGCATTAAAGATTCAGTGGCAACAAACTTAAAAGAGCAATTAGTAATGATACAGAAAATTGGAGAATGGAAATCAAAAGTCTGGCAAAAGTTCTGAATTGCAAAAGAGAACCATCTTTACACAAAACACTTTTAAACTTGAAATGAGCATTGAAGGAGCTGCTGTGAAAAGTTATGTCTGGCCTATAAAGATTCTGTTACAAGTCTTAAATTTACATTTGTGACATATTCACACTAAGTTTTTATCTATCAAATGTGCTATCAAATATTTTCTTTAAAATCTATGGGCTATTTATATCACGGTATTTAGATGCATTCCTTCAGAGGTATCCAGGTATGCAGTACAACCACCTCCACCTCAGGGTCCCAGATGAATGTTGAAATTAAGTTCTCTCAAAGACTAAGAAAATTTCAAGGAGTGCTTTCTAGTAAAGTTTTAAATAAGTTTTAAACACATTTTGCCATGAGACTTTTTTATTGCCAAAATTTTATTTCATCTCCTAAAATACAGATAATACAAGGCTGCCTTCCTAATTCCTCACCTTTCTGTTTGAATACACTTTGAACTGCACAAAAAATGGCCATAATATTTTCTAGCGGCCAGAAATGACTGGAATTTTCTGTCACTACAGCCCTTTCCTTCTCTATTTACTGGTCTGATACCAACCTGTGTTAAGTGTCTGAGGCACACAGGTGCCTCTGAGCATGAGACTGTGGAAAACTGGAGTGAAGCAGCTTGCTTGCATTCAGCAGGGAAGGGGCTGGAACACAGAGCCCCTACAAGCTCTATAATGTCACTCCAACCCTTGAAGGCTCTGCCTGCCCTCAGCTGCTGCCAGCTCTGCTCCAGTGTGGGCTGCCAGGGGCAGGCAGGGACCCCCAGGCACCCTCATGAGCAAGCAGAGCAAAGTCCAGGCAGATCTTGAATTGAATTGTTCAACAGGAAGTCTGTAATTTCTCTTGCAGGGTATATAGCTGTGTTCCAAAAAAGTAAATTAAAAAAGGGCCACAAAAGCAGCAGTAAGCCAGAAGCTGGAGCTAGGAATGTATGGATGATCAGGGCCAAATCAGTGGCTTCTGGATGGGGCACAAATTTCTGACCAGACGTGGACTGAACCATGGGTTTGTTTTGCCACCTTGGCTGTTTGCCCTGTCCGACCCGACAGCACTGAGAAACACAAAGGACTCCATGTCTGCAGGATAACAGCCCTGAGGAACAGAGGATGTTATAAAGAAGGAAATCTTTGAAGTGTTTCCTTCCTTGGTTCTGCCTAGGCTGCAATTCAGAGTAATTCTTCCTTTGCAAACTTGAGAGATTAGACGCTGCCGGGAAAAAAGCCGATTGCTAAAACCTCTCCCACAAATCCCGATGCTGCGACCTTGCCGTGACCTGCACGCAGTGCCACAGCTGTGCTGTGGGAGTGGGAGGCCTGCTGAGCAGGCCAGCTGTGCTCCATCCAGGGCTCTACAGGGGCTTAGGGCCCCTCCTCGTGCGGGATAAATCGCTTCGTTACGGGCGCTCCGGAGGAAATCTGTTTGCGGCCACCGGGGTACGTCCCATTGTCCTCAGCCCGAGTTCAGTGAAGCACCAGCTCTCCTCACATAAACACACTGCCATTAATCTTCTGAGCTGGCTTCAAGACAGGGGGCAGATGGAGGAAACTCCGGCAACAGCTTCATTTGGTAGTGAGTGGAGCAGCCCGTGTCCCAGCTCGGTGCCAGAGCTCCTCTTTCCCAGCCGTGCTGCTGCCGCAGGGAGCTGCCTCAGCCCCTTCTGCACGGGTGCAGGAGCCTGGAGCTGCACTGCTGCTTCCCTGCCATAAACACCAGACCCCATGAGCCCTCCTCCTCCTGACGTTCTTGTCCCCATTGCCACTGCAACAGGGTCTTTCCAAACAACATTCCTACCCACCACACCAGCACAGGATTTGTGCCTGATCTCACTAGACAAACATTAACAGGTATTTTCCTCATTTAAAAGATGAAAGATTGGTATGTCGTCTACAGAAGTGGTGTTTAAAGTATGACAGTTCCCTCTGGAAGGGGCCCAGACTGTGCAGACCCAGTGCTGGCACTGCCTGTCACAAACACACACATATCGTGGGGAACATGGGGCACTAGATGCTTGAGAACATGAATTACCCCTCAGTTTTCAGGTCACAAAATTATTTCCTGTACAGAGCAGACGGGTAGATTTTCCCTAGCTGATCTTGGAAAACAAAACCCCAACAACAGGCAGTTGATGCACACCTTGTTACTATTACAATTTATTACCTTGTTCCTACCTCCCACTGAGCTGCTAATTGTGGTGCTGCTTTCCAAAATCTTGTATAACTCCACAAGATGGTAAGAAACAGAGCTTTTCTGTCCACCTATCAGTGACTAACTTATAATTGCTTATTTACTGAAATAAATCTTCTTCTAAAGATGATCACATCTCCCTTAGCCACTTCTGTCACTTTGCCAGAGCGCTGCTGCCAGACTCTCATGCCCTAGCAGCATGCTTCTGCAGGGAGCCCTTTCAGGTTCTTCACACACTTGCAAACTGAGCAGAGAGTTCCCACTGCCCAGTGAGTAACAGCAGGTACCACTCTGCCTCTGAATCTGAGCCATATCCGGCACACATCACATGTGCAGGAATGCTCGGCGGGACGGGATGGAAAACGGCCTCTCGCCTTCTGGCAGCTGTGACAAACACTGTTAGCACCCATGTGGAGCTAGTCCTTTTTCTCCTCCCACTGGGGCTTTGATTTAGTTGAGCAGTAGCAACTCTACATCAGCAGTGATATATTTTGTATTCAGTTATCTTCTTTTTTCTTAAGTCTACTCAGATGGCAGTAAAATCTAGCAAGTGAAGGCAGTTAATACCCAGTCCCATCTGGTTAAGCAACACATTATGAAGGTAAAGGGAACCACAAGGTGTTAAAAATCACACAGAAAGGGATCTGTTAACAAAAATTAGATGTTTTCCACACGACACTGAGGTAAATCCCCTTCCTCTTCCTTTCCAAATCTGTAAAAGGACTAAATGTTTGTGTTGAATGTAAAGAAGGCTTTAACAGAAAAGCTGTATCAGGGAGAAAGCTCAGAAAACAAACCACAGTGAACTTCCTGATGGTCTTCAGGACACTTTTCAGAACCACACAGCACTAACTCAACAAAGCCAAACCAGTGGTTGCTTACCAAGCTCCGTGCACAGCAACTGCGAGACTGCCAAAGTTTAACTGCAAACAATTTTGTCAAATATTCATTTTCTCAATACCACAGTATGACATTCCTTGTATTAAATAGAAAGAAGAGTATTTATTAAATCTAATGTAAATGGCAAGCTTCCTAATGCTATGCAAATAAAGGGGCTTTTTTTCTGCTTTGCAAAATAATAGTTGCAGCTTTACTACTTTGGTAATCCTTTCTTTATGAACTCTTTAAATCCAGCCTAAACAGCAAATGAAGCTGTTGGTTTTTTGGATAAAATAATCCAAAGAAAAATAACAAAAATGTTCTGTTGCAGAGAATGAAGGACTCCAGATATACTCAGAATAGAGGCAACCTTGCTATTACAGTGCTTGATACTGAAGTCTGAATCATATAATACAGCAATTTTCAGTCTTTTATTCAAAAACTAAAGGTTTAAAGTATTGAACAAAAGATAGTGTTGAATCATAAGATTAATGTCTCTGTGGGGATCTAAACCATGACTATTCATACCTCTGTGAGTCCTGAGTTATTTCAGAGATAAGGACAGCCTGGTCATGCAGCTACTCAGTCAGAAGCATCTTGAATCTGTGTCCCTCCTGCTGATGATGGTGAAATCCCTGACATAGTAGTTTCTCACAGAAAGGTCAAGAAAGGGTGCAGGTTGCACACCAGGTTCAGAATGGCTTGGGGTTGGCTATTTTTGGCCTGTTGTTAGCATTCAGGCATGCTAGGATAACTCCAGTATGACCAACATCACCTCTGCTGAGGCAGAATTACTTTGGCCCCAAAATTTTTACAGTTGCTTTAAAGATATTTTTAAAATCAGTAATTCATTAAAAAAAAAAAAAGGAAAGAAAAAAGCCATTTTTCCAACCATATTCTTCTCCACAGAATCCAAGTGGAAAAAGGAAAAACAGTCCTCTGCCCAGAGAGTCACTTCTGCTTTTTTTGCAAGCTTTGCCCTTTCTAGTGGGCCTCTGATGTGGGAAACACTACCTCAGAATTACTGAAAATTGTTTTAAAAAATATGATTACAGATAGTGTTGGATAAAGGAAATGAGATTCTTTGAATCAGACAAAGTTAACTCGTTTTGTTGTTTTTAACAGCAGTTACAATAAGAAGGCCCAAAACTTGTTTATTGATTTCAACCCTTTACTTTTTCCCCAGCCTTTCTGTTCCTCCTTAGAATAATCATTTTAACTAAGAAAATTGGCTGTCATATCATAAGAACTATATAGGATTTAATTGTCCTTTATTCACATTTCCCCTCTAAGAAATCACTAAGAGCTTCATTATTAATACCAAAACCAGTTTCCTCACTACTCTGATTAACTTTGTCTGAGCCTGAAATTGTCTTCCTTTTCCTCAAAGCACACATTACTTTTCTAGTCAGAGTTCACACTCTCATAAACCTGATAAAGACATATTTCCTTCCTATATCTCAGACATTTCAATTTATGCATATTCAGTGATTTGATTTATAAAGGGATTGAGAATAACTTAACTAAGATGTTCTCCACTTAAACAAGTTCCCAGAGGAACAAAATATTTGAGAAATAAGTAATATTCATAGTGTTTCGTTCACTAGAAAGAATTTAAGAATTTTGAGCACATTAAATAAAGATTACAACTGGGGCACTGAGAAGAACTTCAAGAACTGAGGCAAACCGCTTCAAACATTTGCTTGTAAAAAAGGATCAATTCTGCAAGTGCAGTTAGACATTTATTCTATCTAAAGTAATCTGAAATGTGGAAAAAACCAGTCCTGACATGCTATGAAGACAAGAAGCTCAAAAAACATGCTGAAAAAGACACAGGAGATAGAAGGCATTGCAAATTTGATGAACTCCTGCAGAGAAATGGGAGGGCAGCGATGATTTTAAGCAACAGCTGGAAGTGTAACTTCTTTAAAGTAGTTCACCTTATGGCCCAGAAACCCTTCACACTCTAGAGCACTTACCACCCAAAGCCACACTAACCCATCAGCATCCTTAGGGGGAGAAATCCATCCCAGTAAATCACACAAGGTGGTCCCTGCAACACTGATCCACCGCTGCCTGCCACAGCAGATCACAGCTTGGCCTCTGCTCTGAGCCCTCAAAGGTGTCTCTGGAAGGGACAGCAAAGGAGTTGTGAGGAAGGCTTTGGAGAAGCCAAATTTTGTAGTCTCTCAGAGTTCCTTTCAGCATGCAAGGCCATCAAGGGCAAATAAGAAAGCATCCTGGACAGATGCAAGAGGCCAGCACTAGGACTTTTGGGTCAGAAGAGAGCCTGATGTAAGAACAGAGATGAAGGTCATAGATAGGATGAGATTTCATCATGCAGAGGCAGCAAAATGCCTCAATTTGAAGAGATTTCCTCCTAAAATAACCTGTGAGGTTTGGACATAGAATGGCTATAAAATAAAGAAAGAAAGAAATGTCTGGGCTGTGTATGGTACTCTAGTTACAGCCCAAGAGATGGATGGGAAGGCAATATTGTCTACAACAATCCACAAAAGTGGAGGTAAATATGCTTTGTGTTAAGGGCATTAGAACTCCTGCTTAAGATAGGACTTGATATGTAGCTGATAGCTACAGAGACTCCTGGAAATCATCTTGGAAATAGGGAAAAAATTGTGGAACAGTCAAACCTGCAAGTCATCCATGAAGGGACAAAAAACTGGAGAAGATACTGAGAACGAAATCAAAAGATATCAAAGAGAAGCCTCCTCTTAACTGGAAAGTTGGAGGATAAAGGAAGAGGATGTGAAGAAAGACTGAAGCAAAAACAGCAAATAGAGGCAAAATATTCAAGAGGAGGTGTAACAGATGACAACATCTCAAAAGTCAAAATTCTGGAAAATTAGAATTATTCTTAAAATTCATGAATATTTGTGAAATATATGAAAATTCTTGGTAATGGTATTTCTTTAATAACTGAAAATAACTGTGGAGTACAAACTAGAGGCTACTGAAAATTATCAGAGTTGATAGTTAAAATTTTAGTCACCTGATCATAGCAAGCACATGAGGAAATTGAGCATCACATTAATACCATGTGGTAGGATTTCAAAAGTTTATTACTACCAGGGCCAATGGAACTATGCACAAGGAAAAAAAAGTCACGAGTAGGAGTGTCTTTAATGATTTCAAGGCTTAATGTCTATTAATGTTCAAGTTAAACAATGCCATGCCTGCAATTGCTAGAAAATATTGCAGGCACAGAAGGTGGATTAGCTACAGCAAAACCATTCATAGTCACCAGTGACATGGCAGGTGGCTGTACTGTTAATGATATTTCCAAAGCAGTTTTCATTTAAGAAAACTACTATGACATAGTGAATTCAACATTTCCCATGGAAAAGAATATCAGCATGAAATGCATCTAGCAGAGAAGAATTCACCAAATCTATGAAATGTTTTGGTTTTCAATTTCTTTTATCTATAAAAAAGAAGGAAAAAATAACAAAAATCCCTGATTTTTTCCTGACCTCAGGAAACTGCTGAAAGGCAACAGGAAAACCACATCCCAAAGTGCTGCCAAATGAAAGGTGCAAAGACATGAATTTTAGTCCTACTTTTCTCAAGATTCAGACAATGTAGAAGAGGAAAGAGTTATTTTAGAACAGAGAAGCAGGCTAGGTGGCTCCATGGGCAGTGCAGATATGTTCCTTGGGTTGATTTGCTCACCCTACAGCCTCAGGCAAAGCAGGACATATGCTCAGACTCTCTGGACAGAATCCCAAATTCAGAAAAATGGTCTGATTCTCAGTAACAGTTTAATTTCCTTTCCTGTTCAATTTATTTAGGGCATTCAGCAGATGACATGACTTCTGCAAACATGTAATTGCAGACTTTAAAATTCTTCCCTAGTTTCAAGTAAATGTCCTTAAGGAAGAAAAACATTCATCAATGGTGAATCGTAGGTTTGCCCCTGAAATTAAGTCACCTCTTAACTCTAAAATACCTGAAGGGAAAATGTTTCATGCATGACCCTCAGCTGCAAAAGTTCTCTTGTGTTTTAAAAGCCTTTAACTATATTTGCAGTGCAGAACTTGCAGCAGACAACTTTTTGGCCAGAGACCATCACTGAATCTGACTCCTGAATGGAAATGTTCAGCACTGAACAAAACAGGCAGACCTCTATATCACAGCATGTAACAACATTCTCTGCACAGAACTCCAGGTCCCTGAGAAGGTAGAAATAAAAAAAGCAGAATAATTTTTTATATCTGTATCAATAGCATATGGAAATGTTCCAACTCACTTTCAAAGTCTGACAGTTATTCATAATAATTCCTTTGAACATCTCCCAAATGTCCCCTGAACATCTCAAAATTAGAAGCAATATGGGAGTTATTTGTCAGAGATATCCTTCTGTTTATTTTTATTTGGCCTTTCTTGCTTGCAATGTATCGTCAGGCAGTACACATTGAACTACATGAACATACCAAAGGTCACACTGAAATATATCCTGGAAAATCTATTTCAAGGGGGTGCATTTACTAGTTGTACACCTAACCCATCAGGAGAAATAATTCAAATCACACTTACTACAATGTCAGTAAAACAAGGAAAAAATCCTATTAACTTCTTCAGGAAGCTGATGAATTTTGTAGGCCAGGTTAGGCTTTTGCAGAACAAAGCCTGGGTGATATCCAAGGGCAATGGATTTACACATTAATCTTCAGGAAAATCTGCCCTAGGACGCATTTCTATTTAAAAGGTGGTTTTAATTTATAATCTGTTATTCCATGGGTGTATCTACTCAGCTCTTTTCCTCTGTCTGAAATAAATCATACTACAACATCTCAGCAGCCCATAATCAGACATCAACAGCTTCAGAGTTGTCTTACCCCACTCACAAATGGAAAATGTGCAACGTTACAAGGCTTTTTTCACTGAATATTCATGCATTTACTACACACACTGTACAGAATATATAAAAGCAGAAATAGTTTGAAGAGTGCTCACCATAAGTGAGAATATACAGTGGTTTTCCATTGGTATCCATAGTGGTTAGGCAAGGAGCTTTTGGAGAGATGGTCCCCCATCGCTGCAAGGCTGCTTCCAGGGAAGGTGGCCAGTTTGTAACCACACCTAATTGCTCCCCACGCATAGCCAACATCTGAGCTCCTTCTGGCTTTGGCTGGTTTGGATCTGGCTGTTGAACTTAGGATTATGAAAAGACACACAGTTACCATGTAAATTCTATACCTTGTGTACACCTGCGTAATCAAGAGAATAAGTTACCTTTGCAAAATGTTCTGAAAACAGTAACATACAAGAAGGTATTGAGAAGCAACAGAGAAATATAGCAGCATAATTTACTTTTATCCTTAAAACAGATCAAGCAACTGATGCACCTCAGGAATGAAAAGTCCTTGTTCTTGCTCTAGTTCTACAAGAAGGGAAAGAAACTGCTGAGGCAGCATGCATATATTTATCTTCAAAATAATAAACCTTTCTTTATTCCTAAAGAGAGAAGGAGAATACTTTTTCCTGGGAAAAATGCAGTAATGAGATGAACTGCAGAACTACTGGCAAAAATGTACTTTAACAAGTAACAGATTGATCTAAGTCATGTTCTGTTACATGTTTTTTTATAAATTCCTGTGAAGACTATTTAAATTTCCACACCCTGGCAAATCTTGATTCTCAAAGCATTGGTCTTTTAAAAAAAAAAGTTCCATTTATTGACTTTATCTTTGTTTCTATCTTACATTTAGTTCATTTTTCATACTCCACTGTTACACAAAGGATGTGTAAAACATTTAACATGCTCCCTCACTAATAGATTTTCTCTTATTGGTGTTCAAAAGCACTGGCTGTAACCCACAGCTCAAAGCAAAGCTTCACTGCACTCCCTTCTGTCATTTCTTTGCAAGCAGACCCAGGAGTTGAGCAAAGAAGAGAGACTTTTGACTCCACAGCACTATGTCCAAGCTTACTACAAGCAGATTCCACTGAATGCCAATGGATTTTTGGTACTTGCCAGTACAGGGAGGGCTAATACTTGGCTTTCTAGAAAGTCAATGCAGCAGACAAACATTTTACAGAGTTTTAATAAGCAATCCCCAAACCTTTTGAAAAACAGTCATTTTACCTTCTAACAATTCCTCAAAGTCATCTACAAAGAACTCTCGTAATGGTGGTCGTTTGGGCCGTTTTAGGGTATTGACCAGCTGCTGAATCTTTGCTGACACTCTGCTGCTCACTGGTACTCCTGCAGGACAGGGATCAATGGAGACATCAGTCGACAGCTACGCTGCACCCACCAGGCGTCAAGTGGGCAGGAAAAAGTCCCGGACTGCAAGGCCACCACCACAGCTACAGTTTCATGCCACACCGTGACTCGAGCATTTAACATTAAAACATAAAAGCAAACAGGAACAGTGATGCCTAATGTCAATAAAACCAACACAACAATGTCAGAGCGAGGTTGCAAAATTAGAGGGGAAACAGCACACAGACTGAGGGAGAGAAGCACAGTGGAAAAAGTGTCCCTACAGCAAATGTCAGTACCCTGAGAGAGCTGTCTCAGCAATGGTCAGTGAGAAAACTGGCACTGGCCCTCCCCATGATCATTGGCCATACCAACGTTGTCTGACGAGACTGCAACCCAGTGAGGAGTGTGGGTCATAGGCTCTGCCCCATCATTTATTCTGGGTTCTTTTTACACTGCAGGGGACATCTGTCCAGTACCCATCTTAAACATGGTTCACATCTTTGAATTACTTCAGCATGGCCCTGTATTCTCTGAACATCCCTACAGCCAATCCCAGCAGCCAGCAATCTCCAAGGGGAGCATGCTTGCCCATAAAGCACTTTGGAAAACACAGCTCTGAGCAGCAGCCTAGGGCAAGGGGCATTTTTATAATATAGTCCCATCAATCACCTCCCCCTTCCTTTTCTATAGTTGAGTGCAAAGCCTCTCCAAGGTGCATGTCATCTGTCCTGAACTAATAGCTTTCTGTCACTGCATTGCAGGAATTTCAGCTTCTTACCCTTCCATAAGGTTGGCTCCAAACCTTTTACCAAGTGGTGTTTAGAGCTGAAGCTACAAAGTTTAGATGCAGTGCACTTGGTCAACAATTCCATGCTGTGCTAAAATATTGTTTGGTAAATTTTAGAAAAGAGGAGCGGTAAATAAGGAAGGGTTTACAAATAACTGTTTTTCAAAAAAAAAAATCTCAGAAAATACAACTTTAAACATGACAATTTTCAAGATGCTATCTTAGCATGTCATATTCTTTGTCATTTAAAAAAAAGACTAGCTGTAACCAGACAGCATAATAATAGCAAATCTAAAGAGATTATCTGGGTTTTTTTGCCAAACAGTTTCTATGGGGAGTCAGCTCTGCTGATTAAGAAATATTTCTCTATGTTATCTTCACTGATATCAGCTTATTTTAGAACTGTAAAGGTGCTGCAACTTTGTGTTTACAAGTGAAAAATGCCTGGAAAAAAACCACAAAGAACACCCAAAGAACAAGAGCAGATGCATACAGTAACCACCAAAAAGGTCAGGATACCCAAAACAACCCCAGTCCTGCTTTGTGACATACCATCACCAGTCTCCATCAGCTCAGCGTTGCCATACTTTGGTGCCACCCTTGCCGTGGATCCTTGTGGTCTTTCTACTTGTATTGAGTGTTCTGAGGTGTAAGTGGTAACATCTGGAGGGGCAGAATGATTTTCTGTGAAAAGTAAGTTAAAAGGTTTAACCGTGTACCTCTAGTGTCAAAGGGCAGAAAAGCAAAGGCAGAGGAAAGGAGACCATTTGAGGGTTTTTCCCTGACATATGAACAGATGTTAAAGTTAATGCACAAAATGATTGTATTGAACTATAATATATAGTATGACTTTAATAAATAAAGTTTTCACTGATTAAAACAGGGCTGTATATCTGCAATCATATAAGCAATAGGCTAAAAAAATTATACAATTATCTTGTAGGTTCTCCACTGACATCTGATTTTACTTAAAGCTTGTGGACATCTGCAAATAGAAAAGACCCAGACAAGTACACTTCTCATGGATTATTGTGTTGGTTTTTCTAAGTAGAAAGAACACAGCATGTTGTCAATCACTTGCAAGTGCCAATGCCCATCACTTTTACAACCTCTGTATTTTCAATATGTCAGTTTTAGTTAAGAAAGGAAAAAAGTCAATCATAGCAGGTTTGGAAACCAGAGGGAAGAAATAAAATGTAAAGAAACATGAACTTTGCATTCTTCATGGACACTTGCTTGTCTACTATTTTTAGACGGAGATATTTCAATTCTTCCGCATAACAAAGCCTTGCCTTCCAGAAGGCAAACACGATTTGGTCTGACTCATGCCAGCACTGCTGAACAATTCCACAGAGCTAATCTTTCTCTTTCATGGCCTGATAACTCAGCATGCTACCACAGTTCATTTTCCCATGTTTTCAAGTCTGAGTCTGTATTTCCTGCATATTGGTCTTATTTTTATAAGTTGTCTCATAAATTTTTTGCAGGTTTTTATCTGCATTAGAGTAGATGGAGATAAACGCCACAAGCAAATAACAACTTTTCTTTCAATTGACATAAATGATCCCCAGCAGCCTCCAAGTTACAAAAGAAAGCAGGTTGTCATTCTGCTGCCACAGAAGTGAAGAGAATTGCATTCTATTTTACAATAGGGTAAGAGTCTTTCAAAATGCAAAAATTCTGGAAAAAATGTCACCGTGTCCCAATACTGTTTTCAAGATGTGCTTTTTAACAAACCTTTTCTTTAAGCATTATGGTGCCATAAGTGCTAGAACACCAACTTCTACAGCAAATTTAATCTCAAACATAATTATAAACCATTTTCATTTTTATGAGTTTTGAACTTTGAAATACTGAGGTTCTTGTGCATTCAATCCCAAATCTATGCACCATCACCACAGAAAACTAATTTTTTTTGCTACACATACAGGAAAAGGATGCTATATTAGATGTTCATTTTGTATACTTCTCATTTAAAGGTAGAATTTGACAGACAATCATCATAAAAATTTAAGACATGACATTAATGTCTGCAGCTGTTATTTAATGTTTATATTCATGAACATCATAAGGGCTCAATCCTATCACCCAATCATTATTATGTGGTTGAGGAAAACTCAAAATGGCTTTTATTGAGCACCTCAAAATTGTCTTGCATTCTACAAATGTCCATTGGAGCTTTTGCTTCTGATCATGTCCATTGTTAAAGTTTTACTGGAATGAACACCTTATATTGTGCTATAAGTGACCAACTGAAGTACAGTAGATTGAACAACGAAGCTTATGCTGGAAATTGCTTGAATAACATCTTCATTTTAAATTTCTTGTCATTATCAACTATTTTAGACTCAGCACAATTTTTTGCCCTTTCCTGTTAAGTGACAAGAGCTTTTTATAGATAATGATCATATTACTCAATAACTAAGTCAATTGAAAAATGCTGATGTTAATCTTTTTCTCTTTACTTATAATGCAGTTTTGCTATGCATATAAGAGAGACCATGACTAGGAAAATAATTGTACTTAGTCAGCTCTTAGTATCGTGAGAAAGTATTTTTAAAGTGAGCTGTATTTGCTTACATTTTTCCAGTAAAGTATTTCTATCTTTCAGACTTTACAAGGCAAAGCAAAATGGAGTTAAAGATTAATTTTTTTTTTAATGCATGGGGCAGAAGATACATGAGCAGGGATGCTCTCCCTTCAGAACTGTGTGCTTAAAACCAAAATCTCTTTGTTACACATGGTGCTGAGCAGGGTGAAAAAACAAGAGTCCTGCTCTTTTGTAAAAGGGTTTCCTTTTGAACAAACAGCACTTGCACTTGATGTTGCCTAAAAGGAACTCTCTTCCCAAGGTTGCCACCACAGGTCAGTCAAGGAGTTCTAGTGCCCTGGCTGCCCAGCTGCTATTTACTTTTATCCAGAAGAAAAGGAATACTAAGGTTTGTCTTGACGTGTTCCTTTACAGTATCTGCTTAGCAGATGTCTTATTGTGGCAGGATCTACAGCTCTAAGTTTCATCCATTAGATTTGCAAATCTTCGGTCAGTTCACATCTCAGAGTCAGCCTTGGAGAAATCAAAATCATACAGGCCAAGATTTGGTCCAAATGACTTCTAAAGAAAAAGATAATTGAAATGTTCTGTGAAATGTACCCTTTTTTTGTATAGAACAGTCAGTCCAAGCTTTGGCTGTGGACACAAACTGTAGAGAGTTGCTTGGTCTTATGTCAGGTAACTTGAAGAATTGTTTGAGGTTTCATTAAGAATCATGATCCTGACACATCTGTTCACTCAAAAGTAGAAACTGTGACAGCTGCATGACTTCAAAGCACTTCCTCCATCAAACACACACACATTTGTGTCACCTCCTATTCCCATCTCCTCCAATATCCTTGCATTAGAAGATCACAGACAGAACAGCTGTTTCCAGTTAAGGCTCTTCATTTCTGCCACTGGAGCAACATCATTTACCCCATTCCATGAAGATCAGAAAGGCCCAAGAAGCAGAGCATGAGGAGAAGCAAAGAAGTGGAGGAATACTTTCAGTGGAGCTTTGGAAGCTCACATAAGCACCAGGTATTTGAAAAGTCTCCAGGAACTCAGAAAGCATCTCTGCAACACTGTACTTGAAGAAAATGCAGCTTTTACTCCCAAATAAGCTCTCTTCTGGTTGTCAGGGAAGGAAAATCCAGAGTCAGAGATGCAGCTCTTTCCATTAGCTGTGTTTTTCTTATATTGATGTCCAGGTGCCAGATTGTATTTTAAACTAGTCTCTTGTATAAATTAACATTCCCTCTCAGAACACAAGAATATTCAAGTTGTATGAAAACTATCAGCCATGCTTATGGCACATGTTTTTACATTTATTTGATTAGCAATCTATGTAGCCTTTAATGTGGATAGAAGCCTTTGATTTTCAAACAGAAACACATTTGAAGTATATAAAAGAAATATTAAAGGTACCTATATAGCTTCAAAACTTTAAATTGTGATGATTGATTTTACATAGATTTACAATCATAGGTAAGCACTGTGTAATTTTCATTGCATGAACTTTGGGGTGTACTTTCTGTCCCTGATCTTTACATACAGAAAAATCCAAACCATGTAATGCCAACAAATAAAAGCTTAAAGACCTCAGAAATACATGCAGTACTGACCCAAAGGAAGTTCAGAACATTAGATATTTTTCACAGATTTCACTGATTTGATCTGTAAATTCAAGAATTACTGAACACAACTGTGATACATATGCTCAACTAAAGATTTCCCCTGTAACTTATTGCAGACACCTGAGCATCTTAAAGCTGAGAATAAATATTTAAATTATATCTATCCCAAACTATAACTTTGGCCACAATTAAGAAGCAGCAGTCAAATTAAATGAACAGCATAACCTTAAAAGCATATAATAGCTTATGCAAATTATCCAAATGATTCACAAAGATAACTCTGATTATATTATAGCCAAAGCTTTTTATCAAATCCCTTTTCAGGCCTGCATTAGTATACTTAAACTGAAAAAAAATCTCCTTTTCATTCTGTGATGCAGTCTGTAAAATCCTAGTGGATGGATATCAGAATGGAGGGGTGTTTGGGGTTATCATTAGGGTCCTCCTTGTTGCACGTTGAATTTGTATTTTTTAAAATTGGCACCTTCAGAGTGTGGCCTTACATATTTAGAGTTGATTTCACTCTTGCAGGCTGGTCTGTCTCTGGAGAACAACTCCCTGGACCAAAGAAACATCAAGCCATGGTAACATATGCTCTTTGTGACCAAGAACAAACTGTCTCTGGTAGCTGAGGAGCTTTAAGGAACAGGATTATTCTTCTCTCTCATCTTCCCTCCTACCAAAGATCATTATTCATCTACCATCACTGGCCCTCTGCCTTGGAAAGGCTTTCTGTAGAATACTTCAAATTTATTACCTCTTAGAATACATTTAAATGCAAAATCTACCTATTTGGGTGGGAAAGAAACAAAATAGCAATTTAATTTCAAATTCTTAAAGAATGCAGCTCATCCATGAAAAAACACATATTACAGTTATCAACTATGCAGCTTCTCTTACATTTCCAGTGATTTTAGCAACAATGACTGATGGGAACCATAAGATCCCAATTTTGTGCCCAAATGACCTTTACATTACTACACCTCAACTACTGTCCAAGAAGAGATGAATTTAAGATATCTTATTGTCAGAATGAATGAAAATATACATACACTGAGGTAAGCTCAACTGCTTCCTTCAAAAGCAATATCTTTCTAGTCAACAAGGCACAATAAAACAAGTATAAGAAATAGTAGTTTCCCTCTTCTGCAGAATAGTGCCATCTTAATTTAGCTCTATAAATGCTGTATTATTTACCACAAACTCAGTGATTATAAAAGAGGATTTACTGTGCCAGATTTAAAATTACTAAAATGTCAAATTATAAAGAAGCTATATTTAAAGACACGTTAAGACTTTGTGTGTGAGTAATGCAACCTTTCAGAGTTTGGATAAATTTAATTCTCTGTGCTATAATTTCCTGTAGCATTTCAAGATGAAGTCACAGAAAATAATCAAATGCTATGATTAATGTGTTCCAAGTGTATGTGTTTCTAAAACAAGGTTCTAAGCATTCATTTAGCGTGAATTTATGAATACAATACGAGTTCTTTCCCTGACTGCAATTCAGCAGTTCCAGATCATGATGAGAGGATTACTGAAAATACAGGTGTTACATCAAGCTATACTCATAGCAAAAACCAAGGGATATGAACTCCTGTTCCAGCACATAAAATCAGGAACACTGAAGATGCTTTCATGTATCTCATTACATACACTTGAAAAGGAAATGTCAGTTGAGGAACAGTCAAACAAAACTGTAGTAAGACAGTAGTAAGATTGCTTTATCTGTTCCAACAGAGACTGCAACAGATTTTCAGTGAGAGCCCAAAATACACACCCCAGCAAGAACACACCCAAAGCACATGCCTTGTATGATAAGCAGCTGAAGAGTGAAGGGAAACCTTTCCACACACCCAATCAAATAGCTGCCTCATGTTAATAAAGACTAATGTCATTGGCACAACATTCAGAAATAATGTCTGTGAAGCTTAGCCCTTATGGAAAGAAAGCTTTGACTTCCAAGGATCTTTCCAAAGGAAAAAAACAAGCTATTAATAATAACAACAGCTCCCTTCTCTGAAGCTATATAATGGTCTCTCCCATGGAGTATAATCACTAGATATCCCAGTTCAAGTATTCTAAATTCAATTAAGGGCAGAAAAAATATGTTTAAGAGGACTATTGTTAACAGAATTATCAAAAATTACTCAAGCAATGTAATTAAAGTGGTGCAGCAGTGGGGGAAACACGTATGCAAGCAATCCCTAATGATGCATGCACTGATTTTCCTTACTGATGAATCCTACAGAGACTTTTAGAGTGCTAAGTAATGGAAGTCATGCAACTGCACATTTTAAGGTAGATAGCTAGACCCTATTTGCCACAACATAAGTTTACCCTTAAATCCAAACTGCTATTTTTTCCCCCTCCTGAAATAGGAATGTAGGACTATCTCAAAATTCAATGTTAAACTGGCCACACTCAACACACCTATATACTGACCTATATGTGTTTGAGCCATAACATCAGCTAGTCTGTGTGCAGCACCACTGCCTCCACTTTGTGTCGAGGAGGAGGAAGTGGTTGATGTGGTAGAGCCGTGGATTGCTTGACTGATCCAGTGTTCCATGTTTATACTCCCCTGGCTTGAGGTGGGAGTTCCCTGGGAGTCGCCCTGTACGGAGCCTTCGTCTTCTGAACCAGAAGAAGTATCTAGTAATTAAAAACAGCTTGTTAACTTGCAGTGCTTTGGGGGGTTTCTTAATAGAAATAACTCATATTCATATCACAAATCGAAAGAAAGCACCATTAAGAAAATCTCGGGAAGGTAGGCAAACATTATGAGAAAACTGCACTACTGAAAGCCTTGAAACTAAGTCAGGTGTTAACTGTGCACATCTCCTGCTCTAAGGTCATGGCATGTGTATTATTGATTGTACAAAAAAAAAAAAAGATAATTAAAGCCTTCCTTTATAATGTTAAACACAGAATCTCCTGAAGATCTCCAGCCAGCAGAGAATATAAAAAGGCTTTCCCAGGCTCACTCCACAAAGTCTGTGAGACACTCTTCCAATTGTACAAAGTCCAATCCTCAATGAAATGGGGGTCTCAGCTGGATTCAGTGTGTATAAGAAGCATAAGATATGAGGTATTTTCACAGTCTAGTAGATAAAAAGAGCAGATAAACTAGAAAAGGAATTGCACAACTAATTGCTAAAACAATGTTACATTACAATGTTAGGGAATAAACCAGAAACATGAAAGGAACTTAGACTATCATGAAATATGACAAGCTGGCCATAGCTAGGTCCCTGTAAGCCCAAAAGGACCAGTGCAAGCTCAGGTATCACCAAGGGCAAAGCAATCATGTGAACTGTCCCTACTTAGTTCACCTTCTCTTCAAACATACCTCAGTTAAGCTCAGTGTGCATCAAATGACATTTCCATTACTATCTATGCTGACAGACTAGCAGTTCATAGCAGCTCAAAGAACCATTTTTTAAATTCTCCTGAAAACAGAGAGACACTCACCTGGAGGTGTGTAGGCATCCATTGATGTTTGCACCACCAATGAACGTCGTTTTGAGGGCATGGGGACTGCCATTTTCCTTTCTTTATGTTTAGCAAGGGCTGCCTGCACTGCTTCTGTGTGGACATCTGGAAGGGAAGAGGTTTGAAGCCAGAGTTAGACAGAGAGGAGCTGTTCTTTGTGCATCCAGCACACCTGGCACAGCTCCATGTGTGTGCCAGCTGGGCTGACAGCACATCCCGTGACGGGAGGCCAGGGACACCCAGGATCTCAGAGGGACTGCAGGACTTCTCCTCCTTGTAGGAAAAGCAGCTACAGTGAAAAGTCCTGTACAAACAAAGCAGCCCTTTGAGCTGCATGATTTCCCAGAACAGTGCTGCACTATTTGAAGAGCAGGAACATCTCTTCCCTGGAGCAAACTTTTTTTAACCAGGAGCTGTTACTTCAGTGACCATTCCTGTTTTCAGTCAAATTGTGGTGTATTAACACTGCCCATTTTTTAAATGAATAAGGTTTCCAATTTACACAAAAGTCACACAGAGTAAGTGAACAAGAACATTTGCTTGAAGGGTAAGAGGTATGCAAAATGCCACAACAGAAATGACAACAGGTCCCTCATTCCCAAATCCTTCTCCTGCCACTGTCACTTGGCATTATTCACAGGAAAATAACTACTACGTAGGGTTGGCCTGAGGTGGAATGAGGAAAAAAACACCCTAAGCACAGACCTGGTGCTCTGCAGGCAGGTGCTGAACACAGCTCACACCAGCCCACTCCACAGTACCCAACAGATCCTTTCTCCTCGGGGAGGGAGCCAGCGAACAACTTCTCTAACTTTCACAAGCATTTATAGCTGCCTGTCTCCCAAAGTTTGAAAAAGACCATTTATCATGTCTAAAAGATGTGAATGACTTTTTGATAATGGCTTTAACCACCATTTTAAAATTACTACCATTACTACATATTGAAATAAGTCTGCCTTTAATTTACTACCTTGCACTGTTTGTCTGCACATTTCTATGGATTTGGGACAAGACTCACATGAGGAGAATGTATGCAAAAGACATGGCAGCCAACAGGAGTTCCTTGTGGTTAAAGAAGTTGCCACATCTATTGACCATCTGACATCTTGCCTTTTAACAAGCTGCCACTGGTCAACTGTACAAAATACAACAATTTGGGTGCATAATTTAGTTGTTCCCATTTGTGGAGCAGAAGCACAGTCAACCAGGTCTAATCCAGTGATCCCACTTCTCCTGCTGTTGAATCTGCCTGAAGACCACCTTCACAGGCTGTGTTTGCAGCAGGCAGTCATTATCCTTCTCCTATATGGATGTGGTTGCAGCTCTGAAAGAGCAGTGGGCCCCAAGAAAAGCAGCAGGAAAGAGAAGAGTGTGTATACATATATATATATATATATATGTATATCCTTATTTAAAGAAGCATTGGCTGAATCAGATCTGTGTAAGTAACTTGTGAGTAACAACCTGCAAGGCTGACTAGAAGCATTAGATGATAAGCTGCTGATAAGGTGCAGTGTCTCATTTCCAGTAATGGTGTTTCCCATCTTCTGGCAGGGCTAAAGCACCTCTCAGTAGAAGAACAACAGAGAAGAGTAAGAAAAAGAGCATTACCAGTTGCTTCTGTGAGTGGCTTTCTTTTATTCTGTTTTAAATCATGGAGAGGGTGAGCAGATCGGCAAAGCAAGAAAAGCAAACAGCAATGCTGGAAAACCATTCTCCAAAGATAAAAGAGCTGTGCAGCTGATGGACCAAAATGAAGGAAGACCAATCTTATCATCAGCCCTGAGAACAATTTCTGTCTTGCCAAGTAATTATTTTACAGCAGAAAGTTCAAGGTCTTTCTTATAATTAAAAACTGATGAAAAGTTTATGTGAAAAGTATCAGAAAATTTATGTGACAAGTATCAGACTATGAAAATAAACAATATAAGTCTTACCTAACAGCATGACCCCAAGATAAATTCCTACCTGCTCACTTCACACCAATTTCAATGAGTTACACAGGACTGAACATGCTTCCTAACAGCTTCTTATCTGTTAAAGAGGGAAAATTCTTGCTTTTCCTTCAAAGGATAGCAATTAGATATCAAGCAGTAAAAAAAAAGAGCTTTCTCTTTAAAAAAGCTCAACAAACCAACACTCTACGGCAATTTTTGGAAAAAAGTAATTTTTTGGAAGAAAATAATTTTTGCTCATCAACACATGAGGGACTACTTTATTATTTATTATTGTACATAGGATTGTTTTTTAACTGTGTCAGGAGGGAGAAGAAATTCTTCCAAAGTTTTTAAAGGAGGACAGCTGACAGAAAATCATTAAAATGCTTAGTGACAGCTGGACGCTGAATCAGAACTTGTGAATTCTTTGATTTCTTTTTTGATGTAAGAAGGTAGACTCATCAGCTTAATTAAAAACACTCTGCAGGGTTTTATTTTTCAAATGAGTCCACAGGAGTCCAGGAATTGAACTGTTTTCTTAATAAGGCACATTCTTGATATGTTTATTTGCAATGGGCTACCATGGAACAAACCACACTATAGATTGCTTAAAAAAAACAAACCCAAAACCTCACAGGAAAGCACAAACAATGTATAAGATAAACTCTGAAGAAACAAGAGGGAAGCTAACTGGGAAGAAGGAACATGCACACCTGCTCCCAGCCCAGCCTGCAAGCTCAAATATTTAGAAGGCATTACTCAGACTGTGGAGGCTACCAAAAAACCCAGGACATGTCTAGAAAATGCTGAGGACAGATAAACCAGAGATGGTCTAGGGAGCATCAACAAGAGTTTACAGGGTTTTAGGGTGAGAGGAATAAAATGCAGCATAAGCCGTCAAACTTGGGTGAAAAACCTTTTCACAATGTTCTCTCCCAGGAATAAAACTCTTGGCTAAACAAAGTGTCTCTATGCACACAAAGAATGGCTAAGGATTAGGTAAAGAATGAGTAACAGTCTATATAGATGGTATGGTTTTCCTTTTGAATGAAAGCCTACTGGTGAGTTCTGAAGATGCTCTTAACCTGCCTGGACAACCTTGTACTTGGTTAAGCTATTAAACAGCATTCAAACCATTCATGCCTCAAGCCATGACCCAAAGTACTGAGAAATCAGAGATTGAGGGAAAGCCAGACTGATACTTCAGAATTACACTTGAGAACAACTCATGGGGTACAATATCTATCCTGTAACCACAGCAAGACAGAAACAGTAAGGTTTGTTCCCAGCATGTATCAGCTTCAGATATGCACTTCACATACACTTTGCTTTTCACTAGGTTTTAGCTTTGCTTTTCTGATCTGCAAACCAACTTTGCTTATATAGCACAAGCAGTGTTAGCCAAAATGCAACTAAATAATCTCTTGTTGTACTTTGATGAAGCATGGATTTAGACCCAAGTGGAAACATACATTCAGCCCCAGTATCCCTGGCAATCTGCTTCTCATGAATTTGATCAGGACTGTGGTAGCTCTTTCCCTTAACCTCAGTGAAAGATGGGCTGTGGTGTCCATCATATTGTATTAACTCACTGCTTCCTCAAAGCTGTCTCTAACAGCTACTGGAAAAGTACAAGGAGACTTGCAATAGGAATTTATGCAATAGGAACTGGGCACTTCTTGTTCTCCAAAGGAGAGATGCACACTGGGACAAAGTATGAAGCCATTTCCTAGTTCCTTTGGGACAGGAAACTGTTATCCCCTTGAATCCCATCATCACAAAGCATTTTGTATTCTCCACACAACATACACAGCATCAGCAGGAACATCACATTAGAATTTCAAACCATCTCTGGTTTCATTAAACCCCTGTCTTGCAGGTCTGACAAAAGTGTCTGAATTCCTTCTCAATCTACCCTGGCATGCTCAGACTAACTGAATTCATCATACTGTGATTGAGTATTGCTATAAAACACAGATTTCTCATTAATTGTTCCTGAAAAAAAAGTTCAAATATAAAAACTTGGTCCAGAAACAACACACAGAAATGCCTGTAGTAAAAAAACAAAACAAAACAAAACAAACAAAAAAATCCACCCACAAAAAAACACTTCTGTCTTTCCTTAGAATGTTGCTTGCTGTAATTTCTCACCTATTATAAGCTTCTGATACTGTTTCAAACACAAATATACCTTGATGTAATTGCACTCAAGCCTTCTGAGAACGTCCTGTGTCTAAGTGGAAAAAACACGCTTTTAGGCAAAATGTTCTTTTATGTGACATTCTAACTACACTGTTATAGCTGATAAAATGACTCCACATCCTGACCCTTCAAAGCTCTCCTGTAGGAAAAAAATCCTTTTACACTTCCCACACAGCTTTTCCACAAGGAAGTTTTTACAGAAAATCTAGAGCACAGAGTAAAATATCATTACCTCTGTCTACAGTAGTAGGAACTAATGCACAGTGACTTATTTACTATTGTCCTCCACTGTTTTAACCTGGCTAACCACACATTGAATCCAATTTGTGTGTTTGTACTCAAAGAATCAATAAATGGGAAAGAGCAAAGCAACAAGCTTGAGAAATCTCACTGTTTAACTTGTTGCTTAACACCAATCAACCTGGTGTTCAGCATTCAACCTGACATATTTCTTATGGGCTGCAAACTGCAGACACAACAGCTCTGTCCCCAGTCTTTTCCCTGTTGCATTCAAGCAGTTTTAGTTGTTTATTCACTTCCTTTACTTTCTATGACAGGATAGAAAGGGTAGGCATATTTTTGGGAGTCAAGTCAGTAAGTGAAATAGAAAGGAAGTGGAACTGTGAAAACAAGCAGGTGGTAAAGAGAAAGTTTCCTTTCACAGAGCTAATGATCTGTTATTATACCAGAGATGAGGTCTCAAAACAAAGGGCAGAGAAATTAAAACTGGCACAGAGAATGAGGGTCTACAAGTTCAGACTTCCAGAGTGATGACCCATGGCTTTGGCCAATGAGCTCCACAACCAGAAACTCTGGACTGTTGCAAATTCCTCCTGCCATCAGCAGGATGAACTGCCCAGCTTTCCTGGGAGGTGCTCTGCCAAGTGCAGTCACTCTTTTCATCTGGTTTATCTCATAACTTGGCACAACAGTGTGCTCCTGGCTTAACTGGAAAGGCTTAGGAGAAAAAGCTAACCCCACTAAAACAGACACCAGCTTGATATGGACATCTTTCTCAAACAGGATGGCTGGGTGACTGGAGATGTTAGGGAGATAGCTGCATTAACAGCTGGTAGGTGGGCAGTGGTCAAAGGTCAAATAATAATGCCCAGAAATACAGAAATAAAAACTGTTAATTTCAGACTGATGATACTTTTGACTCCTTGTTGACAGTGTTCCTCAACTATTTATTCCATATGCTGTCAATGACCTGAAATCTTTTTTTGGGGGGAGCACAACAAATTTTTATTGAAGAAGTTGAGCTGGATGGTTTTAACTGGTTCTGGGATAATATAAATGTCTTTGGAACTTTTCATGAAGCTTTTTTTGGGGAACATACTTTCTCTCCTCCTTGCACAAATACATGCATACTTAGAACAAGTGGAGACTTCCCTCTATGACAAGCTGCCCACTCCTAGTCATTTCCTTTGGAGAAGACAGTATGTATGATCCTTCTAGGCTCAGCTGTCTCCACAAGTAAATCAATCTTCCTTTCCTGAAGCAAAAAACAATTGTTGTGTGATGAACAAGGCCAGCCATTTCCTGCTCCACATATGGAGCCCTGCTGCAGCACCTCGTGTTTCTCTGCAGCTGCTAGAAGAGCACTCTTCTGAGGAGTGCATCCTCTTTTGGCATGGAGCATAATCCTCACTCACCCTACCCCTCACACCCCATGAACAGGGTCCCTCATTCCTTACTTGGGCCACAGAGAATGTCCCTTAAAGCTCTGAATTGCAACTGAGACATTTGAAATACACTGCAAATTCCTAGTCCTCCTACAGACCTTTGCAGCTTTTAGCAGAATGAACTTGCTCCTTTTTCTTCAGATCTTTTTTAAAAGAACAAAAACCTATTCAACAAATTACAGTTGCATTCTTCCTCAAGGTGGAGAGGTTGTTAGGGTTTTTTTTTCCCTATATAAGTTTAACATGCCTCAGCAGCTTCCTTTATTCAGTATTAGCTGCATTTGCTCCATAGGCATGTCAAACACTCAAAATACTGTAAGCAGTGCAGTACCTCCTCACAGATCAGGGATCTGGGTATGAGTTCTGCATGGATCATAGAACAGGGTGCTCCTCCCACAGCAAGCAACAGCTACATTAAAAAATTCCACATTATAAAACTGTTCCTCACAGCCCTTGCATAAAATGCCTAAGCACACAAAAGAAAAACATTATTGTCTTTTGTACTTAAATCAGGTCTTGCAGTTGTGTGTCAAGTAGTTCTCCTGCATCTCATTTACCACACAGCCCTGTCTCTTTTAGAGACAAGAAATTAAGACTGGCTGTAAATGGGAGTCATGCATTGCTAGAATGAGATTGTAGAATCTGTTTCTGCCTCTGTTTCTGATAAAATATATTCCTTTTGATGGTTTTGCTCACGGTTTTGGTTTCCCAGGAATTATAAAGCCTTCATATGCAATCACCAGTTGTTTAAGAAACACAAATATGAAAAAACGAGCTGTTGCCTGATTTTTTCTGTGCAGATGCAGAATTACCTAAGAGAGTCCCTACCATCTTCTGCAGCCTGGTTTGCCTGTTGTGAGGTAATGGTACTACTTCCATCCCTCCTTTCAGGAGACTTACCCCTGGAAGAATAAAACTGCCTGGAGACAAACCTAGTTGTGATCTGAACTCATCCATCTCTTCTGTTTTTTCCTTTTGGCTCATGTAATTCCTCTCATTCCTCTCCCCTGAGCTCTTTTTGTCATCTTTCTTTTCTCTCATTTTGAGCCAGGCATTGGAAACAATCTTTATTCCTTTGCATTAGTAGCCAATTCCTGGTAACATGATGGATGACACAACTGGGAGTAAGGCAGGCCTAAGGACTGAGAAGGCTTGGACTCCTTGCTTGTTACAGGACAGTCCTCAAACACAACTAACTCACTCAGAGAATGGCAGATTATTAAGATCAAGAAGGCTGATATCTGCTCTAATGAGTTGAGAATGCCAAAGGATTTTTAATTAGAGGTTATTTATGTACATATAATACATAGTTATGCCTTATTTATATTGCAGTAGAGGATCAGCCCTGAAGTCAGACATTTAACAAATAAGTAAAACCACAAATAAATCTCTGTCATAGGGAAGCAAGCATCTGGGATGGCATCAAGGAAAACAGCTGGAAGAACAGAGAAAGCAATGGGAGCAAGGGCATTTTCTGCTGCATCAACAGGGTGCAACAGAATAATCAAAACAATTTCTACTTATTACAGGGAAACAGCTGATACTATAGGAAAATAGCATTATCAAAGGTGAATTTTGGCTGAAAATTCTGGATAAGACAATGGTAAGTATAGCAATTATATGCTCAGTAATTATATGGAGAGAAGGTTGGTAATTGCTGTCTTACAGGAAACCAGTAGTTGAAAGCATGAAAGTTGCTTATGAGTTTAATCAGACCTTTGTTAGAGCTACCATGGAAACAAAGGATACACTGAGAATTCATTTCCTAGTAAGTGGCTTGTAAATACTGTGAATAGAGATAACTTGGTAGCTACATTTATTGGAAATGCAATCAGGACATACCAAATAGGGTGAAACACGGTAAATGTGGTATCATCAGAACAGATTACAGTTGGGTTTTGTCTTTTGGTTGTCCTGGGCTGACAGCACTGAGTTATTTTCAGGAAGATATAGGGCAAGTGATTCCATAAAAATTGCTGTGTTCATCCAACAAAGATCAGTCCCTTGGAAATCATCTCACCCCTGGGAATGTGAAAGTAAGTGAGCCCATATAACAACAGACCTTTGCTGTGAGTGATGCTATAATGAAGCAGTCTCAGAATACTTTCACAATCTCTCTGGGTATTAAGATAGGAAAGCACATGGCCCAAACAGTGTGACACCTAATTTCTCTCCATCTGGAAGCAGGTGTGCTATTAATTCTGAAATATGGCATTCACAACAGTCAACACATAACTGAATTCAAGAACAGCTGCTCTAAGATAACTCTCATTTTTAGGAGGGCTGTGGAGGTTACTAACAGAAATAAACTGTGGCTTACCTTTCAAAAAACAAGTTATGTGTGCAAGTTTCAATCTTTGGGATGCTTAAGCTATATACACTAGGCCCCTGGCTTTATTGGTAACTGGGGGTACATGGATATGCAAGGGAAACCTCTGCTGTCTTTTCAGTAATCTGGAGCTGAATTTTGTTGATCTGTACCATTTTTGGCAGTTAAAAGTCAGTGGTGTAGAAAAGATGTGCACTCCCATGAATGTGCCACAGAAAAAGGCCTGGCTTTTCAGGGATGCTGCAGCCAACAAGCCCCAGTGGTGCAGGGAGCTGCTCTGTGCACCCCATGAGGGGCTGTGCCACCCTTGGGCCAGTGCTGAGCACCTCCCGAGCACCTCCCATCCCCACCTGCTGCACACTTGCACAGCCTTGACCTTTGTATGTTCTCCTGTGGTCAGAAAGCTTCACTCCAGGGAACAGAAGCATGGCTGTCATCTCCCACTTTGGCTGGCATGGCAGTAATCCATAATTCTGGGTGGAAGGAGGGGAGAAGCTCAGCACGTGGCTGGGAAAGCTGTATGGGTAGGTTGCAAAACACGGGCTTACATGCTGGAAACAGAAGACCAAAACAGCAGACTGAAGCATCTATGACTCCACTGCTGGTTTTGCTGAAAGGCATAGTTTTTGCTTTAATTTGGATTCTTCAGGTATTATCATAAAGTTAATTTTAAGACGTTTTTCTCAAAACTCTGAGTTTTAAAATTATATTAACTCCTACTCATAAGTGAAATGAAACACCAACATGCAGGTCTCCCACTAATAATTTCCATCCCTCCATTTATTTATTATCCCATTTGTAATACAATCTGGAAGTCAGCTTCACACAGTGATCTCATCTCAGGCCCCCTTACTATGCAATCTGAACTAAACCAACTTTGTATTTCTTTCTCTCCAGAGATCCTCAAATAATTTTCCTCAAGAGTTCTATACTTATCCTCACAAATGTTTTCTGCTGGGTCAAAAGCAAGGACGTGGTCATATAAATTATATATTTGCCAGACTTTTTCTTCATCTTCTTTTTTGCCCTGATTGAATTGTAGCTTGAAATTCATTTTGTAAGCAAGCTAAATCAGACAGGAGATTAATTAATTTCTGAGTAAGTCTATTTACAGCCGTGTTAATGATTTCAAATTAACTCTTACAAGTAACCATCATCTCAAGGGTTAAAAAATTGTTTTACAACAAGCTATATGAATGCTTCTATGCAGTCCCATCCTAATAAATAGAACATTAATCATATTTTCCTTTCTCCTTATTCTTTGGAGAAATGCTAAATTATGAGGGTTCAGTAAAAATGATTTCTCAGATCTTCCCATACCATCCTTTACCATGCACAGCTCTCATAGTTTCATAGTGTAAT
Organism: Notiomystis cincta; assembly: GCA_013398075.1. Taxonomy (NCBI): domain Eukaryota; kingdom Metazoa; phylum Chordata; class Aves; order Passeriformes; family Notiomystidae; genus Notiomystis; species Notiomystis cincta. Next base: position 190,066 of record VZRX01017794.1, on the reverse strand, counting down.
TCATTATTGCCAGTTCTGGCAGGATTGCAAAGTGATATCTTGAATGTCCTTTCAAAAACCACAAAATATAAGCTATCTGTATATTTTCAACTCACCATGAGGTAAACTGTAAAGACACAAAACATCACCACCCTTTGTTAGGGTTCAAACACACACCTACCTCATGGCAAATGAGAACAAATTCATGGTGAGGCAGGTACTGAAGCTCCTAGAGCAGAGCAGCTCAGCTATCAAAGGTCTGGTGCCAGCATCTCTAGGATTTGGGTCTACAGGAAATGTTCTTTCATTCCTAACTACCATATTTCAAATGACTCTCAAACCTGGCTTGGGATGATTTGGTTTGAAGTTTAAGAATTTCATGCTTAATAAAAGCATTTCTGTCTTTTTCTCTTTGAACACCAGTGTGGGAAAGGTGGCTCAGGAATTTGAGCTGTGAGAGGTGTAGTTAGGATGCATTTTTTTGGTAGTACCTCCAAGTATCTCCTGTATTAAGATGTCTTAAAAGAAGTGCTGAGTGTGCTTAGAAAATGGGCTGTTCCCTGCAGTGGTGGGATCTCTGGAACAGGGGCTGGCAGCTCTCCAAGGATGGTGTACCAGACCAAGTTTTTCTTAATCATCTCCACCACCTACATTATGGGGGAAAAAAGTCAGCAGAAGAGTGTAAGAAGGGAGGTACTGCCCCAGCTGGGAGTGCAGACACCACAACCACCTGATAGACAGCACCCTTCCTCTGTGCTAGCAGCTGAGAGATGTTGATTCCACACATGGCATTTCTCAAAACCCTCCATTTCTCAGCTCCCAGCTCTGTGCTCACCCACTGCTGTGCACTGTCCACTGACTCCATGCAGTGCACATGTTCTCATTTGCTGCTCTTAACTCTAGGACACCATGAACTCCCAGACACGGCACAATTTTACTTATGCTGCTACTTCCCACATCATTCCTGACATCTGGAAAACTCAGTTTTTAGAGCTCACTGGTCTCATTTTTCTTAAGGATTACACTGCTCTGTACAGTGCTCTGATCATCTTCAAGGCCTATTAAAAAGCTCATGAGAAACAAGAGACTTAATAACCTTGGCCAACCCATTTGTCCCATCCTTATCTCATCAGAGGACAATTCTGGAGCAGTAGAAATCTTAGAAGCATGATCTCATTCCTAATACATGTATTTGAACATATCACATTCCCTATCAATTAATGGTGATTTTTTTTTTAGTTTTTAGATTTTATTGGTGCACATTTTTTATGGTGTTATCCATTCTGATTTTAGGTGGGTTTTTATTACTAACAAGTGTAGAAAGAGTTAAAGCCAGGTCCTGACACAGGAGAAGGTGCTCTGGTTTTCAGCACCAGGATGGAGAACTCAAGCTTCTTAGGCTTTGGCCTAATCTAAAGGCTACAAGGTGTCCTTTTGGAAAAAAGAAGTTGGAAAAGGCCTGATGTTTCAGTTCCTTGTGTGTTGAACACCCAGCTGAGGGACGGTAACATTCTTGTTCTCCAGAAAGGTGCTGAAGGCCTCAGAGGGAGAGCTGCTCTCTGAACTCCACAGACCATGACTGGCTGTGAAACAAAGAACTGGGGGAGATTTATGGTGACCAAGAGAACAATTTCTGATCCCAAAGACCTGCCCAGTTGCCCACGGGCTCTGTCAGCTGGCAGGGCCCCAGCAGCTGCTGCTGTACTGCACTGCAGCCTTTACGTGGCAGCAGAGCCCAGCTCAGCTCCGGCCACCACGGGAGCAGCCACCGGTGAGGGGCCGAGCTCCAGCAGGACAAGTCACTGCTGAGCTCCAGGACAAGTCACTGCTGAGCTCCAGGACAGGCACTATCACTGCTGAGCTCCAGGGCAGTCACTGCTGAGCTCCAGGGCAGTCACTGCTGAGCTCCAGGGCAGTCACTGCTGAGCTCCAGCAGGACAGTCACTGCTGAGCTCCAGCAGGACAAGTCACTCCTGAGCTCCAGGACAGTCACTGCTGAGCTCCAGCAGGACAAGTCACTGCTGAGCTCCAGGACAGGCACTGTCACTGCTGAGCTCCAGGGCAGTCACTGTCACTGCTGAGCTCCAGGACAGGCACTGTCACTGCTGAGCTCCAGCAGGACAAGTCACTGCTGAGCTCCAGGACAAGTCACTGCTGAGCTCCAGGACAGGCACTGTCACTGCTGAGCTCCAGCAGGACAAGTCACTGCTGAGCTCCAGGACAGGCACTGTCACTGCTGAGCTCCAGCAGGACAAGTCACTGCTGAGCTCCAGGACAAGTCACTGCTGAGCTCCAGGACAGGCACTGTCACTGCTGAGCTCCAGCAGGACAAGTCACTGCTGAGCTCCAGGACAGGCACTGTCACTGCTGAGCTCCAGCAGGACAAGTCACTGCTGAGCTCCAGGACAAGTCACTGCTGAGCTCCAGGACAGGCACTGTCACTGCTGAGCTCCAGCAGGACAAGTCACTGCTGAGCTCCAGGACAGGCACTGTCACTGCTGAGCTCCAGCAGGACAAGTCACTGCTGAGCTCCAGGACAAGTCACTGCTGAGCTCCAGGACAGGCACTGTCACTGCTGAGCTCCAGCAGGACAAGTCACTGCTGAGCTCCAGGACAGGCACTGTCACTGCTGAGCTCCAGGAGGACAAGTCACTGCTGAGCTCCAGGACAAGTCACTGCTGAGCTCCAGGACAGGCACTGTCACTGCTGAGCTCCAGCAGGACAAGTCACTGCTGAGCTCCAGGACAAGTCACTGCTGAGCTCCAGGACAGGTACTGTCACTGCTGAGCTCCAGGGCAGTCACTGCTGAGCTCCAGCAGGACAGTCACTGCTGAGCTCCAGGACAGGCACTGCTGAGCTCCAGCAGAAAAGTCACTGCATGGCTGCACTGTGTGTGCAGGGGGTTTGAAACACCAAATCAGTTAAGGCCATTCTTCCAAAAGCAAGACAGCTGATATGATGGCATTTTAAATAATGGTGGCAGAAACTTCAGGTCTTCCTATGAGGGATTGCAATGGTAGCAAGAGCAGAACGCAGCCACTGCTACCAGTGAGCAAACAGGTCCCTAGTGACTGGATGGAAAGGCAACAGCCCCTGAAAATATCAGTCTTCAGCTGAGTTATTTCATTCAGGCAGCATGGCAAGAGTGTGAAAGCCAGACTGTTCAGGCTTCCCCCTTGCCTACTCCACCATATAGTTCCTATCTCCTTATTCACCACACCATTCCAAATCCATGGATCTGCAGCTTCCAAAAGTACCCGAGAAACACAGTTTCTAAACAGCACTAAGGAAACAAAAGCTGTATGGCCAACTGCAGCTCTGTCTAGGTGACCATTATTAGCTCATACTCCAGTCTGTGCCTGACTCTGCAGTCCATCAGCAGACTGAGCCCAGTGCTGACATCTATTCTGCATGCAGAGCCACAAGGGCTGTGCAAGCCAGCTTTCCTCTGACTGAGCTTTCCTGCCTGAAAATCCACTGGGCCAGGAAAGCCTCTTGGCAAAATGACTGATCCAGCCTACAGCACCATTTGGCTTCAGTGTCATCTTGAGCCCCCAGATATTGTTACAGCACAATCACCGGATGAGGAATGGCAGTTGCTAAGAGAAAAACATTGCCATGGTCTACACTTGGCAAACCTTTCCAAATACTGTTTCTAAGCGAGTAAATACTAAGAGATTCTTTTTAATAAGTAGTAAACAAATCAAGGAATGCTTTTGGATTAACAGCAGCTAAACTATTTGCCACATTTGTACAAAGTAAATAATATAGCTTAACTCTGCACTTATTAAGTTACTACACTTTATAGCATTATCTATTTCTTTAGACATCTGAAAAATTATCAAAGCTGACATTTTGAAACATAGTGGTTTCAGGCTCCCTTCCTGTAAAAAGAAATAGCCAGAAAATTTTAAACCTTTTTGGTTTTAAAGGATTAGACTAAATTTCCAGTGTAGGCTGAATTCTAAAATCAAATTATCTTGAAACAAAAAATACCTCAGGAACATTTAGGGGAAAAAATAGTGTCCACAAACTCAAGTGTCAATTTTAAAATTTTTTTTTCAAAATTATAGTGCTGAAAAATTTGGTTACAACATTAATGAAACTATAATAACAATAACAATAACAATAACAATAACAATAACAATAACAATAATAATAATAATAATAATAACAACAACAACAACAAAAAGGATTGAAGTAACAAAATAGGTAGGGATTAAAAATGTCACAGTTTGACATTTTGCATAATACAAGAGAGTAAGTTGAAGGTGATATTACTGGCAGCAATGATTTTGAGTCTCCAAAGAGAGTTCATTAAACAGCCTTTGCTGACATCTAAATCCACATAAAAAGCAAAGGCATGGAAGGAGAACTGGATGACTTTCAGAATCTTAGATTTTCAATTAGGAAAACCTTACCAAGACGAGACAGAAAAGGACTTTGATCAGAGTTGGAATGGGAGATTTATTTACAGATGTTAATTGAAATAAACTGTGCAAAAACACTAAGGAAGGGAAATGTTTTCCTAGATTGGAATTCCTTATTGGTTAAAGAGTGTGCATTCATTTTGTTTTGGGCTTTTTCCAAGTAGATGTGCCAAATATGATAAGAAGCACTCAAACTGGTTAACAGCTAGGATCTAACAATCACAAGGTGATCAGAGCAGAGATGCTGAAGTATTAAGCACAGCAAAATAACAAGCGAAACAAAGACTTCTACCTGAAGCAAATCTGAATCTGAAAACATGATAACCAGAATGAAATCTGAATTGCAAGTTTGCAACCTACAGTAATAACTGAGTAATTAAGAGACCAAGAAACAGACTTCTGATCTCACAGGGGCAACACATAAAAGGGGAGGACATAGCTCAGGGTAGGAACATTGCACTGTATCTTAGCAAAGCTCCTCTGAAAGTAAATTTGAAGATAACATGATAGCTTTTCAAAATCACAATGTATACTTACATTTACCTTCACTGACATTTGCTACATTTGGTTTTCTTTTGAGTGAGTGAAGAGGCAGGAGTTGTTCAAACCAGTTTGCTGGAGAGCTTGGTGCCTTGCTGAGGAGTCACGCTATCCAGCAGCCAAGCCAGGAATTCAAAGCCTTGCCATAAGTCCCCAAAACACTGTGAAGCTTTTCAGTTTTAACACTGAGGACATTTTCAGAGCAGCAAGATCTGAATTTACAGTATAGTCCTGACTCTCCTAAAGTGAGACTCCTGCACTATTCAGCTCTTTACACTGAATTCCTCACTTTTCTTCTCAGCAATAAAGTTTCTGTCTTGATTAGATATATGTATGTATAAATACAACCTGCCCCATCCCTAAGACAGGACCTTATGTACCATTTCACTGACCAAATGCCTTCCTTTTAAGGCAGCAGGCAGCAACTGAAACCAAGAGGCAGCAACACCAACACCAACACCAACTCAGAGCACGCTTGGGGTCTCAGAAGAGGCACACAGTGAAGATATGCAGGATGTCTCCTTTTGCCCATCCCCAAACTGACTCAACATTTTAGTTTACAAATGGCAAACACAGCTCAAGCAGATGACTTTCGACTCACAGTCAAATGCACATGTTTTGAACAGAACTGCTCTGACGAGTCACAGCTTGGAGATTCGAGGACAATGTGTTGAACGCCTACAAATTACACAAGTTCAGGAATAGTATTTTTTTACCTATTTAAAAACATGGGGTAGAAATCAGACCATTTATAGTGTAATGTTGGAGAAGCTTCTAGGAGCTTATATATCAAGGAATTATTATGCAGATACCACAATCATTATTCAACAAAAATTTGGCAACATCCACAGTGTGAACCCAGGGTTTCTGAGGGGAGGAGGGAGCTTTAAAAATTTATCAGAATGGTCTGGACACACATGAACTTTCTCTGCCACATTTATCATTTACTTTTCCTTTAAAAGCGACTGGCAGGCTCTTTGACTAATGGAATGAAATCGAGATATGTTACAAAAGGTTTAATAAGCAGTTCTTCCCAATTTTCCAGTTGTGTCAGCACAATGAGTCTGACTGCATCCAGCAAGAGGCATCTCTCAAACACAATCCAGAGCTTCCACACTCAAATTTACTCTCCTTGAGACCTTCCATAACGATCAGGCCCTGGCTTCTGACTCTGAGCTCACTAGGGTCTCTCTGCCACAAAGGTTGATGGGTGCTGCTGACTGTGACTTCCTAATTCTGCAGCTGCAGGAGAGGCAGCACCAGGTGAACCAGCCTCAGGCTGCTATCTGAGAAGGATGCTCATACTGCAGCAGCTCCTGAAGCAGTTCAAACAACAGCTGAGCACACCTACCCTTCATCTGTTAAGGTGTAGTACACACAGTTTACACTTTCAAAGGTAAGAGTAAAGAAGTTTCAGAGCTCACTTTTCCTTTATGGAATCACAGAATCGTTAAGGTTGGAAAGATAACATTACTGAGACCACCCATTAACCCAGCACCACTGTGTTCACTACTCAACCACATCCCCAAGTCCCACAGCCACATCACTTTTGAATGCTTTCAGGGATGGTCATTCCACCTGTTCCCTGGGCAGCCTGTTCCAATGGCTGACAACTCTTTCAGTGAAGAATTTTTTCCTAATATCGAATCTAAATCTCCCCTGGCACAACTCAGGGCCATTTTCTCTTGTCCTATCTCTTGTTACTTGTGAAGAGATACTGAATTCCACCTGTCTCCAGCTCCCTTTCAGGAAGTTGTAGACTGTGATAAGGTCTCCCCAGAGCCTCCTCTTCTCCAGGGTAAACACCTCCAGCTCCCTCAGCTGCTCCTCATAAGACTTGTGCTTCAAATCCTTTGCCAGTTTCACTGCCTTTCCCTGGACATGCTCCAGCACCTCAATGTCTTCCTTGTTGTGAGAAGCCATTATAAACCAGTTTTAAACCAATCACTTCCTTCACTTTGTGTTATATCTGGAGCAGTATCACGAAGAAAGTTGGATCCCATTCACTTGGAAATGAGTTTTTACCCTTCTGTTCATCTCTGAAATTAATTTTATCTTCCTTTAATCAGTACTTCTATTTAGGGCATAATGATGTTCCCAACTTGCTATACTGCAAATTAAATATTTTTCTTATAGTATTACCAAACTAGAACCAGTACAGTAAAATTCAGCTGTGCCACAGAACCACAGACTGGAGTAGGTCAGCAGGAACCTCTGGAGACCTTCCAGTCCAACTCCCTGCTCTAGGCAGGGTCATCTACAGCACACTGCTCCAGTGGGGTTTTGAATAGCTCCAAGAATGGAGATACCACAACTTCTCTTGGCAACCTGTTCCAGTGCTCAATCTCTCTTAGAGGAAAAAAAAAGCTTTTTCTTATGCTTAAATCAAATGTTTCATATTTTGGTTTTGCCAACTGTCTCTTGTCTGACTTCATCTTCTTTAACTGCCCCATCAGGTAGCCTATACAAAGGGATAAGATCCCCTTGAGCCTTCTCCAGGCTGTACAACCCCAACTCTCTCAGCTTCTCCTCACATATCACAGGATCTCTTTATTAATCATCTGTGGTCTTTTGCTGGACTCACTCCAGTATGTCCATATCCCTCTTGTACTAGGAGGCCCAGCAAACCCAGTGTGCCTCACCAGTGCTGAGCAGAGGGAAGGATCATCTCCCTCCACCTGCTGGCAGAACTCCTTTGGCTTTCAGCTTTCTTTGCCATTAGAGCACCTTCCTAGTTCGTGTCCACCACAACTTTGCTGCCAAGATGCTTTCCAGCAACCCATCCGAGTGCAAGGGGTTACTCCTTCCCAGGCACCGGACTTTGCATTTCTCTTTGTCAAACTTCACTAGATTCCTGTTTGCCCACTCCTCCAGCCTGCCCAGAACCCTCTGAATGGCATTACACCTGTATCAATCATTCCTTCCAATTTGGTATCATCTGCCAGTGTGTGAAGAGGGCACTGTCTCACCTGCCAAGTCCCTAATGAAGCTATTAAGGGGTACTGGAGCCAGTATTCACTCCCTACAGGACCCATCCAGCTGGATGTCCATAGGTACATCCAGCTCATGTATGTCCAGCTGTCCAGCTGGACCTTGTGTCACCAATCACAACTCTCTGAACTCCATTTCAGCCAATTTTCAGAACACTTTGCTGTCCACTTTTCTAATCCACACCTCTCCAGTTTGTCAAGGAGGAGGTTATGAGAGACACTGTCAAAAGCCTCACTAAAGTCAAGGTACCCAACATCCACTGCTCTTCCCTCAACCTCCAGGGAAGTCACTGTAGGAGGTTATTGGGCTGATCTAGCATGAATTGACCAACCTACTAAAAGCACTTTGTAAATCCATGCTGTCTCCTCCAATCACTGCCTTGTCCTTCATATATTTAAAAAGAGCTTCCAGCATTTTTTGCTCCACCACTTCTGAATAGATATAGAAGAGTCTGGCTGGCCTGTAGTTTCCCAGATCCTATTTCTTGCTATTCCTGAAGACAGGAATGATCCTTGCTTTCTCTCAGTCCACAGAAACCTCCCCTGACAGACACAACTTTTTGAGGAGTTGAGAGTGGACTCACAGTGGTCAGTGATGCATTCCCATCATGTCCCACTGACTTCTACTTGTTCAGTTTCTTCAAATATTCCCTGTCCTGATTCTCCTTCACAGAGGGTAGGCTGTCACTGCTCGAGACTTTCCCATTGGTCTCAGATGCCTTGGATTCCAGAACTCAAATATCATCAGCCCAGTTCAAGGCAAAGGAGACGTTAATTTGTCACCCGTTCTCCTGCCCCATTCAGCAGTGGGACCATGTTTTCCCTACTCTTCCCTTTCCCACTAATGTGCCTTTTTGCAGAGGCCTCTTTGCAGCCCTTCACACTCGCTGCCAGACCCAGTTCCAGATGTATCTTGGCTTTGTAACTCCACCCCTGCCTGTTGGACAGTGTCTCTGTACTCGCACAATGAATGTTTCCCATATATAGCTACACGACTTTACAACAAACTTCTTTGTAAAAAAGCGAGGAACAGAACAAGGCATTCCAAATTTCCCCTCCAGTTGCGGGCTCTTCAGTCCCACTCACCCGATCTGTAGCGCTCATCCCGTGACCCTGAGGACCTGCGGCGGTGATACCGCGACGAGGAGGACGGAGTGACAGGAGTTCGACGTTCCTGCGGTAACGCCTGGTCCACCCCTGCATTAATGAGAAAAGAAAACAAACCAAACAGCTCATTCTGATTGAATTCTGGAAGATTTATAGTGAGGAGGAGGAGTTCAGCATACACTAGGAGTGGAAAATGAACATTCAGTGCATAGAGCACGTCCTGTCAATTGGTTCCACACTACTTGCCTCTGGTCAGATTTTCTGATGTGGTTTTTTCCTGGTTCTCTCTAAAAAACATTTTTTCCAGGGTCATGGACAACACAGAAAGAGCAAACAGACAGTAAGCTTGGCATTTTTTATTTCCACAAACAGATGGTTTTTCATAAAGTAGTATTTAGGAAATATTTTAATGAGCTAATAAAGGCAGACACCATTGCAATGGATATTGAAATTTTCCTGCAAATTTGTTCCTGGGAAAACTTGGTATGTATCATCTAAACCTTCATCTGTTGGATGGTGCCAGCTGGTGACAATACAATACTAACCTGTGGAAACTAGATCCTGTGGGAAGGGAACTACAGTAATATCTATCATCATTTTTAGCTACCAATGGTCAGAAAGTAAACAGTAACTGCACAAAACCAGGCTGAAAATAGTAACCTGTTCCAGCAAAACAACAAAAATAGCCTTGTAAACCTGCAGCATTCAAGTATTCTGAGCCTAAACATCCAGTGTTTTAAGATTCAAACCTTTTATGAATCCCTTTCCCATAATGAATTTGCTTTTTTTTTAAATAGAATTTTCTTGAAAGCTTCTTAACTACAGTAATAATATAACAGCAGCATCATATATAAACACTTCTAGAACTGATGTTCCTTGACAGCTTCCAGAGAAGAGTGAAGGCAATAAATTAAGCAGGAAAGTTTAAACAAACAACAGGAAAAGAAAGAAAACCTGTAGCTGTAATAGTGTCTTGATATGGTTCTCTGCTCTCTTTCAGAGAAGAACCTGAGCAGACAAGCCCAGCTGATGCATTCAGCTCTGAGCCAACAAAGCACAGAGCCCTGAGCATGTGATGCACAGGGATAAAGAAGCAGGAGTACCTGGCAAAACTAATTGATTCTTTCCTGTGATTCTTTGCCTTTAAGAAGTAGTTACACACTATGCGAAACTGTAAGAACAGAAGTAAAACTGGCCCCTTGCACTTGAGGCTCAAATGTAGGACTAATTACTTGAAACTGGATTCAAGAAAACAATGCTTGTAAAAATGCTCATATTTTTCAATTAAAACATAATGTAAAAACTCTCCACTACTATTTCTGAAAGGCTCAATGCCAGCTTTTTGGAGAGGGATAAGAGTTTACATTTGTGGAAACAAGAATTTTTATGTAGAATACAAACCAACCGAAAATCCTGTGATTACTTCAATCAGTCTCAGTTGGGTTTCAATGGACTCTTTAAAAAGCATCTTTTGAAAAAAGTTGGCATTGTATGCTTATTTCTTTGTGAAAATAAACTGCACTTGAAATCCAGCTTCTCTCTTAAATCTTTGGATTATCAGCAATGTCAAGTTTGCTTTGATTCTGCAGAGGAATGGCTGGTTGGCTAAAAACCATGCTTGGAGTAAAATCTCATAGGCGCCTAAAAGACAGAATGAATCCATAAATTTTCCTCTACTCAGATTGTGATTAATAATTCACACTCTTAAATCAAATAAAATGTCTTCATTTAACTCCTCTGTCTCCACACTATAGTACTGTATAATTTCACTTGCTCTCACTTTCCTTCATATTCAGGTGAACCTGACTTCTAAATCACTAAAATTACAAAAGGAGTGCTTTCTCTGCATTTTTATATATCAAAATAAATACTTTCTCCTCCTTTTTATATTCAGAATTTTTCCTTCTTTATTTGGTCACCCTGAAAATGAGCAATACACAGTTAATAATAAAACTAATTTTGACTGAAATTTTTCCAAAAATTATGTTTCAGTCTGTACAAGATCCTAAGCATCATTATTCATCTCAGTCCCTATCTACATTATCAGGAATGAAATAATTTCTGGAAATCACATATATTCACAAAAATCCTAAAAAACACGCCCAAAAATTCTACACCTAACACTGATGCTGTGTGACAAGTGTTTTGCTAAGAAAGCAGTGCCACATTTCCCATGGCAAGTGACTTCTGTAGGGCGATGGCATGTGGAGAAAAACAAAGAAAGACAATTGAAACGTTGCCACTGCAGTACAGCATCATGATGATACAAGGAAAGGCCATTAACTGCATCTTCCAAACAACAAAACCACAGGCAATGTGCTTTAGAAACATTGAGGGGAAACTAAATTGTGAAGAAAAGCATCAGTTTCAGAGGTGCACAACTGCTGTAAGAGGGAGATCTTCCAGGCAGACCTGAAAGCCATTGGACAAAATACCTTCAAGCCTGTGGCTTCCTTCTTGTGGCTTAGTGACTGTGAGACACCTCAAGTGCCTCAGTCCCTTTTCTGCAGCTGTGGGTAGTACAAACATCTTTTTTTCAGGTGTAAAATAAACAGTGCACATAAGATAACATCAAGCACTGCCCCTGCCATGGCAGAAGATGACAGGACACTCAGCTGGCCAGGCAGCACTGCTGCCTACAGCACTTCCTGACACTGCCAAGGGCTCTTCCCTCCCCCAGTTCACCATGGAGATTGTGTTTTTACTACAGATAAATAAGTCCCTTATCTAATCTTAAAACTGAGACACTTTAGCAAGTTTTATTTCCTGCTACTTTGTATACATGTGTTTGTTCTTTTAAGTAAGTAAATGGGCAACATGAAGTTTCTTCACACAGTCAGGAAAGAGGGAGCCCCAGCTCATCATCCTGCACCAGTAGACATTTAAGGCTACAGAAATCTAAATCAGAGTATCAAAATGTCTTATGAGATCTGGGGAATCATTTGATGGCTTTACTTCCTACTTGACCGTATATATAAAAACAGTGAAAAAATCTCTACCCAAGTATGGAGCAGGACATGTGAACTTGGCTCACTGATAATGCCAATTAAGATGAGGAAGTTAATTGTGTGCTAAAATACAAGGAGAAGCTCTGCATCAGCCAGCTGTGGGGAGACCTCTTTGTATTATGTTCCTCTAAGGTGAAAAAACAGAAAGCACTGTCCCACTTTGGAGAGACAGCAAGGAACTGGATGACAGTTCTCCACTGAAGGGCTGGAGCAGAAATTAGCTGGATTGCCTGGACTCACATCTTGGCTTCCTGTGCACCCACTGGCTCCCACAGCCCCAGCAATGGTGTGAGACAAAGGACACAATAGCAAGAACCTACACACTGCCACTCCTGAGCGACAGGTGGGAGTAAAAGCCATGCAGAGTAACGAGCACCATGAAATCAGTGAAGTGGTGCCACAAAGAACAAAGCGGTGCTAACAGCCAAATTGTTCACCTCCAGGAAGGCTCGAGCAATACAGCGCAGTAACAAGAATATATGGTTTTCACTTTACTTCTGAACATTACTAAACCCAAAAAACTGATAGCTTTCAGAGCCAGCACAAGGGTCTGTGAGTTAAGTGCTAATGCTTGTTCAAGTGCAGCCTCGTCCAGATGCGTTTGGGAACCGGCGGCGTAATGGCTTGAGAATCCATACTGGGATCGATTCCTGAATTCAAGGAGGTGGCAAAGCAATGAATGGCTTTCCTAAAACAAAGGACAGTGTCATGCCAGTGCCCTGTGCACAGACACATTCACAGTCACTGTCAAAGCAGCATAATCCTTAATAATGCCATGGTCTACCTCAGTCTTGCAGCAGGACTTTAACACGTAAGCGTGACTAGCACTAGTGACTGACTCTCTGCAAGCCATGAAGAATTTCAGCAAAAGATGCCTGAAACACAGTTATTATATATGAGAGGCTGAGAAATCAGTGCTTTATGGTCATCACATTACACACACAGGTATCAGCAGGTGACCTGGAGCAAACAGACATGTTCTTAATACAAGCTAAAGCCCCTAATGTGGGATTCAGCTCATGGATTAAGACACCTATATTTAGGTGTCTACAAGAAGGTGCTTAAACTAAGCTCCCATTATGAAAAACAGAGACCTAGACCAGAACTCAGGATTCTAAAGAATGGTGTCAAATTTCTCTGCAGATGTTGTGGACTGTGATACCTGGCTTGATCAGAATGGCACTGCCCCCTTTAAGTCCTGTTTTATGTGTGCTCACTGTGCAGATGTCTCCAGTACTGTAGGAGTCCTGAACAGTAGCAGACACCCATCTTCAGGCAACTCCCTAAGTCCAGTAAAGCCTTGAAAGCTGTGCAAGTGGGTAGTGGAGGTATCTGCTTTGGAATAAACTTAAAAGCTCTTTGTGTTTCATCAACTGAATTAATTATATCTCTTCACATAAGAATGGACGCATAAATATAAGGTTCATAGGCAGACAAGTTAATCCAGGTATATCAATCCACAAAACCTAATCTGCCAGTTGGGTCCTGTCTTGACTGCATTTAGCTAAAAATGCAAGAGCTTCAGTAAAGCTATTTCAGCAATACCACTGTAAACTGGATAGCTTTATTTTTAAGTGCATGGAAGGTACAAAACTGTCAGCTGGAAGCAGGTTTCACCTCTTTTTTTTTTTTTACCCCTTCACCTCCTTGTTCCTCCTTTCTTTATTACATCTCTTTGTAGCTAAATTGCAATGATATGTGCTGATAACATGGCAATAGCTGCATTGCCCTCTCCAACAGAGGACAATTGTTTCCTTAATGACAGCTGACAAGCTGCTTTGATGTATCTCTTATTCCTATGTCCGTGTCAAATTTTTGAATCTAAAAATATTTAAAAGCTGAAATGTCTAGCTGACAAGAAATAGAAGGCATTCTTAGACAGAGGCTACATTTATTGTTCTAAACCTAACTTACAGTGTGTGCCCCCAGGAGAGAGAGCTGTAGGATAAACCAAACAGCTCCAGGGCCAGTGGGAAGGAAGGCAAACAGTGCTTGCAATGCAGTTTTAAGAAACAGTATTTACCTTCCCTTCACAGTATTTCCTGAGCTTCTATGCAATGGCTGATGGCTCAGCTTTAAAAGTAGAGCCAGGTATGAACACACCATGTATTTTGTAAACAGGCTATATGTCACACCATCCCCATGGAACTCATTGCTTAGCATGGCATTTCACTCTTCCCATCAAATGTACAACTAAGTAATGAATGCACTGGATAAGCCAAGGGAGATTTAAAATGCAATACTTCTAACCAAAGACATCCAGGAAAGTGGAGCCACTTTCTGCTAGATAAATCTGGAAAAATGTAATTTCTGATTAAATTGGTTTAATTACAATTTTTTCCTTCACAGGTGAGCTTACTCTTGGTCCTGATTTAAACCTTGCACATACTTCAAACTGATCTTTCCTCATTACAATCTCAATTTTGCCTTCCAGCATTTCCTTGAAAGTTTAGCTTTCAGTTCAAGCTTAGCATGGATACCATGGGCTTCTTTTTCCTCTCCTTTATCCCAGTGATGGTGGACATTACACTACAGCTCCAGTGCATTGGTGATGATTGATTTCCATTTTCCTTTTGACACCTTCACTGCCCTATTTGAAGATTCTTTTTGGAGAATATGTAAAAGAAGACTACCTATTCCCAGAGCAAACACATTCACCAATGGGCTGGTCAACTCACACTGCAGACAAATTCAGGCAGCATTGTGAATTCCAGTAGTTTCTCATTTTGACACTCAGCTCTTCAAACACCTCCACAGGCTCTACCTCCTCTGCTCCAGCCCTGGTTAAGCTTTAAGGCCCTCAGAGGTGATTTTCCTTCCTACCTTCTATTGTTCACCTCTGATTGAGACCTCTTTCCCCACCCATTTGTCAGATTTTAGACCAACACTTTCATGTTTCCTCCTGTGCTCCTATGTTCTGCAGATGGTCTCCAGGAACATCAACAGCTATTTCCTTGGAAATCTTCAAATTCTTTGAAAAACATACTAACTCTGATGTATACCAAAAATATACCAAAAATATCCTCCCCCCAAAAATCATCACACCAAGTGCTAAAATCACTATCTGCATTATTAATTCATGTTACTCATTTTTTCCCTTGCAATCATTTTTTTGCCTTAGTGAAGGCACTCACATTAGAGTGAAAAGTGAAGGAAGGTATTTTTTGGCCTGTGTTTGAACAAGGTTTAATATTACAAGGTCTTGGTACAGAATAGGAAACACAGATGCCATCAAAAAAGAAAAGAATTATAAAATGATATCTGGACTCTCAGCCATGGTGGCAAAACTGAAGCAGTAACCATCATTCTTTAAGTGATGGCCTCAAGGGGTACTTCTTAGAGGTTTCCTTTTTCTCAAAACTATGCTCTGCAAGCATCCATCAATTTAAAACCAAACTCTTTTTTAAACCCAAGACTTACTAAGCATTTGTCTGTGTGCTATAGTTTCTCATCTGTGAAACATCTGTCACACTCTTTCAGGGATGTGCCCATGTGTTGTGCAATGCACATGCTTTTCAGTGAGATCCGTGTTCTCAACACACATAAATGCTTTGAAATACCCCATCATGGTCATCCCTTGGTAAAATCTTTGAGAATTAGGAGGGCAGGTGTGATAGGAATACTTGTTAGTATTAATAAAATGAATACATGGGAGTATTCTTTCAGAATCAAGTTTTGTTTAAACATTTCCATGCAATCTTTGGAATCCAAATAATGTTGCAATACAAATAATGTCTGTGGAAGAAAAAATGAAATTATAATCACCAAGTTTACTTGGAGTGCCCTAAGACTAAGCAGCAGGAATAGTTGAAAGCGAAGGCATGCACACATACATACACATAGAAAGTATGCAAATATATGCACAGATAACAGATATATATTAATATATGTGTCATGCTAATAAGAGAGGCTATGGAAATTGGTTCCTGTAATTCTACAGAAAATTGCTTTTTCGTAAGGCAAAGGGTTCTTCTGTGCAAATGTATTATCTTCCCTGCCCTGCATAGCTTGAAATGTTCCCAAGCTGGTGCTGTTGGGGCTCCAGCAGCAGGAGGTGCAGGGATCTGTCTCCAGGCTTGTGAAAGGAGCAGCAGGTGCCTTTTAAGCACCACATCTCACAGATTTATTAACCATAATAAATAAAGCACTGATGACTGGTCCACATGGTTACACTACAAATAGAGCTACACTGGTGGTACCAATGATGGGAAATTACAGAAAACAATCTAGTGGAGACACAGCACTTGATTAAGAGAGAATGAACCACCCATGTCTAAGCTGTTAGAAGCAATGCTTAATTGATAACAACATTGTCTCTGTTCTGTGAATGAATAATCAAATTTCCTGGCAAAAGACTGGAAGCAAATTGGGTAATGCCAGAGTTTATGGGGAATGCAGGTAATTTAGGGTTTTTTTTCTTCTAGGGAGGGTTTCTCTTTAAAGTGTGCATGTAGTTGTCCATGTTATCTTACCCAGACTGAATGCTCGAATCAAGATAAAATTCAGAAAGTTATTCTGAAATAAATCCCTGTTTAGGTGGTTACTTCAGCTCTTGGCTGTCATGGCTCCTCTACAGAGGCAGTAAGAGAAAGGTCACCACACAAGAGGGACTGGTATATATGTACAGATATAAAAGTCTGGATTCACCATTATTTTTAGATGCCTGACACAGGGGCATGCTAAGAAAAGAAAAACTACTCTGCACACAAAACACTTCCAGCTACAAACTCACATCCTAGAAAAAGCATCTTGAGGAAACAAAGCTGTACTTCTGTCTCCCTGACTTAAAGCAGGTGGGGATTTAATGGGAAAGAAAAAGGGGGCTCCCCCCATCCCTTCTCCCATTAACACTGCCAAATGCAGCATATCCGTTCCGGATTTCTGGATGTTCGACAGCCTGGCTGGAACAGTACAAATGTCCTTTGCATCTGTGCAGTCTGTGCAGCATCTGGATGTGTCAGACCTGCTGTGCATGCACTGCAGAGTCAGCCTGCAGATGTGCAGTGGATCTGGCACACCCCGTGTGTCACTGCACGTTTGCTGTACAGCATGTGACAATAGGCTCTCCGGGATTGCCCTGTCAGAAACAGGAGCCTAAGGGCCACTCCTACAGCACCTGGAGGAGTATCAACCACACAGCTCCTCGGGTTTACTTTAATTAATCCCACTCCTGAAAAGTAGCAGCTCTCCCTTTCTAAAATGGTAGCATCCCAATAAGCATGACAAAAAGACCATGGATGTACGTGTGATCATGTATGTCTACAGCCCTTCTACTGGCTGTATTTGTCACATGGTTTTATATCACTAATACTGTTAAACCTGAAATTGCAATTTACATTAAGTCTTTCCCATTTTGCAAAAATCTCAGGCAGAGGAAGCTAACCATGTCAGACCAAAGGGAACCTGACCTAGATCAGCCCTGTGTAAGAGGAGAAATATAAACACAGTCAGAATCCAATATGGATCTCCTCCACAGTATTATGGCAAATTGGTTTGAAAATGAGTGGAGAAGGGATTCTGAAATAGATAAACTTTTTGCAGGTATGAATCTTTTTACAGGTATGTCTTGTCCTGACAGAACTGCAAATCTTATCTTCCCTCCAGCCATCTCATCTCATCCACGTCTGGACAGCCCGTGCAAGTGTGGACAAGCATGCAGGCAAGATGGGCAAGATGTCATCCATGTGCCCACATGGTTGGCAAGAGAAAATCTGGTGTCTTGAGGGGCTGTGGATCCTCTGCAGCATTGCTACAAAAGCAGGGATAAAGCAGAATGCCTGCCACCAGTCATGGTTCCTGCCAGAGGGATGAGTATCTGGGAAGGGCACAGTTCTACAGGCAGGGCTGGAGTCATGCCTTGCCAGTCCACACTGCAGAGATGTAACCCTGTGGAATGTTCCTCCTTCAGCCTGCTCTACCAGCCTGTTCCTAGAAGTCAGTCTGCTTCTGAATGGCTTGGATGTGAGCAGAGCTCAGTCAGAGATCTCTACTTGAAAATGGCACAGAACTAGGGGTGCTTAGATTTTTACAGCTTCCTCCGGAATCTGGTGAGCTTGGGACTGTTTAGAGCTCTATAAAAAGGCAGTGCCAAAAAGGGAATTAGAAACACACTCCTTCCTGTGTTTCACCAGCTTATTGTATGCAACCTCCTCCAAAGTATCCATGGTATGGAAGCTAGAGAAGTGTTAATATGTTCAAACGTTACTAAGAAAAGCTATCCCTTCTCCCTTCCCATCACTTCACTCTTAGGCAGACAAAGTCAGCAACGGCCTTCCAGAAGTCATCCTTTGGTTGTCCTGCCTTGCAGCTGGCAGCCCCATGTCCATCCTACTGATGTAGGCGTCTACCAGAGGCTTCCAGAGGAGGCACAGTTATATACAGATATGGACTGGAAAAGATACATTCATCGTGCTCACCAAAACGAAAATAAAAGAGAGGCCGGTTTCCTGCTGTGCTGGCTGCTCTCTCTCTAGCGGCCGCTTCCCGGATGTCACAGACACCAATGTTGGCAGTGCGGAGCATTCTTCTGGCAGCTCCTTCACTGTGTTGCAGTCTACACCGTACCGCGGCAGCTCCATTCGCTGCTGTAACAAGTTGAAAAAAACTAATTAATTCACGTTTAGTTTTTTTACATTTGTTACAGCAACGAGTGGAGCTGCTGCCCCCATGCAGTAGAGCACACACGCACACGCACGCACAGACACCACAGGACACCCACGGAGCCAACGCGGGTCGATGTTCCACTCTGCCAACATGGGCGTTAGGAGTGTTAGCAAAGGTGCAGCGGGAGGACTGGATGTTCCAGCAGAGGGGAAATGCCTTTGGATTTCCTTTAGTTTGTTGAGTGTAGTCACAGAATGCAAATCCCTGCCCTTTCCCAAAGCCTCCAAACCCAGCAAAAGTCATGTCCATTTCCATACTGGTTCACAGTATCTCCAAAACCTCTATTCCCTTATAGCACCAAGATATAAGTCCATCAAAGCTTGTAAGTTATTGCATTCCCCATTAAAATAGTTTAATTTTTTTTTAAAGTCTAATTGGTCATGTATGTGATTGTTGAGATATTAACAGAAGCTTACAAAAGGCAGCATCTGTTTCGTCATCCTACTTCTTCTGGAAAGGATTCATCTCCCCCTTCCTGGTGAGCAGGGACTTAAGGCTGTTCAGATGAGTAAGGCCTTAGAAGGATTATATCAAATCAAACCTTTTCAAGCTTTGTCCAAAAGGTAACACAACAAAACAAACAAAAAGTACAAAGACAGCAAAAGACCCAAGCACAAATAGTACCTGTTTCTGGAGGAAAATACTTTAATACAGTAGAAGCAGGGTCTTCTACTACAATAAAATAATCCATTTAGCCATCAGCTAAATGACTGAGCTTTATATATTTACAAGAAAACAGCGGGCAATATTTCAATACTTGTTTTTCTTGATCCTCTTATAATCTTTCTTTACTTATTCCACATTCCTCGTGTGGGATTTTCCGGCAACTGGTTGAGCAGAAAATGTTCATTCCATTTTGTCCCATCTTTAAAACAGCTCTAAGTCAGCTGCATTCTCAGTCATGACCTCTTCAAATTATTGAACGGACCTCACTATAGGACTGGCTTACAGAGATCCTTCTGCTTCTCCTTACACTGCAAAATTTAAGTACCACAGCAGAGACCTTGAAAGGTAAATCTGTGAGGGTTCTCCACGTTCTCTCTTTCATTGTTACATGCATATGAATCCCCAGCAGTTTCAGCCATGGATATGGTTTGACCAGAAGACTGTGAGCTTTCTGGAGAAACAGCTCTATTTTCTTGTGTGAAGAAAAAAGAATAACAACTGAAAAAAAATTAATGGATTCTGGTACCAACTGCGCCGCTGCACTAAGGATTGCTGTGAGGCTCTCCATAACCCAGTAAATCTAGGAAGGTCTCATGAGAACCAGCTGTGAAGACTCATGTGTGTCTTATAGTCAGGTTAGATCAATAAATACCCAGAAATTTAATAAACTGCACCTCTGGTATTGTAATTCTGTTGATTTGATTTGCTTCATTCTCTAATGGCTCCCAGTGGTTCGGGAATGTCACAGACACCCTCAAACCAGGCTGTATCACGTCAGAAAACACAGGTGTCTGTAACACTGATCTCTTTTGTGGAGTTCCCACCAGTGGAGCAGACCAAGTGAAATCCAAAGGCACAAAATCAGCATTCTGCTATGGAGCTAGACAATATATAAATATACCTGACGAAGAAAGAACAAGGCAGTGCCTTCACACATGAGCAGTTTAAATAAAACCCCGTCAATTCTTTAAAAAGTAAGGATTTTGTAAAAGAAGGAGAAACTAGTGCTGAGGCCTGCGACAAAAACCAGGCTCAGAGAACAGCCAAGCCCAAGTGCAGCCTCTGTAAGGTGAGTAAGGAATGCATGGGCACACTCCTCTGAGACCAAGACAGAAGAGAGTCTACATCAATACCTACAACTACATATTGAACTTCATGATCCAGTGCTTCACAAGAGTGAAAGAACTCTGGAAAGTTCTTATACACATATATGAAATAAATTCAATGAAGCAATACATTATTAAATTTAGTTTGAAAGTATGTAATTTTACACCTTTTGGGCAAGTGTATGCATCCCATCCCTTAATACTAAAACCAAGTATGTGTAAAAGGTCAGCTGCCCACACACCTTAGGAGAAGCTGAACTGTAGGGATATTGAGGGTCTCTCTAGTGTCTTCAAAAGTGAGACTTGGACAGGAAACCCAGAAATGGAGGAAGTTACAAAGATCCAAGGTTCTCTTCCACTCCTGTGCCTACTTGTGTTCAGAAAACTTCACATGGCTGAGATGTTAATGAGCTAGGACATCACGTTTTCCTTTGGATTCTTGCATTCCTTCCAACAAACAATGCCTCACTAGCAAGCCTAGGCCGATTTAATTTTCCAGACATGACTGCCAAACCTACACCAACGTATGTAGAAAATGTACACACACATCAAAGCGGACATATATATAAAAATACACATTAAATGGATGGAATAAGCTTAGTCTGCATAACAATAGCTTTGTTTCTGCCACATGTATTTCTTCAGAGATGCAGATTTCAACAGTGGCAACTATCAGTACACTTGACATCTTCATATATTGCAAGCACAGATACACATACCGGGAGGCTGTGGCAGGTAGGCCCCAATTAATTTTGATCTCTTCTTTTCATATCCCTTCTGTGTGATGTCACCTGCCAAGAAAAGAAAAGGAAAATCAATAAGATGTGGATAAAGACAGTGTCTAGCTGCTTAATGGCAGCACTATCAGCTTAGCCACCATTACACTGTTAGTCTGTCCTGACAATTAGAATGAACAAATGAAAAGCACAGAATGATCATTCCACCCAGAAAAATCTCAATTTAGGCCAGAGCCATTCTCATAAGTAAATACCCAACCATGACTTATCCCAAGGTCCAGTCCAAAGTCCAGCAGCACAGAGCTGTAAAACCATTTTGATGTGCTGCACAGAAGCTTTCAAAAGCTGCAATGACCTTCATTAGGTTAATAAACAATGGATTATAGGGAATGAGTGGGCTTGTAGTGGCTGGCAAAACGCATCGCCGATTAGCATTTTCTATCATTAATGGGATTTTTCTAATCGAGCATGTAAGGCGTGAAAGACTTGAAACTGCTGCTATATCATTTCTGCAATATAAATGTTTTAGCTGATTTCTGAGCAGTACTGAGGAACAAAACCAAAACAATACAAATCTACAAAAGATCCAGTAGAAAATAGTACCATAAAGACTCTTTGTCAGGCTTTCCACTTAAGCATCAAAAAAAAACATTTCGGAGACAAATGTCTGTATTTCCTAAATTCAATTAAAGTGACACTTCACTGCATCTTAAGCTTCCCCACATAAGTTGTGGGTTTTTTAATAGAAAGATTAAAAAATATTTCTCTGTAAAAGTTTTTTAACAAAAAATTATGCATAATTAGTCACATAGAACAAAACCTATACTCTCAAGTAGTCTTAGAGTTCGGGAGAAGTTTGACACCACAGTAGAGATACATTCCTGCTCTGGAGCTAAATATTACATTTAATACATGCATATATGCTTGTGTTCAATATAAGCTACTCCAGACACTAAAAAGAGGCTTAGCTTTTACAATTAAAAGATTTTAAAAATAGCACCACATTCCCTGCCTTTCCATAGGCCTATCTGTTATTGTGAGACTCATCATGCAGCTAAAGCTCACTTGCAACACTGGACTTGTATATTTGTAAAGATTGAGAGCCTAGGAGGGTGGAAACCACAAAAAGAAGAGGAACTTTGGCTGTAGTGTCCATCTGGACACAGCAACGTGAGCTTGTTTGTGCTCCTCCATCCCTGCACTCAGCCTTTACCTAAGGACACTGTTTGCCAAGGGAACAATGCACTCATTTCAACCCCAGCTGCTCTGGCAAATGGGTGCTAAATTAGCCCCAATGCCTGCTCCTCTGAAATCAATAACTACATAACAACATCTTTAAATGCTATGCCTTGCTGAAACACCTTTTCTTGAGAATGGTTCCAGTAAGCAATAAGGAGGCAAAATTCTCCAAACCTCTCTGCCAGTGTCCTGAGCCAACCTCTCACCCCTGCTTCAAAACCAGTCCTTAAAATAACACCTATACTCTCCACTTCCCTATCTCAGACTGCTCTACAAAAGAAGTCTGCTGAAATATCTGTGTTTTCAAATGAGGGGAGCGAGACTGAAGCACTTCAATTGATAACATTCCCATATTTATGCAGGGAAGAAGTGGCAGACTTGGCAAGAGGTCCTAAGCCTTTAAAGTTCAAACCCACTGACTTTTCAAGCACATTTCTTCCCATTTTGAACACTTCTGGCATGTGTTCAAGCTAGTGAAACAAGCTCCCTCTCTGTTGTAATCATTGGCTTCTCACAAGCCAGACAGTAACAATAGATACAACTTCATTAAAATATTTTAATGAAAAAATGTGTTTGCTTTTATTTGAAAATTATAAAACGTGAACAAAATTTTCTTTTAAACTGTTGCTAAACAAATTACTATTGACTTCCTGTGCTCATCAACACCAAAGTCTCACACATTCCAGATGTATCCTGAGCAAAAATTTTACTATTGCTCTTTTAGGAGAGCAGAGATACCCCATGGAGAACCACAGCTCCACTGTGGTATGTGCAAGCTGGCAATGCCATTTTAGATATGAAACTATTAACAACAGGTGCTTGACTACTGGTTCCTCTTCCACTCACATGGCAGTACATCCACATACAAATTGATACCTCAAGCTATACATTCCAGACATGGCTCATGCAATCTGCACCCATTCCTGCCTTAAAGTTTCTTCCACTAGTTTGAAAACCTATATTGTCCTTAATGGGATGGAATGGCAGGAACAAGCAATTTCTTTGACACCAAAGTGGGAAAGAGAAAAATCAAGCGTTATCTCTTGTCAGTAATAATCTTTTATCCAAGTTGGTATCCAGACTCACTCTTTTGATGTTCACCATTAAAGAATTACTCTGAGCAGAAACAATAGTGACTTCTTCCCCAGACCACTGATTCCATCAAAAATCCCAAACAAAATGAGGTTCTGAGACAATTTAATATGAAAATATTTCAGTTTCCAGGACCAAACAGCAAATTAGTTTGGAATTATCACTAAACTTTCTATAATCATGTCCATCACTTTCCAAGTAACCAACTATAAAAAACATGCAAAAGTGAAATATAAAATCTCCATCATTTTCATTGTAGCATCACTTTCATTATTTTGAGGTGGAAGGAAGTCAAGTGTATCATCTCATCCAGGGAACTACTATGCTTTATTTATCAGGATTAATGCTACTTGTATTCATTTGTGGTTTTTGTATTCATTTGTGTGACTGACTTTAGATTATAAACAATAGCTCATTAATCATTAAAATATTATTATGACACATGTAAATCTATTGCATTTCAAAGCTATGTTGGACTCACTGTGTAAGCTCCTACTATATACTAAGCACAGCTCACCAAATGTTACGTGAGCTCAAACTCTGCTCTTACCATAAATCACCATTCACTCAGTTTCCTCAACACAATACTAAGACCTTTGGACTATGTTCTTCCTTCCTTTGCAAATGAATGTGATAATTTTACAACCATCATCTGAGGAGCAAACCCCTTTCCAGTTAGGTCCACCTAGCTCATGTTCTTCCACTGTGCAATGCTGCATTTAGTCTTGGCTTTTCGAGAGTATCAACAGGGAAACAGGAACTATACTTTCTTGCCCTGGGAAGAAAGGATTTATGGTATCTTTCTGTTTTTAACTAACTCTTCTCTTGAAAAGACAGCAGACTGAAGGAGGGGAAAGGGTCTCACCTACAATGTCCTTTGAGCAGACAGACTGTGTTGGGTTTTCTATCTACTCTCCAAAGCCTCTGCAAATTTAGACCACCTTGCATCACAGATAAGGCTTGCAATGGGTATAAGGGTTTAAGGAAAAGACCAGGCCATGGATGGAGGGATGATGACAAGACTCCAGCACTAAGGATGTGCAGGAATAGAAGGAGCACATGGCTGCAGGGCACTCTGGGGATGGGTGTCCCTGGGACAAGACACCATCACATAATGCAGCTGAAGGGTGGCACCTCCATTTAGCAGCTCCCTGCAGGCCTCTGCTCTGCCTGCCTGTCTTCTGCTTTTGCTCTCGCCCCATCCCCTGGTCTTGGCTCTGCTCCCAAACTCTGTCCAGCTCTGCTACTTCTCAGCTTCATCCCACAGCTGGTCCCCAGCCCCTGCCCTCCTCCTCACTCCCTTCCTCCCAGGCTGCATTCACTTCATTGCACCCAAAGATCTCAGCCTTCTGTTTGCATCAGCACTCTCCAGGTTTTTTTGCCCCCGAACATATTGCTCTTTTCCTCCTCTCCTCCACTGGTGATCTTGCAGGTTTCCACCATGGAGAGGCCATAGGTGTATTCCCTGGGGGCTGCTGTGCTCGAGGGTCAGCAGGGGAGGGCAAAGCACCAGGCTGAGAGACCTGAATGCACCAACAGTGAGCTTGTGTTACCCTGCTTTTTTCCATATTTAAAACGGGCTGTCCAAGGACTGCTGGACAGCAGGCATGCAGTACACTGACCCTCTTTCACCAAAACAAGTTCATTTCTACTGAAATAAGTCTTAGAGAGTCTCTCCAGGCACAAGAGGGAAAATGCCACGTTTGCAATGTAAAGGGACAGCACAAACAAAGACCATCCACCCCTCCAAGGAGGAAAGTTGCCCAGTCAAGCTGAGTACAGGACCAGGGCTCTGGCACTCTGTAATCCCACTGCCATCTCTTTTATTTGTGACTTGTGCCCCTGTTTCTGCAGCTTCCCCAGCTGCAGATGGCAATGCTCCCCGACACCAGTGCCCGCAGACAACAACTCTTCTGGAGCTATATTTAGCCAAGCCGCGCTGCAGTGTAAGTTCATTCGACTGTGCTCATCACAACTGTTCCTGTTTGCATTTGACCCTGTGTTTTCTTTGAAAATTCACTGGGTTTTCCTCTTCCTTCAAAAGTGCTGGATTTCAGCCTCCTTACAATGATCTAAAGCTGGGGCAGGTGGGTCAGAGCAACATAACTACAGCACAAATCCGTCACGAGCAAGAAAGGAACGCCAGGTAATAGAGAGCCCCTGGGGATAACCACATTGGGCAAGACACTTTGA
Organism: Notiomystis cincta; assembly: GCA_013398075.1. Taxonomy (NCBI): domain Eukaryota; kingdom Metazoa; phylum Chordata; class Aves; order Passeriformes; family Notiomystidae; genus Notiomystis; species Notiomystis cincta. The sequence continues at coordinate 164,316 of VZRX01017794.1, read as the reverse complement.
GGAGCAAGAAATGCCTGTAAATGTTGAAGTTGTTCCCATTATCCTATCCCCTTTCTGGGCCTTTCCATGAGTCAGCTCCATCCATTTGTATGTCATGTCCTACACTGAAGCACACTTTAAAACAAAAATGAAAAGGCACATTTTGTAATCAGCAAATTATTAACTTCTTAGTGTTTTGTTGAAGGGAAGGTTGTCAAATGTGAAAATATTTCCACATGAAAATATCTGGGCATTTCTACCATTCCTTAAAGCATTTGCATTTTCAAAGCTGAGAGTTGTTAGAAACAGTGGTACCACAGAAAAATAAGGTGCTGTGCTTCTTTCATGAAAGTAAAATTTTTAGAGTTGATATAGTTCAAACATTTCATTTTCAACTGAAATGCCTATTAGCTGATCTATTACCACTTCTAAAAACAAACACGTCCAGCCCTGAAGAACTGCTACCATGATACATGAAGTAAATGTATTCAAAATTATTGCATTATACAGAGGAGGAAAAAGAAATAATAAAACCCAATACAAGCTAAATTTCACCACATCGTTCTTTTTCTCCTGGAAGATGCCAAGAATTCTTACTGATCTCAGCCTTTCACGACACAGCACACGTAAAAAGCTCACGACAAAACCAGGGACCAAAATCACCTTGTTTAGTGCAGTGAAAAGTCAATTTTATACTCCGTGATCTCGAAGCCTGACTGATGCTGCTGTTTTCACTACACATACATGTTTTCAAAATGAAATTTCAGGCTGGGACTCTGAATTAGTTTAAGGCACTTATGGAAAAATCCACCATGGGAAATAACGCAATCAATAACTCCTCTCAAGCACAGACTAACACAGAGCTCGCCGGTGAGTGCCTTTCCTTTGCCCATGATTTTCTGCCCTCTAAAGATTCAATTTTCTGTACGACTTGTTTATTGCTGATGACTCAAATTCAGTGTCAGCATCTTGGCAAGAGGGATTTGAATGAAACAAAGCTCCTCATAAAGAGAACTGTGAGTCATTTACTTCTCCCACTCATGATGCAGACAGTCTCCCTGTCTGGTCTCCCAAAAATATGCTAAGAGACAAAAGATTTCATTTTGGAGGGTGCAAGTACTGAGATACCAGAACTCCACAAATATATCATGTAACACGTACAAGAACACAAAAATATATATCAGGAGTAATTTTCTTTTCCAATGTCTTTTAAAAATGATGTTTAACCACAGCAGTAGCTCAGAAAACTGCTCAGAACTAGGATGAAGAAACAAATGGCAAACTATGGCAGTGGGCAGAAAAATTAATGGGATCCCACACTTTCACTGCAACCAGTGCTATAAATTACAGAACTGCTCAAGTGTCCTTAAGGACATTATGCTGCAGCTTGAAAGTTCCAATGGCAATTTTACCCACCTATACCTGAACTCCCTTTTTCCCCCAAGGATACATTTTGTTCCTGTTTGTTGCAAGCAAAGCAGAAAATGGCTGAATTTCAGTGAAAGATAAGGAAGAGTGCTCCATGTGTACTTATAATATGAAGCTTATAATGTTTCCTAAAGAGGGCTCTAATTCAGGAGAAAATATTTAATCAGATTATGCTATTAACAGAGAAGGTAAACTATTTTAACAGGGCTGAAATAAGAGATTTAAGGTGTTCTGAATTTTGAAAGTATTCCTGTTCAAAATAAATACTTTCTTCCCATTCTTTTGATAGATAAACTAGGTATCTGCTGCATAACCTGCCAAGTGTTTAGTTTTAATTCAAATTCTACTGTTTTAAAGAGGTATGTGAGCAGCAAAGAATTTTATATAGAAGCCATTTTTTAGCATCTCCACCTTGAATCCCAGAAGATCCCTTAATGAGTTTCCCCACTTACTTTCTGCTCCCAAAGTCTTCAGCACATTTTTCCAAAACCCAAAATACTCCTGGGCTTCAAAAGAAAAAAAAGCAAGGGGGGTAGGGGGGATCTCCCCAGAGGAGCCCCGAAACACCTGATTTAAGGCAATTAACCAGTGCAGGATGCTGTGACTGAGCCGTTCTCGGGGCTGGCGGGCCGGGCATCCCGGAGCTCCCCGCACCGGGAATTTGCGCGGCACTACTTTTATGGCCTGGATTATCGTAAAGTAAACAGAGGCCGCCTGAGCAGTGAAGGTTTCCATGCTCAGTGGCAAGGGCTTGTTTCATTATTTAAAGCTTTAACGAACACTTTATATAATGAAAGCAATCCTTGCCATTTTTGGAATTTTATGACTGTTAGGACCCTTCATAATGTTGTTTTCCTTCCTTTATTGCTTTATAAGGCTTATGGGGCACCCTTGAAGTGTATATCCTTTCTGCAGCTGCTGGAAGCTCATCTTTCATCTCTCCACTGGCTTTACTGTTGCCTATGAGGCATTTGCCTGTTCCAGTTATTCTCCCTGTCTCTAACACAAACCGTGCAGAGTCAGATCTTGCTCAAGATAAAAATAAAATACAATTCTGAAAAGTATGCCTAAGGAAACATTCCTGATAAATGTTATTTAATAGGCAGGCTTTATATTTCAAGTTAGAAATGTTCCCTACAGAAAGATAATTACAGCAGAAATCCCACTTATCATTATTTAGAATTTACAGTTCAGAGCAAATTAGACATTTCTATAAATGCTGTGCTGCGTGCTGCAAATTTGTGTCCCGATTTTTTCCCAGCCCTGAAAATGCTTTGGAAAAAAATAATACAGCAGGAGGAGGAGGAGGAGGAATCCTAAAGGAGGAACACATAATATAGGTATGAAACAAAATTGAGAAAAAAGTATGTGTGCATATTTGCTCCTCTGGGTAGAAAAATATGTTCAAGGCTTTTCACTAGGAAAACCCTGCAATATCTAAATAAAACGGTAAAATTCGTTAATAGTGACATTTCTTATTTTTGCCACTTCTCCAGGAAGTAGCCTATGAAAATAATTCTGATTGCAACCTTGTGCTTTTACGTCTTTTCACTACTTTTGACATCACTAAGTTTACCCAAAAAAGTGCAAATGGGTTAATCTTCTTGGAAGAGAACACAAATGTTCCAAAAATCAACAGATTTCTAATCCTTCATCCATAATTTTGCTCCCAGTACATTGATGCATCACAGTATGACTGCAGATCTCTTCCCAAATTTTAATTCAGAACCGAAATCTGGAACTCCTGCTTTCATATGCTGGAGGAAACAAAAATAAGTAACTGCTTTTACCTGATGTATTACAGCATATTGATTTGGGTTCACCATAAAGCGTTTGTATTTGGTATTAGTTATGCTAGTCAATAACAGAACTGATTCTATCTGCAATATCTAAAAAATGTTATTTTACCTTAATGTGGGTTAAAGACATTATGTTGATTTTAAAAATAGGTATTTAGAGCAGTTGTACTGTAGTATTAGAATGCCAAAATGTCCAAATCTCTTCCCACAGTTTTTGTAAAAATAGAACCTCTTCTGGGGAAAAAACCCAAAAAAACTCTTCATGCAAATGCAAATTTCCACATACTTTGACAACTGGATGCAAAGAGAGAAAAGCACAGATATCTTAACTACCATGGGAAAACTGAAGCAGGAATACTCCCTTTTTAAACAGTTTGAAGACCACTAATGGTTGTGGAAGAATATTGAGGGGTTTTAAGCAGTTGTGAATAGGAACTGGAATTACCATGACAACTATGCTGAGTGACCATAGTGTCTTTAAAAATGTATACTTGGGAGATCATTGAGCCCAATAATCTGGTCTACCATTTTAGTGCACCATGTTTTGCTACATGACATATACCACTTTGGAGAATTTAAAAAAAAAAAGTAAGGATTTCTGAAAGAAACATAAATGTCTTCCATGACAATATTCACTTTTTTTTTCTGAAGTGATGGTGTTTGGTTTACTAAACTCAGTAAATAAGTTATTTCCTGCACTACCACAAGCGTTCTTGCAAGCAGTCAAGGATCAAAACTGCCCATTGCTCATAAAAGCCTGATACATCCATCATCTGCTTTCCTACTCCCAACAGTTGAGAATCACTCCTCTCATAAGCTCAAAGTGCCCAGGGGTAATTAATGTGAGCAATGCTGTGCTCAAGGAAGCCTCCAGACATCTCCAAGTTCTGATAAGCAACTCTCTCAACAACTTAACCCACACCCATGCTGCCTTCATCCCAGTCCCAGTAACTCCAGCTCTTTCTTCAAGCTTTCCAACAAGAGTAAAAGAACTCGTTTCCTTCTAAAAAAGCCCCCAAAAGTATAGAAACACATTCACTTAAAAAGCATCCAAAAGGGAACAAGCTCCTCAGACACACAGCCCAACATCCTGCTAGGCAAGAACAGCAGATCTGAGTGAACACCCTTGCTCTGAGTGATGAGCACTCCAGCAACAACACTGAATACTTACTGACATCCTCTCTGCCTCAGCAGATTTCTAACTACTCTGTGCAAAATAAAACTACCTCATTTAGAGTTCCCTTCTTAGAACTGAAAGATGGCCATTGATGGATTTACCTAAGAGGCAAGATGTTATTTCAAATCTGGAGGAGAAAGAAGTTTAGTTTTATGTGCTTTTATACATGCCCTTATACATGAAGGCATCTCCTCCAGTTTTATGTTTGTGAGACAGGCTGCACATGGTCCAAAACATAAGCCACATAGATTCAGAAAAGCCCACACCTCTTCCTACAGTATTTCTTCTTGGTTTTCAGTTAGGTTCTTGCCATGATGGCTGTGATGGACCCCTTGTGTTACTTCACCTGGGAAGACAAGTTTCACTAAGCAGAGGAGCACTTACAACTCAGACACAGAAAGAGGTTGCATTCAGGTACATTTTATGAATCCAATCAACACCCTCTGACTCACACTGCACAGTCCAAATAATCCTAAGCAGGTGCAAAATGGTGTTACTCTTGTTCTACCTCTCATACAGCTGAAAAATAACTCTAATTTTACTGCCAGACACAGAAAACACCACACTCAGGAATTTCTGAACTGTAATACCATAGTATATAAATACTGACACTGCCTTTCCAAGGAAATTCATTCATAATTTTGTGCCTCAGTACTTCACTTTAGCACAGGAGGCACCAGCCCCAAAGCAGACCATCTGCAGTCTACTTCTGTCCCACTGCTGACTGGTGAGAGACCACAGAGGCTGCTTGGGGATAAACAGAGCAACCTGCAAGTGATGCCTTCCCTAAAGAAGCACTGTGGAGGGAAGGATGATGGTTTTATTCATAAAACTCACTGCTCACTTTCACTTGAGGAAAAAAGTGACCTCCCATTTTACCAACTTTATCCTTCAGGAGGTCTTAAAAGGTGTCAGACAAGTACACAGCAGCTTCTGTATCACTGAGTCCCATGTACTGCAGAAGAGCTTGTCAAACACTCTTAGGAAGAACTGAGTCTCATCTGGAACTAAATTCAGCAGTACTCATTTTTTTAATTATTATTCCAGGCTGCTATAGCATCTTCTTTCCATTCTGGGGGAATTTTTTCACTGATCTCGATCTTTTCAGCTTGAAATAATTATTTTCCATTTAATCCTATACCACTGGCTTTCCTGGTTCCTTGGTAGGCAAACTTCATTTGTCTCAAAAAAAGTGAACTACCTCAAAAAATCAAGAGATCGGCCAGTTTTGTAAAACCTATCTTATCAAAGATAATTCAGGTTATGTTTTATCAAGTTTAAAATTACCTCCCTGTCCTTAATTTTTGCTTTTAGCATTCCAGTACTGATATTATCTAGTTGCCTATTTCAGCAAATTTTTCTTCCACTGTTACTAACTGTGTGTTACTAACACACAAACTGCTTCTAAAAAGACAAAGGCTTCCCAAACTGCAGAGTTCCTGGAAGTATTTATTTTCCTGCTAACATGAAAAAACTAAACACTCGTTTCTATTAATATGCAGTTCTAAGAAACCCAGTTCAGATTTTTAACCAAATCTGGGACTGTAAACTAAGGAAAATGTATGCAGAGCAAAATGATCTACCTATCTTGGTGATGTAGAGTAAATGAAATCTGTCTCTGGTCTCAAGAAATCAGAAAAATTAATCCTTATTTTATAGACTGCAAATGCAATTTAGGCTGATATGTTAAAATGCATTTTGTTGACAGTCTATTTGATCCAACAGCCAGATATGACAAAACAAGCAGCTATTTAAAGGCCTTTGCAATACATGAACTGCAATTCATGTTAATAAGACACCCAGATCACTTCATCTTTTCTATGTAAAACACTGCATTTGAAAACTGTCACTAGGGTATTTCTGCATGAACCAGAGTACTGAAACTCCACTTTTAAAAGAAATAACCTAAAACGTATTCATGTCATTTTCCCACTCTGTTCCACAAGAACCTCAAACTGCAAGATGAATTAACATCATTTGATTACTCAACTCAATTCCAAGCATGTTACTAAAGGAACAGAAAAGCCCAAAAGCACCTCGCTGTTCTCCTGTTATGTGGGCAAAGTGTTTATGAAGCACTGGAAATATACATCCTTTGACTCAAGGCCTCCTATTACCCAAAGGCTGACTCAGATCCTACTCTCTTAAGTCTGCAAAACAACTTGAAAGGAAAAATAGTTGCATACCTTCAATTACCTCAAGACACAATCGATGTCCCTGTTCTCCACAGGATTCACAATATCTGACAATTCCATTTTTTTCCCTGCTGTTGTTCACCTCTGAAGGTTCCTAAAGGTCTGTAACATTATTACAGACCTAAAGTGACAGCTCATACTGATGCTGGCACAAAGCAGCTGTTCTCATAGGAGACATTATCCTCCAGAGCCTGTGAAATATGGCACTTGGAAATCTGCAAGCCTCTGCTAGGTCCAGAGCACACACTTCCATGCAGCTGGAAAATCAGATCTCCATACTCTCATCCTTCTTTTTCTCTGTTTCCAGCTTACAACTTCTCCTGATCAAGATATGGAAATTTGCTGTGGTAAGCCAGATGTGCAAACATTTTCTTTTTTTCCTCAGTTCTGAGTTCATGATTTATTTCATACGTTAATGAGGTTATTCTGTGATTTCTGTAGCCTTTTCCCTCAGATTTCAAAAAATAATAAAGTATTTCAAGCCAAAAGAATCCACTAATTTCACATCCTTGCTTCATTCTTTCCTGCAATATAGAGTTCTTTTCAAAAAGAAGCTGGAATTAAACCATAGCTATACTTGCTAAAATAAAAGCAAGCAGAATTTTACTGAGTAGTGTTCATTTTCACCTGTGCTAGAAGCCAAAGCCAGCACTGCCTTTCTAACAGGCAGGCATTTGCAAAGGCCATTTCCCACGATGACAAGTTTCAGCACTTGAGTTTGGCTTTAACAGACAGGGCTGGTTGTTTAGAAGTTTTTAAGAAAGCCCATGAATGCATGTTTGTGTCAATATGTCAAAATATACTCTTCTGCTCTTGTTCTCCAATTGCCATCATGCAGTGAAAAGTAGCTAATTATTATTGCAAATGTTTGTTAATTCACTGGCTTGCAGGAATTCCCCTTGTGGCTTATTCACTTTGTGGATCTGTAGGTAAACTGGCAAACATGCCAGCCTGAGGACCCAGGAACACCAATAACACACCTCACAAAACCCAGCACTCCATTTGTTTTTACATTTATAATACAGCTATCCTTTAGAAGTGCCAATAAAGATTACTTAACATGCAGAAAACCAACAAGAGATTTGATTTAATAATCTGTTATTAAGTCCGAGCTGGGAAATAGGACTAGCAGAGCCTGGGAAGACAGCCATCTTTTTAGAAATCAAGAATTAAGGTGGGATTTACACAAATAAACACAAAACACTGAATTTCCAGCACAATTCAGATTCACACAGATTGCTTTGGACATGTGACCAGCACCAGCCATCAGCTTCCAGCCTTCAGCCTTGTAGTGCCCCGTGTCCGTGGTCCCCAGTCCTGCAGCCGAGTCCTCGGTGGCCCTCAGGTGCTGCTGACCCGACTGCCCCACGTGGGTGGACAACTGCCCACTTACACCTGGCAAAAGCACACATGAAGTGTCTGCTGGAGGCACACTGCTGCTTGCTGTCCTACAGGAGCAGAGCCACAGATCCAAACAGACTGTAAATGCACATGGGCAGAGGGACACGGCACTCAGAGCAGCTGCTAGACCAGGTGATGCTTCAGAAATAACTTGACATACCTGAAACACTAGGCACAAACCATGCTTTAATTTTCTTCTGCCTATTTCTTACCCAGACTTGATATTTTCCTCATTCCTCTCTTTCCAGTGGACTCTGATGCTGCAAGGCTGTGCCAGAATCCCATTTTCAGTGATCTTCATTCTGGTCTACCTTCTTTTCTGCCTTGCAAATAATCAGCTGCTCAGTTCTGCTTCAGCTGCCCACACCTTGGTGTGCACCCTACCTGAGCACTGGCCAGCCTCCCTCAGACCTGCAGACCACAAAACTGCATTGCAAACATCTTCAACCACCCCCTTGCTGCTTAATGTTCACAAGGTTTAGAAGCTGTTTTAAATCTATATTTATCAATCATCCACATTCTCAGGCATTACTCATCCTAACATCCTCCTGGATCAGCTGAGTCCAGCTAAGGCCAAGGCTGACCCCAGACCTCACAACTGCTCCCCTCTGCACTCAGTTTGGAGGTTTCACTGTCTGGCCCCACAGCCATTCCTCACCATTTCCATTTGATGTAATCACTACTGCATGACTTCTTACCATGGTAGGTAACACTGCAAAGCCAACCTCCCCATCTGAACATCTCAGTTTTCACTGCAATCTTAATTTTTATAATTCAAACAAGGACAGCATAACCAGAATCAAGATGTTTTCTTTAACTAAAAGGTGATCCCCACAATAGTTATATTATATAATTAAAATAGTGAGTGGATGTACATTTAAGATGGAAAGATGCATCATCTTTGTGTCTTCCTGAAGGCAACTAAGGCTTCTGCCACTTTTCTAATAAAGTCATGCTTTGGGTGTCTGAAGACCTTAATTTTCATGGATGGAAAAGCGTAAGAAACACAGGAATGATCACACTGGATCCCATCCAGTGTCAAAAACGGAGGAATGGTCCCACTGGATCCCTTCCAATGCTCTCTCATGTCTCAGTACATGCAGTTACTCAGAGGACACAGTAAGGCAAAAAGTTTCAAAGAGAAAATGTAAACAGTCCATGCTCCTCACAGTGTCTTTATATCAAAAGCTATTAGAGATTCACCTAAACCTCAGAGCACGACATTGCAAAAACCACTGCAACACCTCAGAGTACCTTTTGTCTCCCTAGAAAAACTGGAACCCTGTTTTGAAACTTGCTGGTCTTGGCCTCAATAAGTTTCAATGGAGAATTAATTCCACAATGTAATTACACCCAGTGTGAATTTTCCAACTTTTAAGTTATTTAAACATCCCTCTACCCTCTGCCATGAAAAGTTCATGACATACCTTCTCTGCAGCATTCATTATTTGACACACTTTTGCCAGTTCCTCCTTGCAAGATAATTAACTCCACATTTTCAAGACTCTTTAGATACAGTTTTTTTCCACACGATTCATCATTCTCACCCCACTACCAGAGTCACAGGCCAGTTCCCCTGTGGGTCAGGCAAGGCTCACTGAGGGTACTGCAGGGAGAAACACTGGATCATGCTCCAGCCTGGGGTTTCCCAGTGCTCCCAGTCCAAGGCTCCCAGCTGCCAGTCCAGTGCAGCACTGCCCACACACCCCAACTACTGACACTCATGTTCTCATCTCTCTTCCAACCCAACTGTCCCCATCCTGAAAACTCTGAATACACACCTTTGTCCCAGAGTCAGTTTTTACAACCATCAGCTCCCAAACACAGAGATTTGCTAGGATAAACTGAGGAAACTCAACAGATCTGCTTTCATAGTGAAGTTGTCCAAGGTCAGAGGTTTAAAAGGAAAATAAAAATCCATGTATCACACACAGAACATGTTTGGAGTACTTCAGATATTATAAAAAAAATATAAAATATTATATGCATCATTTATTTCTACATTGCTAAAAGCTTTCCTTATAATGCTTGCAATTTCAGTACCATCAATCATTATGTCATCATTAGAACTGAGTTTTTCTGTTGGATTTTTTTTCTAATTACTAATTACTTACTGATGTAAAAAACACATTTCTTCCAGGATAGCACAACTTCTCTGGTTCTTTCCAATCAAAATTATGCTACCCCAGAATGCTCTCTGGATTGAAGGAAAAAGGTTTGAACATCCACAGCAATCTAAGCCTATCTCATCTGAGAATATTAAACCCAGGAGAGTAAGAGGGTTGAAGGGATTATGAAGACAAAGAGGTATTTTTGCTTCCTCCAAGTTAGAAAAAAGACTTTATCTAATAAAAGAAAGAATCCCCTTTCCACTTTTTTCTTGTTAGGATTCTGTTCCAAATCTTTCAAAAAGAAAAATAAAATCACACTCTTACTAACCCCTTCTCTATAACTTCTTTCCAAAAAGTGGTTAAGGTAGTGACTAGTGTATAAATATTTCTAAATACCTTAGTGGCTTGTGATTTTAAATCTGATAAACACATAAAATTTCTTTTTTTTTTTTTTCTTTGAAACTATACACATATACACACATACACAAAATAAAAATACAAGTGACTGAAACTAGAGAGAATCAAGAGCTGAAACTAGAGAGAGAAATGTAGCAGTCCAAACCTCACCAACAGCATATCTTCTCCCCAGTGGCTATCAATTTACTTTTTGTTTTGGAAGCTGGAAGAAACAATCCCAGGACAGTTTCCTTTTAAATCTAAAAAGCAGTGTAGTCAAGCCTCTACACCTAAAATATTTGCTGATTTCTTTAGACATGGCTAACTCCTAGACACAAGTTTGGTATGAATATAGGATTACTTAAAAAAATCAAATGCAAATGTTATATCAATGAGCACTTTGGTGAAATCAGTACCCATTTCAGTAGCCTGGAGGAATAAAGACCTTCCTTTTTCAACTTGCATTTGCACTGGTATTTAAGCTTGTCTTACATAAAGATATCTGACACTTCTTTTGCACAAAATTATGATAGAACATACAACCACTGACTCTTTGGGCTCATAAATTCTGCAAGGGATCAAAATACAAGAGCATACTGCAGCTGTAACTTGGGTTGTGTTTATAGGTACTCTACAGGCATGTCCAGGCAACACTGGCCCATGCTCTTAAAAATCTGGGCAAATTCAGGAGTAGCTGAATTTGCAAACACCTTCAGTCACTTGCAGGTATCTCTGCTTACCAGTGGGCCACTGTTGGTAATGGCTGACTAAGGGAAGGAACATGGACAGCCAGGATGCAAGTAAAATTTTTTAAAAACCATATATTGACTACAGTGTTTTTATTAGGTTAAGTTCCCATTTGCCAAAAGAGTTTATGCAAGGCTAAAAGCTCCTAGGAACTAACACTGAAATGTCTTTCTTTTAAATTACAATAATTTACAGAACTGACTACTTCTGGCCCAGAAATCATCACTGTGTAGTGCTGACCTGTTCTGTAGTTTCAGGTGCACTATCAGAGCATATTAGGACACACAGAGCCTGGAACAGCACTTTTCCCTGCAGCTTCTAAATACCACTGGAATATAAATAATGTGTAATAACAGGCATTCCATTTAGACCTCCACCATGAAAAAACACTTGCCTCGAGTTGTATACACCAGGCTGTCTATACATTTTTACTCTTTAACCTCTGCAAGCTGTATGTCAAACAGCCCCTTTAAAAATCACAAATTTCTGCAAAGTCAGGCACTGCATAATGGCTTATTTCACAAGTTACACTCTGCATACATATGTATGAAGAAATGGCAGGGGAAAAAAGCAGCTCCACTTATTTGTCTTTTGGTCACCTAATCAAAAAGGTGATTGGATTCATTTTTACCATATCAATGAAGTCACTGGAGAGCAATCACAACTGTTTTCCCATGTGACAGATGAATGGCCTTTGCCATGGCCTCAGAGAAAGACAAGCCCATGCTTTGTCCAGGTACACCAGGGCCACGGTTCCCTTCTGCTTCCACATGGAGGGAACATCAGATGTACTGCAGCCCTGCTTGCTCTCTTTCCTTCCTCACAGCATATCAAAGGGCTTATTTAATTTCTTTCACAGGAGACCAGGAGGACACCAGCCAGGAAAAGATGTAAGATGTTAAGGATGTTTGCTATGCATGATCCGAAGGGGATACACAAAGTATCCTTTATTTCCCAAGGGAAATCACTGCCCTAATGCAGCCACAGTATTTAACACTACAACTGAAGATTACAGAGTGCGACTCAGGCCTTGACTTACGTAAAACCCACGCACGCATCCCTGAAACTCAGTTCAGCAATTTTGCTCGCCAAAGAGTATCACAGATTTGTCTGAGGCTCACTACTGCCTTTCCTCCTCCAAAACACTGTCATTTTGTGAATTCTCTTTCCCATCAGAATCAATTCAATGCACTTTATTCAGGACTAAACCACCAACAACTTTACAGAGTCCTCTCTTCTTGACTTTATCTCTCTGTCCTACAGAAAATGGCACTGCTTGCTTTTATTTAAGAGTTTGGCAAGTCACTGATGGAGCCTCCATGGGTCCCAGAGATGTTATTACTATGGTTTACAGAGGATTTCCACGCCCAACCTTGCAGGCAGGCACTGATCTCAACCACAAGGTTTCCACATGAAGCTGCACCTCAGAGACCTGAGTGCCTTGCCACCCTTTGTCCCTTTCATCTCTCCCAAAGCAGGAGCCTTGGCAGCTCTCTCTCCTCACACAGCAAATGCAGGGCACTGCTAATACACTGGTGGATCTTCAGCAATGGATTCAGCAGGTGCTGTTCCCACCAGGAGTGTTTACACAGTCTCCAGAAAATCTCACTGGTAAATCCTAGAAACATTGCCAGGTAAGCAAGCTACTTACTTATCTGGCTACCCCCCAGTACAGGACTAACAGAATCTGATAAAACTTGGGATGCAGGCTCCTGCAAAGCTATGGGCTGCACTGGCTATCTGAAAAGAGTGGAAAATAACAGAATAACAGAATATATATTCATTATCTATTTATTTTAAATAAGAAATATGTATATGAATACATAATCAATTAATACATTACTTACAATAACTGGAAATTAATAAAACAATAATGGGAAGTCTGGTACAGTTGTCAAGACATTGAACAAGCCTAAAATATAGAGCCATAGGAAACTTAAAAACTGAACTAAACTACCTTGTGTTCTAGAACAGGGAGGGAAGGGGGACATGGGGAACCCGGATATAAGCTTGGTGCCCAAATGGCATTTGGACTACCTACAGCTCCTCCTTTCAGCCTCAGCCTCTTCTCCTTCAGCTACAGGCAGATAACCTTCAGCCTACTCCTGCTGTACCCTAGGCCCTGCTGAGAGAGGCAGCCACAGAATCAGAGTATCCTAAATGGGCAAGGACCCACAAGGATGATGAAGTCCAACTCTTTTCCTCTATTGTTCATGAAAATTCAAGGTTGCAAAGCAGTGTTACATTGGACAACAATGCAGGCTGCCTGTGTTCTCATTTATACAAACCTAATTTAGTATTACACTTCCTCTTCTTTCAGCCACAGCCTCTGCTTCTTGCAAGCAGCAATCCCAGTATGGACTCAAAAAAAAGCCTCTGCAAGCTCTGCTTTCTGAATACTGTTCTGTAGTTACTTGCATCTGTAATTTGCTCTCACAGAAATAAATGCTAATGTGCTTGGAAAATGTGACTTAATTTTGTGATGTGAATGAGTTTTCCTGTGTAAATCTCTCTACACAATTTTATGTTATTCTTTCTAAAAAACAGAAATTACTACTGCATTCTAGTTGCAGTTCCAGAGTGAATACTGAGATTTATACTCTGAGATTTACCATGGCATTACACAAGGGAACTGCTCTAACCTCCCCTCCTGCTCTTACTAACAACACAAGTGTTGTGTTCACATTATGTTCAGCATTTGAGATGGATGCATTCACTAACCATAAGATAAAGTAACAAACACTGAATAGTGAACAGACATTTCCCCATATTTCACAAACCCATCTAAGAAATCCTTGGTCATTGGTGCAGGAGGCTTTCACATGTCACTCATCACAACTTTATCTCCTAAGAAGAAAATCAAGGAAGGTGACTTATCCCCAAACTCCCACCTCTCTGGCACCAACCACAGGCAAGGTGATGGCAAATCACTGCTTTACATAAATCTTCCTTTTTTGTGCTCCAAAGAAAGAAGAGGGAAAGTCAGAAAAAAAAAAAATAATGATTCCTTAAAAGAGTTAAGGAGTTAATTACTACAAGCAATTACAGATATATATTCATTTCAGAAAGCAATCTTACAGAAAGACAACTTTATGAAGCAACAGCATCTGAGATTTTGCCTTCCTAAAGGAGCTAAGACAGAAAGAATTTCACCTGCTTTGCATCTGCATGCATATATAGGTCCTGCTATTTGGCACAGGGATGCAGCTTAGAAAAAATGGTTCCTCAAATCACATACCACCCAGTATTGCAAAAGCCATGGAAATTCCAGGCTCTACCCACATTTCATTCAGGTAAGATGTGCAGTAGCCCTTATCTCCTTTAGTTTGAGGCCACACTGCAGGATCATTTACTCTGTTATTCTGAATAAGACACTAGCAATGTCTCAATGCAAATGCTTCTTTGTAATATAGTGGGTAATTATCAACAGCATCATGGCACCATATCCTCTTGTTATAATTACTTCAGTACATAAAGAAATAAAATAAGTGTGACTTGCCAGAAGTCATGTAGGCAGTCCATGGCAGCAGTGAGAACTGAATGCAGATCTCCAGGTTGTATATTACCCATAATATCAAACTACTCTTTAAAAAAAGTAGAAATCTTTAAGAACATGATGTTTTTCTTCCCTTCTGATGATGAAACAGATTCTGCATTCTCTTTTTCTTGCTTTCATAGGTCACCAGGCTACACAAACAGCTTATTCTGTATGTGTAAAAAAGGCAGCTGAAAAACACCTGTTCACTTTGCTGGACTGAGACTGTATATCTCTTTTAAGTACAGAGGCTGACAATTCCTTGGGCTACCCAATTATCTTTATGATCTACGTGATCATTTTGATTAATATCAGACAATGCTTTTCTGTAGTCCTGGCAAGGTTAGTTGCATATCATTACCAGCTCACTCATATTTTTGTCCAGAAAAAGCTATAGGAGCAGATACCTTTGTGATATTCACATCTTCTCTGAATAAAAGAAGAAAGGACCTGTCCCTAGAGGTAACATTAAATCATCTCCTCTATAGAGAACATCATAGTCAGACAACAGAATATTAAAACAACAGGGAAAATCATCCTTATTCCTCTCTTTTATACAATAACATACCTAATGCAATTCGAGGAGATAAAAATGTGTGAAGTATTGGGATCAAGCCTGTGACTTATATTTGGAAATAACCAGAAGGCAAAAGCAAACAGATAGTAGCAATCATTAGTAGATATTGGAGAACCTCAAACCAACATCATCATATAAATTCATGGTGAGCCCCATCCTGCAGTGCACTTAGTGAGAGTCACTTCACCTTAGAGAGGATGTATCAGGCAGACAGATCTGCTGAAATACTTCTGTATACTGAGAGTCTATGAAAACATGTTCCCTCCAGGAGACAGAACAGATTTCCACATAATCATGAATAGCAGACACATAGTGATACAATGGTTTCCCATTTAATGAAACAGGAGGAAAAGATACCCCAAGATAACTATTAAGCAACAGATTTAAAAGAAACTGAATAAAGAAGTACATTTCTACATGGCACATCACTGCCATATGGAACTGACTGCTCCAGCATGCTCTACAGGGCAACAGTAAGATTAGCTGCAAAAAGGATCTACAGAAAAAGAAGGTCCAGACACATGTTGGACCAGACATAAAACAACTTATGCCTCTCACTTTCAGAAACTAGGGGCTCTCTGAAGGGCAGAGTAACACTATACCCAACTTGTGCTGGGTTTTTACCCTAACCATCCATCCACAGGTGGTGGGTGCTGCAGCACAGACAGGCTCTGCTGCTGAGATGAATGCCTTCAGCAAGGCCCTACAGCTCCTGTGGACTTCTCAGACCTCCTGGCTTCTCTCCCCTACTGAATCTGCTTCCAGCCACGAGTACAGTGCAGAAGCTGCTGTCAGCACTGGCTCCTATTCTCCTTAAAATGGATAAAGATCAACTGCCATTGAACAGTGAGTCTCATCAAGCCTGCAGCCCACAGCAGATCCCAGCTGAATCACTGCTAATTGCATCTCAGGTATTGCCTGGAGTGCAAAAGAAGGTTGTCACCTCGGGCCTCCTCCATCCTCTCTCCTTATCAGTCAACATGTGTAAGGTCAGTGGTGAAAACAAAGTCAGGTGGGTATGTGGACACTGATGTCAAAGAGCCAGGACACAGTTTAAAGGAGCAGGAACAAACAGCAGCCTGTTTTCTCTAGGTTTTCTCCATGAGTGACTAATTTCTCCCTCCTCCTTGGAGATGATGTAATTCAAACTTTCAGTCTTCCAAGAAGTGGAGAGTTGAAGGGATATATGCTATACCTGTCATTTTGGGTCCAGTTGCTTCATGAAGCAAGTAGACAAATCTTACGAGTTGGGCACAGGAATTCCTGCTCCATTTGTGTGATTTTTGTTTATGCATGCAAAGCACTAGCATGGGTATCTCTGGCAAATGAAGGAGAATATAAATTAAAGTATGTGTTAATCACACACTTTATCTGCAATCTAAACTAGCAGGTATTTTCATTCTATATATGAACATATTCTTGAAGCTGCAAGATAGTAATTTAAAAGACAAGCAATTCAAAGCTTCCACAGTTGACACTGCAGGTAATGAGATTTTTTTTTCCCCTGACATCTTGTGTTTCATCTTACCTCACAACTAAATTATTTAGTGTATTTTTAAATATATATATATATAAGCATTCTAAACACTAAGCTGTGTATGACCTACTTATTTTGAGTTTTCAATTAAAAAACAGATAATCCAGGAAAAAATATTTCCTATGCAATCATCAACTGAAGGATTTAATCCACGAAACAAAGACATGTGAAGGTGAGACACATGCACCAGTAGGCACGAGAAATCTTTTGAACTGCAGTTCTAATTCAGAGAAATGAGTTTTCAATTAAAAAACAACATTTCCCATGTGACTGTCCCAGTCACTAAAGCACCTGACAGCTTCAGCTGGTATCAGTGTGGTGGCTGTGACAGGTCACCCCGCAAAGGAGGTTGAATGTGCAGCTCATGTTAATTGGTTTGATTGTAGGGATTTGCATATATATATAACACAGGCTCATGTGAAGGCTTCATCAGCATGAAATGGAGGTGGTTACATTCTCCATGCATGACCAAAGCTGTGAGGACAGTCAAAGACTTTAATGTAATGAGAGTTTTTAACACTTTAATCACCTCTGTAGAGTGCAGAAATAGACTAATAGGAGAGTAGCAGAAGTTGAATTATCTGCAGGTTTTACTACCACTAGATGTTTACCCTGCCCATGCCCTTGTTTCCTCCTACTAAAATAAAAATAAAAACCAACTGAGCCAATTTTAAAGGATTTTAAGTCTGTTGTAAAAGAGACCAAGTGGTTAACTTTCAAGAGGCTTCTAAAAGACCCTTTGAAGTCTGCAGAGAAAGTCTCCATCCATGGCAGTGCCTCTGAAAGCACACCTGTGGGACAGGGACAATGACCACTCTGGAGGGAAAATCACCCAAGGGACTTGTCAGAAGACTGGAACATAAAGAAGAAGGAAAAAAGGTAGTTAAATACAATTAACTCTCTCCTCCCTGCTGAGCTGCAAGTGGCTCAGGGTAAGTCCAGTGCTGCCTTTGAAATGCTCACGCACAGGATGGCTGGCAAAGGTAGTCCCATGTACGATGAAGGCAAAGTGTGCTGCTTAAACTGAAGAATTTAGGAAACTGGTAAGAATTTATACTGGGTTTTGTGCAGGCAGCACTGAGGAAGGTACCATATCTCAAGCAGGCATCTGGAGCCCTGCAAAGAGCGCAGAGGAATGCAGCTGTGACATGGAGAAGAAGTCTCCCTTTGTTGGTTTACACCATCCAGTGGCATGGCTTTTTCATCTCCTGGAGATCCACAAGCCTTCACATCCCCAGGCAAATAAATGTGCTCTATTCCTGCATATGAAGCACGAGTTCAAGTATCTCTGCATCTGGCTGCCTGTGCCAGCACCCACACTGTGAGTGCTGAGGGCAGAACTATTAAAAAAGAGGATTCATAATATTTTTAGGATGTATAGTTTTCTTTGATTTTGTTTGCCAATCTCCTATACGTTTTACTTGAAAACATAAAATGCAAGTCACAGAGGGGGAGGATAACTAAAATAAAATGAAAAGAACAACTGTGGCCAAGTTCAAGAGAGTTTGATTTTGTAAAATGAAGACAGAAACCTAAAAGCACAGTCCTGTGTTTTCCTGGTAAGAAAGTGAGTGATTATCCAGGCTGCACGGGATTTAAGATTTTAACAAAAATATGCCAGAAAGCAGGAACAAGGTTACAGCCAGGAACATTTTAAATTTTCATGCAGGCAAAAAAAACTAAAAAGCATTACAAAAGATTTGTCTAGAATTTTAAAATGGAGAGCATGCATTTATCAGACATGGAAGCATGACTTCCAGCCTACACTTCAGAAACTAAACGAAAAAGCATTTCCAAAATGTCTCACAACAACATCTACCAAGAAAGAAAAGGTGAAACCATCAAATGTTTCACGTCTTCTTTCTCTGCATCTCTGAATCAAAAAGAATGGGAAGTTATTGTAGAAAGATATTTGTGTAAGTAATTAAAATAAATGTTTTAAATGCACTTTCTTGAGTCAATGGTTTCAGAAATGTGAAGTTACATGACACTTCAGAAATTGTTCAACCTCCCCCATTCCTGTGCAAGACTAAAATAGAAGCTTACAGATTCCGAGTTGTCTCAGAAATATTATTTTGCCCATGCAATTTCTGCCTTTTCATTGCAATGCAATAAAAATGACCCTTTATGTATTAGATGGAAAAGTAATAATAATAATAATAATAATCAAATAGAAATAAAGGATTGTAATCTAATAAAATAATCTAACAGAAAAAAGGTGCAAAGGTATTTCAGATAGTCATTAACCCTACTTACAAGACACTGCAATAAAGAGTTAAAATGGGAACACATAATGCAATTTTACATGGTGAAGAACTGCACACATGCCAGCACCTTGTACAGACAGAGAGGACCACAGAGTCAAAATGAAGCCTGGGAATTTTGCAGGGGGGAAAGAACCAATCAGCGCACACTGAAATTAAAAAATAGGTCTGCGTGGTGTGCATGTGTTCACACACCTGAAGCTCTAAGATTGCTTCGGTGGATGTTCAAAACTACAGTTCCCCTTTGCCCCGCAGCACTGAGCTGGGAGCAGCTGTGGGTCCCCTTCCCCACCTGCCAAGGGTGGTCTTGCCCCACACAAAGGCCTCCCAGTGAGGCAGGCAAACACTGCCCCGTGCCTCTGCTGTCTGCTGGAGTGTGCCCACGCGGCTGCTCTGCTGGGAATTTCAATTAGGGAAGAAGTGCAGGGCACTGCCTGTGCCTGCAGTGGGCAGTGGCTGTGGAACAGCAGATTCCAGCAGCGTTCCCAGCGCTGAGGGTCAGACTGGGGCAGGTGGGGCTGTCAGTGCCAGCTGACAGGCTCTGGCACACTGGCAGGGATGGCTGGGATGACAGGGCTCACTTCCACCTGGCACCTGGGACAAGGCACCGCGTTCTGCTCCCTCAGCACTGCCCAGGGCTCAGGGTACAGGTTTTGTGCTGGAGTATTGAACATACACACAAAATTTGCTCCTCATCCTTCAGTGCAGCCCTCATGCTCCCACCCTGTGAACTGGGGGAAGAAGACCAGTGCACAGAGACAGAGACAGACACAAATAATCCCACCATCAGGCCAGGGAGGACCAAAGGAGCCCAAGCACCATGTAGCAGGAGATAGCCAGACAGCTCGAGCAGGACAGACCCTGCTCCTGCTGGTGTTTGCCACGCAGGCAGTGCCTGAAAGAAGTGAGTATAAATTTACACTGTTATCATGGAAATTTCCCACAGCAGCTTTTACCACAGGGTAACAATAGGGTCCTATGAGATATTAAAGCTTATTTGAGCTGGGTGATTTGCCAGCTTGAACACAATGGCCCCTCTTCAGCAAAGGCGAGGTGTAATTTGATGTTTTTGCAACCAGGAAGGATGGTCCTTTCTCCAGAGCCCACGTGTGACTGTGGGCATGACTGCCAGGGATGGAAGGAGCCAGGCAGGAGCACAAAGCTCCCTCCATCAGGCACAAGGGGCAACCTCCAGCCACAGGCTGGACAAACAACAGCTTCTGCCTGGAAACAAAGCCGCCTTCATCGCCCCAAAACTGAGGGCTCCCTGTGACCAGCGCAGGTTTCTGCCTGCCTGTCACATGAGGCAGAGCCCCAGTGTGCCCATTGTTAGCACGACCTTTCCCAAACAGAGGCCCAGTCAACTTGCTGGGTGCCCAGGTCGGCTGCCTTTGCTGAGGGCATGGGGAAAACAAGGAAAACACCAGCTCCCAGCCACACCGTGGGTGTCTGATGTCACTGGTGGGATTTGGCCATGCTGGTCCCTCCCAGCTGCAGCTTTTGGGAGTTGCACATGGAATAAAAGTGCAGACACAAGCACGGAGGAGTTGCACAGTGAAGTGAACAAGGATCACAGCTGCTTCTCTGCAGTGTTGTTTAGAGCCCAGGTGAGGAGTGGGAAAAACTCCTATCTTCTCCAAAACTGCCCTCAGAAAAAAACCCCCACTGTCAGAAATGCCATGCTCAGTGGAAAATGAGATGATAAAGAACTCAGTGGGCATTGATACACAATAACCCAAAGCCCAGGTAGGTCATGCTGGAGGAGTCTCAGCTTCTCCAGGACCAGAGACAGGACCTAGGCAATCAACACACAATGTCTCTAATGACTTTTCTGCCCTTTGGCTTTTCCCTGTTCTTTTCACTAGCAAGAACACTCCAAGACTGCCGTTTGTATACCAAATAAATTATATTTGCATATCTTGTATTTGCTTTTATTTCTCCTGTGTGGGTTGCCTTTGCTTTCCCCATTTGAGAGGTAACAGAGGCAGGGAAAGGTCAGTGACCTCAGGGGCAAGTCCATCAAAGAAGGGGCAATGCAGCAAGAACAGGTGATTGTTTTAATTCAGCTCACACATACACCAGACATTAATTCAGTAGAATTAAAACTCATGGCAATTCTTATCAACAGCAATCAAAACCTCCCTTACATCTTTTAGTTTGACACTGATGAACTCAAACCTAAGGCAAGACTAACCAAGGGTTTGCAGACCTCTTCTGACAAGCCCAAACCTGATTTATTCAAACTGTGCTATGCCTGGATCCTGTACTGAAATCATACAAAACCCTCAAACTTGGAAGAATTTAAATTTGTGTTTATTCAGTTCCAGGAGGAAACAAAGTAGATGAGCATATACATTGTGGAAATGCCTAATTTCCAGGTATCCCATAAAGACTGCTCACCTCTTCAGCCGACTCTGCTCAGAAGGCCTCATGAACTACCCGATATGTGACACAGCCTGCACCACAGACTGCTTAAAGCAGCATCTCCAGCTCACTTCCAGGTGAAAGGTCCTTTCAATACAGCTCTTGCCCACCAAGTAAACCAACAGAAAACAAGTTAACTTGCAGGTTAGGAATCTGGAAGGAGCACAAACCCAGGCAGGCAGGCGTTTGTCAGCGCCGTGCGGCAGCGCCAGCAGCGGCCCCGAGCAGCGACCTTGACATGCATTACGTGCTTGCATCTGCAGTTTAACATGCATGACTTCCACAGAGGTCAATCACTCAAAGGCAAAATGTACAGTGCCTCTGTTCTTCAGCTGTTGTGCTTTATAGCATTTACACACAGAACACACCCCATCCCAGAAAAAAATCTATTTTCCATTAGCAAGAAGGTGATGCATGGAAGAGAATCACCTGGTCCTGCCTTTCACCTGGGTTATCTAGCATTGCAATTTTAAATTTTAACTTGTGTAAGCCTGATTTATCTAAATATTATTACAGAAGTCACAGCTCAAGATTTCTGCCTTGGATTTTAAATGCCAGTGCTGTGATTTACTGGACATTGCTATGAATTCTTTATAGCAGTTGATTGTCATGTTGATACTTAATCTTTTTGTGTGTGGTACTTCAATTATTTTCAATACTTTAACATAATATATATTCAAATAGCCAGTAATAAGCCAAGCATCAGTGAAACTCTTGCCAAACCAAACAACTTTTGGTCTTAAGACAAAAATCTACTCGGTCTCAATAATTTACTGCAATGTTCATTTAAGTTCAGTATTCTTCCATCAACTTTCAGTTGCGTTGTTTGTTTATTTTTAGTTTATTCCTTCAGTGAAAAAGAGGTTTCATCAAATTCAACGTAGCTGAAAAGACATGGAATTAACATCTCTTGAATTTCCAAGTGGTAAAAGGTGAAATCATATTTATACTTTGTGTGGCTGCCTGATTTTTCACATTAGCATATCTGTGGTTTTTATCAATTTTTCTATTGTGCTCGTTTTGCAAACATTCTACGCTTACTTAATAGTTTGTAAACAGAGGTAATTAGCTGACAACAAACATGATTGAGGCTAAACATGCATGAAATTATTTTCAAGATTGGGACCCAAATTAGTTAAGCTTAATTCAGGTCATTGTTAATAAAATTTTAAAACCCCACTATTTTTATGGATGTCTTTGAAATAAACTCTCTCACTTCTCTTTGATCTTCTTTGTTCTCTTCACCTTACTGCTTTACTGGTGACACTCAAAAGCATAAGTCTGCATTTTTTAGATAGCAACACTGTAAAATTTATCTACAGCTTTCTAAACTGAAAAATAAAATTATTAAAATGGTGGCTCGGAACTTATTGCCCTCTCTTCCCTATACAGCAGTAAAAAGCTTTTCCTTGGAGTAACAATACAAAAGCATTACAAATTTTTATTTCATCAAGTTGGCAGCTGCATATAAGTCTTCAGACTGTTAGGAAAGAAGATTGTTGGGAAAGTGGTAGCAATATATTTCTTTACTGTACATGACAATACTTCATTACAGCAGGACAGTGCTCTTGTATTGGTACATATATCACTTCTCTCAAATTTCTATCCCTGTATTCAGACCATTTTTTTGTGTGCATGTTTATTATATTTACGTTGGGTGTTGCACAGCATTGCTCAATTTATGTCTGCCTAGGTCTGTAAAGAAGCAAACAAGTGTATTCTTAGAAGTTGTATTTACAGTAACATGATGACTGAATTTATTCTTTCTGTTACCAAGCAGAGCTTGTGAGATTCAACATTTCTCCTCCTACTGACCACAAAGATAGTTGTGCTCCAAATCATGTGTCCATTCAAATATAAATGAATTATAAGAAACTACAGTGTAGTTATTATATTAATTCTTCCTTTTTATAAGGAAGGAAAAAAAACAGGTATATCAGGGCTGAAAGAACCACACAGGCAATCGTGCACTACTCCTCAGCCAGAACTATCTATGCAACAGAAAGTTCATAAGAGAAATCCACAAAATACTTATTCCACTCCCTCGTTCATCACTTTCCTGTAAGCTTTTCAACCTTTTTGGTCTGTTTAAAACTGTCCCCTTCAAATGTAATTCAAAAAAATCCTACAGAAACTTCAGGAATAAGGAACACTAAGTCAAAGCAGACCCTGCTCTCATTACCTCTGTAACTCCACCACGTCTTCTCTTACACCTCACATAGTTCAAACATAAAGACACCATTCTTAATACATGTTTTAGAGGGAATGTCCTTAAGAGGACAATGCTGAAGGAAGTCAGATGACCAGGTGGGTGAAGGGACTCTTCACTCTTCTTTTCCTGTGCTACTCTAGCACCTGCACCATCTGCATCAGCATTGGCAGAGGACAGGTATCTTCCCTCACAGGAGGGAGACAGGGCTTACACAACAACAGAAAATCCATAAAAACACAGCTATTAAAAAGTACATGTTATTACTGAAGGCATTAGGGTGAATATAACAGAAAAGGGGTATATGTGTAATTAAAAGGCTGCCCCTCATTCATGAGGTTTGAAAGCAAGAGAAAGCACCTTCCTCAAGGCTAGGAAACATGCTTTATGGAAGGTAATTGTGTAGAGAAGCACCACGTGTTTCTCCTCTCTGAAAGCTGGTAGTGATACCTGGGGGTAGATCCAGAGGCTGTGTGACAACTCTCCACTGCCAAAACACACACTTGCAGGCTGAGGATTTCTGGTCTGGCCTGCACACAGGTTCTGCTTACAGGTTCTGCTTCTAGAAATAGTCTTCTGGCCTATTTCCCCCCAAAGTCTACCCCCCTTCAAGCTCAGTTCAGAACTCTTTGTGTATTTGAAAAACTACAGGCTTATTATACATCAAACATTGCTTTCATCACCCAGTTTCCAACCAAACTTGGAAATAAAAATAAATTTTCACATAGCACCACATATGACTGGTACACTGGTATTTAAAATTGGAGCCTCTCATGTTTTTAAGCAGCTTTAAAAGCAGCAAGCTTGCACAGGAAACTCTTTAAATATAGTACAGGTGTCACTGAAGAACCCTTTATGTTTATCCTTGTGCTTCAAAGTCACACCAAGCAGTGCTTCACGCAGCTACTTTTGTTTTGGTCCAATTCAGCAAGACACTGGTGTTACTCAATCTAGTATAAATTCTACAGCTTGTCAGAGAGCATTCTGCCAGCTGAGGAAAGCAAAAACAACCCTCTTTATTTTCAGCTGAAAACAGAAAGAATGTTTATTTGGGAGGAAAAGAAAAACAACAAAAGAAATCCCCCCCCTTTTTTTTTTTAATCTTACACAGCTTGACATTTCAGCAGGGCCATGTTCTGCTCCGCACAGGGGTGTGAGGCTGTCACATTTCCCCATGTGGAGACAAGCCCAGCTGGTTCCCAGTCATCACAGTGCTGCTCCATGGAAGTATGAGGTATGCAATGACTGCCTCTGGCAACTCCAAAGGAGAGACCTTCACATTTAAAAGCCATCAGGCTGCATTCCCTCAGATTTGACAGGCAGGGGAGCCTGCAGAGGAGTTCAGCTGGAGATTTGCTCTTCCTCCCTTAAACTGCTGTGAATATACTCCAAAGGGGGCCTCACCCTCCAAACAGGGAATGTCTACCCAGCCACTGGAGTTCTGCTCCTGGGTGATGGTGGGAGGCTCTGGAGCGGGATCCGGAGAACGCAGACACACGGGAGGCATCTCTCCTGCTGCTCAAGCACTCCAACCTCTCCATCACCAGCCTCCATTTCAAGCTTAACACTCACTTTTAAACACTTTTTTCTCTCCCAGCACACGTAATTTTGAAAAGCACAAAGCCATTTGCAAAGGTTTTCTTTCATAGTTGTCTTCTCAGTGTCACAATTTAACAGGAGGGAGCGCAGCAGGTGGGAAGGGAGCAGGAGCAAACCCTTTACTTTTCCAAGTACTCCCTGACTTTGCCTACCCCACCCTGGGACGTCAAGGCCAGTGATATCTGTGTAGCTGGACAGGTTTCTCCAGGGGCTCGGTGCTGCTCAGTTCAGCAGCTGTGAGAGGAAATCAATGAGAGCTCTGTCCCTGGGCTCGGCGCTCCCCAGCCCTGCTCGTTTCCCCACAGCCTCTGCACTTATGCAAAGAGTGCAGTGCTCTGTGCCTCACCCCCGTGAAAGCCATTACAGCAGCTGACCTGTGGAAGGTGGCATCGATACCTAAAGCTACAGAAACAGCTTCCACAGCTCGCTGAAAGAAATGCAGGCAAGCAAAACATCACAGCTAAGCCCCACTTCATCACTGCTGATGCACAGTGGTGCCTGGGCTCTTCTAGCATTAAATGCTGGATGCATTGCTACATTTTCATGTTGCTAAATTATCAGATATTCCTACTTGAAATACATAATACCCTTTCTAGTGGCAGAAACACAGCAGTCATCAGACAGGTCTCCCTGTCACGTTGTGGCCTTTAGACAGTGGACTCTGAAATGCCAAAACCCATCCCTCTTATTCTTTCCATTGCTGTTTCCTGTAGGGTGGCTTTATCTGCTGGGACAGCATGGTATTTTTTCCTGAAGAAGCTAACATTATTTACTCTGTCTCCATTTATAAACAGTTTCTTTCCATTATGAATTTTCTATTGATATTACTCTCTTATTATAGACATCATATGGCCAATAATAGTATTTTTGTTAGCAATTGTTATGAAAATGTCTATGTAATGTAGGTTTTCCAAATTCATTTAACTTTTTTCTATTTTTCAGTAAGTTCTGGCATTGGTACCTCTGCATATCCCTTGTAACACAGCTGATGCAAAATGGCTCAATACCTGCACAAACTTGTTTGAATATATACTCCTGTTGAATTTTTCTTTGCCTGTATGTAATTAGACAGCAAGAAGAGTCAGGAGCCACCATGGCTGGGATGATCTGATGAGACTAGAGACAGCTGGCCAGCTGGCTATGGGGCAGGCACAGGACAAGCAGCAGGCTGATCCCAGTATCTTTTCTATGTGGGACATTCGAGTAAGACCCTTCTTTGCAGTGAGTTTCCTTCTTGAAGAACTAAGTTAATTGCAAGGAATGGAACAAAGGAGGAGACAGCTTGGGTTCCAGCCCCACTGCAGATGGGATATCCTGGAAAGCAGTGGATGAAGCCCAGGGAAAATCCTCCCCCTCGGGCCAGTGGCCTTTGGAAACCCAGTGGGGGAGCCAGGACGCTCACAAAGGCTGAGGTTTGGCAAGGCAGGCTGGGTGTTCAGCCCTGTCAATGGATTGATTCCATACTCTCCAAAGGGATGTTGGATGTGCCTGCAGAGGGAAGAAAAACCATGCCCCAGTAGCAGCCAGGCTCTGGCCAGTCCTGTATTTTATCTGCTGGATTTCTTTAGTTCAACCTAATCATGTGATTGTAGGCTTGGACATTTAAAGGCAGTCATCTGCTAATATGTAACAATTATAGTTCAATTATTTGTGAAGTCTGGTAAAAAATAAAAGTAAAATGTAAGCTTCTCTTAGTGCTCAAAAAAAAAAAAAAAA